>OZ038479.1:51346172-51733672 GCA_964036315.1 Acanthosepion esculentum
ATATTCTGGTGAGAAAAATTGTCCAGCCCGACACAGTGAACCAACTTTCCTAGCAGCAGACTAAGAAATTGATTCAATTCAATATTATAAATATAATCTTTCTATTTCATGTCAGTGGAAAATGTTACTTGATGGAAAAGTAATAAATTTAATTTGTTGTTTAAAAAAAAATACAATTTTTTGATTTACCGAGCTTACCCAAACAAGGATAAGAAAGATTATTTTTATGACACTTTTTTAGTAAGTCTAGAAAACTTTGTTTTTAAAAGAATTGGCTTCTTTTTTTTAAATTTTTTTTTTATCTGCGTTTGAACCTCTGACCTCCCAATTCGAAAATCTCATGATGTTCGCGTCTTTTTTTTTTTTTTTTTTTTTTTTTTTTTTCATTTCTGTATTTAATTTTGGACTTTTTAAAAAAAATTTCTGATTTTTATTTCAAACCCTATTTTATTTTAATTTCGGTCATTTTCTGAACTACTGGGAAGAAATTTTTTATTTTATAGGAAATGTTCCCCCATGGCTTTTTTTTAAATTTTAATTTTTTTTTTTTCTACACTAGCGTTTTTTAAGGATGGTTTTAACTTTTAGAGGTCTTGGTTGAAACGAACCATCTTTCTTCTGTAATAAGATTTATTAATTAAGATCTTTCTTCTCTAATAGAAATTGATGGTTTAATTAACGATATTTATGTTGTATATTTTTGTAAAATTGTAAAACTTTTACGGTAAAACTAAAAAAGTATCAATATAGAGACATTATGAAATCGGCAAAAAAAATATTGACCCAATGCCTAAAACATTAAATTAAAATCATCAAAAACTTAACTCGAAATATATCTGCATTTATATCGTCAAAACTAAAAAAATATTTCATTCTTGATTTCAGCAGATAAAACTGTCATAGATTTCTGCTGCTCTATAAACAAACAATAAATAAAATAATATTCTAAAAAAAGAAAAAAAACATTTTCAGTTTTTTTTTCACTTACTTTTTTTTAAAACGTTTTGTTTTCTTGTTTTTTCTTTTTTTTAAGCAGTTCAACCTCAGAGGAACGAAAATTTTCAATGACTGTCGAATTCTGGATTCTACAGTAAAATTGTTCTTTAAAAAAAAGTTGTTAAATAATTCCTTTGATTCGATGACCGACGAAAAGAAACGATGTGCCTTAAAAAAAATTTTTTTTAATATTTTCAGTAGAATCACATTTTTAAAAAAATGACAACAATTATTCAATCATTTTTTTTTGTGTGTGTTTTTTTACAGAAAACTATTAACATTCATTTTTTTCATGAAAACAAAAGAGAAAATAGCATTTTAAAGACTATTTGATGAGTATCGAACAGTTCAGTCAGTGTTAGAGACGAATTTTAAACGTTTGGGATTATTTTTAAAAGTAGCCACGCAGTAGCTTTAAAACCGCCATAAATCAATAACCGTTTAAAAATTAATTTCCTACTCGTCTAAATTTGTTTTAATTTAATGATTTCTCCTAAAAAATAAAATCGATAGGATAAAAAAGCACTCTTTATGCGACTTAAAATTCAATTTTCCCTAATAATGAATGTTTTTAAAGGATAATCTCTACAGAAAATATTATATTATTTAAAAAAGAAAGAAAATATAGAGAAAAGCCAGAAAAATATAGGGCTCTAAAGATGTGATTTACTACATTTTTTTTGTGTATGTCATCACATAAAAAAACTGCACAGTATCCTATCGCTAACGCTAAAAACTGAAAATTTTATTGACTGGGATTTGCGCGCGAAAATAAAAAAGAGCGAGAGATAAAACTAAAAGTGTAAGGTAAGGACAATTAACTTGGCTTGAATTGATTCATAGAAACAAACAAAAAAAACTTATTTACAAATAGGTCTAACTACAAATGATGAAACATTATTGCACAAAACAAAATAATTACTTTGTGCGCCTAGACAAGAATAAAAAAACAAAAAATACAAGAAAAGTTTCATTTTTATACAGCAAAAATTTGGCTCATCTACCGTTTACCGGGCACGCTTAAAAAAACAGTAGCGAATTCTCGGTCGCTTACTAAGTAACATTTTGCTTTTATTTTAATTTTTTTAATTTGTTTTTAAGAAGGAAATTAACTTTCCTGTGGCGGGGTTATTTTTAATTTATTATTCGAGCATGAAATTAATTTTGTCATTGTTTATTTAATTTTTAGAAAACTGTTTCGTGTAAAAAAACAAACAATAAAAACAGAAAATAAGGTGGGGAAAAAACTTTCATGAGTTTCAAACTCAATGATTATACATTACAATGAAATCGCTACTTACTGCTTTCCTATATACGCGTGCGTTAAGTTTCGCCAAATTATTTTTTTTTAAGCAAAAATACTCAAAACATAGACCAAATTTTTATGTTTGAGAATAAATTTGGAGTGTGTTTAAAAAAATTCTTGTTCAAAAGTCTCGAATAAAGAAAAAGATTCTTGGAATATTCAATTCAATCCAATAGAAAGTCAAAACACAAAAATTGTAGAAAAATGAAAATTACATATTTTTTTCTTTGTTTGCTGGTTGTTTTTTGTTTTTTAAAATTTAATTTCTCCTTTTTCGGTAGGTATTTGAGAAAGGATGGCAACAGAGCTATCATTCTTCTTCTCACAATTAAGTTTCATGCTTTATGTAGCCTGTTTTTCTAACTGGTTGATAATCGTCTGCTTCTGTTTGAATTTTTTTTTTCTTTCTGAAATAACAACTTCAATGATTTTTTTTTATAAAACTATAAAAAAAAGAAAAAATTCCACAGAGTTTTCTAACGAAATAACATAAAATTAATTCATAAATGAATAAGTGTTGAAAACTTCATTTAAATCGGATAATTCCTGCAGTTTTTGGTAATTTTAAAAAAATGGTGGTAGCACTTTTTTGGTTTTCATTTTGGAAAAACGCATGTATTTTAGCATTAATTATTTTTTAAAAAATGAATAATAATTGAAATAAAACAATATAAATCCGATAATTAATAATTGTATTAATTAGTAAACTATGAGACGCTTGTTGATGAAGTATCCATTAATTGAAAGCAGACGGGCACGGAATTCCACTAACCCTGGTGACGTGTCTATGACAATTTTAGTGTAACTATGAACTATAATATGTGTGCGTTCTGTGAAAAGTGTTATACGCACACGCGTATGTAATATACTCCAACAACAACTAAATTAGGAACTAGCTAGATGTAAGATGAGGAAGGCGTGAAAGGGGTTTAAAGCTAGAGAAAAAACGAAAGGAAAAGGTTGTTATTGGTATGTTTGGGTAGAAATAATAAGTCATTATGTTGCGGTTATATCACCTGTTTGATTATGATAGGGTAAATGCTGGTTGTGTTGAAAAGGTTGATGTGTCTGCGTGTTGAATAGCATTTAACAATTATACTGTTGGAATTTAATTTGAGAACAACAATTCACAAGTTCACATTCTCGCTATTTTTTCTCCAACCTCTTTTTAATTTCAAAACCGGCTCCCAAGGCCTAATTCTTATCAGAGATAAGAATATATTTTCTGGCTAACGAGAGAGCTGGAAAACACAAAAGGGAATTCCACCACCATCATTCTTTCCATGGTGCCACAAAGTCTGGGAGAAACCTCACAGTTTCTTCATACCAACCTGTTTTCAGTGCCTTCAAAATCGGCTCCCAGGGCCCTGATTCTTATCAGAGATAAGAATGTGTTTTCTGACCAATAGTGGGGCCAGAAAATTTGTACAACGATTTTGTAGGGAAACTTTCCCGATCCATCAGAGCCTACCAAAACTCCATAAATTTGGAGAATCTTGCCTATTTTGCCATCGAGAATTCTGCCCACCGTCTGTGATGTCGATATTAGGGAGCTCCAGCACCTCTTTCTCCAAAGAAGAACTACTAAAGGGCTGTCAAGAACGAACGTCGGTCCACTATTCAAGACCAATCCAAGGCTGCATCCCTTCACCACTCCTTCTGACGAGCCCACTGGACTTCTGTCGTCGACCTAGAAACTCACTCAACTGCAGGATTCCTTTATCTGCGAACCGGTTTCCAACTCTACAAGAACTGTGAGTGTATCTATCTGAACCTTAATATCTAATCGCTTAAAGAACTCTTTAGGCGCCCAGAGAAATATTTTGAGCAAGCCTTTTTTAAGTCAAGGACATTTTCTCTTTTCCCTTTCTTTCTCTCCTAATCATCTTTTTTTCCCCCTTTACATTTTTTTGTGTATATTGTAAACACTTTCTTCTTTTGTTGTTACTCACCGAGCAGGAGTTTTTTCTTTATTCTTACGCGCCTAAAAAAGAGAGTTTGTTCGCTCAAATCTTGCTGTTTTACTCGCGTTTTATTTTCGCAATTATTTTCAGCCCTATTTTTAACCTCAACCCTTTGATGCGGGAAAGCCAGGACAAATTTCCTTGCAATACATTTTTGTATCATGGAAAAACAATGGAAAACCGATTTTTGTTTCAACGATAAAATATATATTAAAATCAACAAATACAAAACATTTTTTGTAATGTGTGAAAGAATAAGATAGGAGAGGTTGTTTCCCTTTATCTGTTAGCTGAAAGATTAAATGTAAATAAACACGTTTTCTGAAAGAATGTTCAAAGTTCTGTATTAGATAAAATGATGTTTTCAGAAGAACATGTAATAAATCAGTTGTGGATTAGATATAACTAACAGAGCTGTTGCAACTTGGCTTGTTACATAGAACTGATGGTGAGTGATATTTAAGTTCTGCGTGCGTGCAGTGAGTAGAATGAATAGTCTGTGTAGACGCGTGTGAGTTGCTGAGTTCTACTGAGTTCTGCTTCTACTGTCTATTTTTGGAAAGAATTTCGGTTTATATAACCATGGGTAGGCTCCCAGGACAATGGCGGGAGAAATTTCGAGAGCGAACAAACAATATCTGATTGGATGAAAAATTACCCAATCGGTGATTTTGTAACAAAAGCATGTTTGTGAATTAACAATAGGAAAAATTCAGTGTGGTGAATGCGATCAGTAAATTGTCCTGTGATAGTATTTATTATTTGACCAATCACAGTTGAGAAAATGTAGGCGTGTCAAACAGTAGTAATCGCTACAATAGTATTGGGATAGTCTACACCCTAACGAGTCCCCAATCTTACAATGAACTATTCCTGTCAGTTCGGTCGGTACGAATTTTGGACAGGCAAGGAACGCGGCTCTTCGAGATTCAGATAGTTTGCGCGAATCACCGTTCGACACGAACGTGCCTTTCCGTCGTTCTGCTTAACAAACTCGAACCAACTACATCACCAGCTACCTTTAGAAATTCGGCCGAATCTGAATTCTTTAACGGAAACTTCTTTCCTGTAAAAGCAAACTCATCGACAACTGAAGCTTGATTTCCAACGAACGTTCCGAGAATAATATTTAAAAAGTTGTTATTCTAATCAACTACGAAGAAATATTAACTCTATGTATAAAGGTACGCAACTTTGTTCGACTTATTATCCTCTCTCGCGCACACACACATTTCACTTAAAGCAATCATTAAATTGTCGTTTTGTCACAGTTTAATTTCCATTCAAACTATTAATCTCGACTGAAGAACTGATCAAACGAACTTGATTCGAACATATGAACACTAATCTTCCAATCCAACAATCAACCTTACATACAACTCACAATTTGTATCTATATGTGTATATAAAAAATTGGAATTTGTTCTTGTTCAAATATTGTCGACGTCATTATTTTTCGTTCTCTGTTCTGCTTGCATGATATATGTTTTACATCTCTTCTAAAATTGTCTGTGGAAAAAACGAACACACAATCAGCCAATGCCTTCTGAATAAAACCCCGTTTATTCATTATTCATCTTAACTAAATTCCCGACGTTCCACAACAATAGACATTATATAGATGTGTGATGATGATCATCATCACACACATACATACTTACGCAAATTCAAGTTATACAACCACAAGCATTCATTGGATAATAAATCAACACTACTGTGTAATGGACAATTTATAAATCGCAGCTATGCGACAATTTTATAATCGCTATATTTTCATGTAGTCGATTTTGTGCGCTTTTGGGAGAAACGGATCCCAAGAGCCTTCTCAGCTTAGTAAATATTGTCAGGAGATATCAGCTTCTAATTGGTCAATAAACACACAGGTTGGCGTTGCAATCAACCCACGCACAATATATTTTTCCAGCGCGTGATTAAGTCAAGTTTCCCACCAATGTGCTGTGATCCTGTCACGTGATTACATTATCTATAAATAGCAAACACGAGTTTGCCTCTTTCTCTTTTTTCCTCTCTTCTTCCTGCGAAGATGTGACCATTAAGAATTATCGTCTCGACCATGCGACCAGACGTTAAATAATATTTCACGCATTCACATACGTACGAACTTTTCCAATCTTCTCACTCACACCACCACTTACATGCTGAATATTCCCTATACTCACATAATATTTTCCTTACACAGCAAAACTGTTGAAAACATTTATTACCAGAAACTATTACAAACTTTCTTTCAGTAAACTTTGGAACACAAATAATAGTTAAAGAGAGACAACTCTTGTTTTACTCAATGCATGCCTTTCTTTCACATCCTTGTTTGTAAATCTTGTTAAATACAAATTTTATGTGTAATGATGTCTTTGGCTTATCCTTTTTTCTTCACGTCAGTTTAGTTTCCTAATCTAAGTTAAATTAATGTGGTGAAGTCCGCCATAGATGTATTTATGGGTTCCTGAAACATTTATCCCGCAAACAATAATGGCAAACTGAATGTGAGTCCGGGTAAAAATAAAAAAAACACAAAACAATGAATATGAAAGAAATTACAATGCATGTCATTTCTTTTATATTCAAAGGAATTACATGTGTACACAATTGAAATGCGAAGAAAAATAAACTAGCTATAAGAAGAATGTGTGTGTGTGTATAAGAAGAATGTGCTTGTGTGTGTGAAACAAGCATGTGTGTGTGTGTGTGTGTGTGTAAGAAGAATGTGCTTGTGTGTGTGTGAAACAAGCATGTGTGTATGTGCGTGTGTGAGAGAGTTCAAAAGTCAGCAGAGGCCAAGGAAGTGAACGCGCCTCAGCGGCAGCGTTTCTTATCTACATCGACTACACCTGAAAGGAAGCGTTAAAAAGAGGAAGAGAATAGGATTGCCTTTATATAGGGATAAAGAGCGCCCCCGCTAGCAGCACTTTTGGTGGAACCAAGTGGGATAACTCACAAGGTGAAGGGAAGAAATTGGCGCAGTCATGTTAACTTGATTTTTTTTTATTACTCCTTTACCCCTTTGATCCTTTAAAGAGGGGGAAGCTTTAATCCATTTTATTTTTTTTAGTGTGGCATTTTTAGTGTGACATTTCTACTCAGTATTTGAATCAATGCATTCTTCAGTATTTGAATCAATGCATTCTTTATCTGACATTATTTCCTACTACTACTCAAAGTTATTTTGTGGATGCCCATATTTGAGTAGATGCCCTCCTTTCTTTATAGTATGAATTCCGTCTACCGGCATGCGTAGTCGAGAGATTTAATAACGAAAATTGGGCACGTGGCCGAGTGGTCGTAAGAATGTTGTCTTTCTGACCATGAGATCTGGGTTCGAATCTCACCATAGTCGATTTATCAAGGTGACTTCTTGATGTTATCGGCCTGGGGGAGGCAATCTCAGCGTGCGGCATCTTTGGAAAGTGTCAGAAATTGCGTAGACGGAACTCTTTTGATGGTTGCACAAAGTCACAAGTCATCGTGACCGAGTGTTTGAGCGTGCTGGCCTTGTTCAAACTGTTGATCATGCTAGATAACACACTCTCCCAAAATCTGTAACTAAAGCCCACTCAGTATAGCTGCAGTATAAACCACGGGTAAGCTCTGCGAACAGAAATGTGCCTGAGCACAGGGATTAGCTAGTCGCCCTAGTAAACGAGCACCCTGGGATATGAGTGGCCAGCCATTTTTTAATAACGAAAATATGTTCTTTTGTAAGGTTCGAACCGGCGTCCCCTTTATAGGAGAATCTAGAGACACATTTGTTAGCTTCAAAGGGAACATGTACACACTTGAATTTCAAATAAACAGGATAATTAGAATAAAAGTGGTGGCTGAACTGAAGTTACTAAATAATTATTATTACTAACCTTTGTTCTAGAATGCACTCAGCCTAAGGATTGGGGAAAACTTTCTGAATATTTTATAAAAGAGCTGGTTGGAATAAGGATGTATTGAGTTGATTGTCCCAATGGACCCGGTCTTTTCTATATGAAAGTCACATGGGACACCTCGAGACGGTGTAATGGTTAGCAAGCTTGTTTCGTTAGAACAATTACGACTGAGTAGTGAGTTCGATCCTCACTGGATACCCTCTACTTTCGGCCTTGTGCCACATCTAAGCTACGCTTAGAAAATCACTATATGGCAGTCACATGTGTGTGCGCACGCGTGCATATTACACTTGCCATTCCAGTCGGCAGGCACTTTTTTTTTTAGTAAGGATTTTGTGACTTTTTTGTCCGTTTGTCTCATCTCAACACACACACACGTGTATGAGGGTGTGTGTAAAATTTAAGATATAACTAAAATATATCTGTATAAGGACAATATGAATAAAAAGACAAAAGGAAAACGTAGCCGACACGTTTCGTTTGCTGATGTCTTGAAAGTCCACCAGCGGAATAAACGCGTCGGCTAAGATAAGTTTTCCTTTTGTTGCCTTTTTATTCATAACACACTGATATATGCGTGTGTACTGTATTCATAATGTCGTAGGATGACTTGCGCCTGAAATTTATTTAACTGAGAAAGGTTTGTGTTTTCCCAGTCCCACACTCTCTTGTCCAATGCCTGCCATCTGCTTTCTGGCGCAAAGGCTGCCACGAGATAAGCGACGTGCAAGGATGCAGGTTATATTTCGGAGTGACCTCACTCCAGGTAGGTTGCCTTGCAAGGGTCCAGGGCCCCTGTCTGCCCATCAAGTTTACAAGTTGGCCGCTGACTCGCCTTTGACAGGTCTTGTTTTTAGTTTTAGTCCTGCTGGGTGACATGACACCCACCTCACCAGTATCCACTGGTGGGAGAGTACATACGTTCAGTTAAAACTAAAATCATCCTTGACAATGGCTAGCGCTAGCTGAAAGCGGTCGGACATAAAAAAAAAACATTGGATAATTTCTATATAATTTATGTCCAGAAAAGAAGAAAATTATAAGAACACAAGGAAAAATAACTAAAAAACTTAACTGCAGTACCTTGTCAGTCGTATTTAATGAAACTTGTATAAAAGAGGGATTGCTGCCAAAAACACTATCTATCTGTCAACATACATCATACAAACAAACACTTAAAAAAGTAAAACCATAGGTGATATTATGGTTTTTTAAGTGTTTGTTTATTTGTCATTATATAATAATTTTTGGTCTGTCTTTTGACATAGAGCTCTCAACAGATCTATATCCGCTTGGAAATTCCATACGGATTTACCAATAATTTTATTTTATATATATTACACACACATAACACTATTTGAATATGTATTTATCTCCCTTGCCGAGCATTTTCTGTTTTGATTGCAACAAATCGTGCTTTGTACATAAAGAAAATTTAACAAGGAAATTATACGCTCGGCTAATGTAACGCTTTTTCTGTTTTTCTTCTTTTACGTCTTGTCTGATGCCATCATTGTGCATAGCAAGATACATTTGACAAAGCTTAAATTAAAAAAGAGGTAAGTGTCAAAGTTCAAGTTTAATTTCATTTGTTTACAATACATAACAAAACAATGTCATTTTGAAGAGTTTATATTTTTTTTTTTACTGAACTAGTAGCAAAGTAAATAAATTATCAATTCATAAAATGTTTGATGTGTTTCTAAAGTATTTTATTTTTATGCTAGAAAGATCTTGATTTTTTAAAATTCACTATTTAATCACTTTTTTAAAAAAAATCGTTTTGCTTGTCTAACGTTTTCGTAGAATTTAGGTGAAAAAACATTTCATAAAACGTCATCATACAAATGATGTAATGATGTTTTTCAAGTTACTTATTAAATAAAAATAACATAATATTCAATAATATTGAATAATTATTTACCTTGTCCCATGAAATCCTTCAAAAATAAATAAATTGCAAAATAATCCATTAATTTAAAAATTTCAATAAACTAAAAAAAACACTTAGTGTTGATCTCGGGTTTAACGTTCAAAGAAAATTGTTAAATAAAAAGTAGAAACTAAAATGGGTAAATAATTTTTTTTTGTTTTCTAAAAATTGAAAATATTTTTTATTTGTATGATTGATTTTTAAATATCTTTTTTAATAAAGTTTTTGCGTTTTTCTAGTGATACTTTTTTTATTTTATGACAAAAAAATTATTTACATTTATTTACATTAAAGTTTAAACAAATGACAAAATTATTATATCGGTAAAATGACTTCAACATCAGCCGACACCAGGCTTATTTGTTTTTGTATAACAATTTTATTTATTTTATTTTTACACACACACACACACAAATGTTCTGGAGATAATCGATCATAATTTTCTCACAAAATAACTGTTGACTCGAAATTATATCAATAGCGCAACAATGTCCTTGTAAACTTGATAAATATGAAAATTTCTTCACTCAGCAATTATTTTAAGATAACTAAGGCTAATTTTTACTTGTTGTGAAAAACGTTAAAAAAAAATTCAAATTCATTAACCTGCGTCACTTACAAGTTATATCATTCACTGCAGAACTGGAAACGGTGATTAATTAAATTTCGTTCCTCCTAAAAAAAATGGGGGGACTATTAACACCGTACAGTGATATTACAGGCGACGTTATTATCAATCAGTTATGCGTGCCATGCGTGATACACGCTTAGGCGATCATGTATCTTTCGATACATGACTGACGTGGCAGATTTTTTTTCCCGCAGTAGGTTGCCATTTCTTTCTGCAGTAGATCAATTGCCATTCAAGGCTATAGAACCCAGTCTGTCCTGCTATTTACCAATAGCTGGGGGGAGAATACGAGGATTCATACTTTTCCCAAGGGTATTAGCATGTAAGTGATTTGTTTATCACAGGAATTAGAGGGAAAAGATGAGAGGGTAGCCAGTAAAGTAGTTACAGAATTAGTGTGAGCATGTTTTGTAAACAGTCTCGCCTCCAGTCCTCTTTTATCACTGTGGAATAAGTTCCAGATTATCCTTCTCCTGACAGCCAATGCAATATGGAGGAAGAACACTTATGTACAGTGATAATATACACAGCCTTTTATAACATACATTTTAATTTTAATATGAAATAAACATATTTTTATGAAATAACCGTTTAATTGCCTAAAGCGGTAATTGATAAGTAACCATAAGCTATTTTAGATTCTCAGTGAAAATACCCAAAAAGACATTATCACCAAATGGTGATAATAAAGTCATTGTTCTTTTCACTGTGATGTAATGCGATCAATAATATCACTGTATGGTGATAATACACATCCCCCCCACCAAAAAAAAACATTAATCAAACAAGAACTGATTAATTTTTTTTAATCAGATAAGAACAGCCTAAATAGGTCAAGGCCGAGTACCATTTTCTGTCAAGTTTAACATTGCCCACAGATATCGTCATACTTACATCCAGGAGACTGGTGCATACCACTCTTCCTTTGACCTGTAACCCAGCCAATTTCTTGATATATGACCCAGTCCACCACATTGATAGCAGTGTGTGAATCTGTGCGCTGACTTTTCTTCTGTTCATTTTGTTGGTTCAAGCCATCTTTTGCCAGATGATTGGGCTCACTGTATAGATGGCAGATGATGCTGTTTCACAGTTCTAATATGGGAGATGCAATTGAAACCCTTTTGCAGTGTAGTTGCAGCTACCACAACTGGACCTGCTGTAGGCCCATCATCCTTCATAATTGCTTGAGCTGGGTCTGCAACATATATAAATGCACCTCAGCATGGTGTAATAGTTAGCAAGCTTCTTTCTAGATCAGTTATGACTGAAAAGTGAGTTCAATCTTCACTAGGTGCCCCATACTTTTGGCTGTGTGCCACATCTAAGGTACGCTTAGGGAATAACATATATAAATGCAGAACATCAATTTTGGAGGATACACACAGAAGCTGCTTCATGTCTTTTGGCCATCCAACCTTAAAAGCACATGCCAAGCCATCTTCCTGTATTCTCTTGAAGTGTACTGCCAACTTATTCAGTTTTGCAGAGTGCTCATTAACTGTTGTGCCTAGACATAAACTCCACAATACAAGCTGCTTGTATGCAGTGACTGAATCCCTATCTGGGTTGCACCGGCTTTATATGCTTCACTCAAGTGTGCATATCCAGTAAAGACCTCACCAGTAACTCAACGAGGGAAAATTTGTTCAACATGCTTGACAAATCACACAGCAGCTGAACTTTTTATATCCACTTGACTACAGAAGCTGATCTGTCAAACTCTGGGCTTAACTTAACATCAAACTCTCTGTCCAACATCTTGCCAAAATAGTTTGTAGGTTGAAGTGATAATAGGGGGTCTTATGCACATAGCCGCAAGAGTAATTGGTATGTAACATTTTCACCTAATGAGGGGCTAATGCAAATAACACATAGGAAGAACTGGAGCTAGAGGCAGTTACTCCCCTTCTAGAATTTGTTCCAGGTGCTAGTCAATTCCCTTTTTACCTGCAAATTGTCCTGTGTATTATTTGTATTAGACTCTACTGCTTAGTCATTTCCTTATTGTGAAAGTGTCACCTGCAAATTGTTCTGTCTGTTATTTGCATTAGCTCCCCCCCCCCAACTCCTTAGTCAATTCCTTTTTGTGAAAGTGTCACCTGCCAAATTGTCCTGTGTATCATTTGCCTTAGCACCCATTAGTTGTTTCCTTTTTGTGGAAGTGTCACCTGCTGAATTGCCCCGTTTGTTATTTGCATTATCCCCCCACACTTTAGGTGAAAGTGTCATCTACGAATTGCCCTTTGTGCATTTATGCTAGTCCCCTCTTGGTGAAAGTGACCCCCTCCCAATTGTTCTTGACATGATAGCTATTCATATCCTTATAATAAACAATTGTTCTAGAATGCTAGACAGACGTTGGATCTTCACTGATTGTGTGTGGGATTTCATTTTCGTCAAAGAAACAGAAGGTTTAAGAATCTTCTGCATCATGTCATAAAATTATGGACATACAACAAATCAGTCTACCATTTTGTGTCCTGTTGAGTGCATAAATCAACACTATTGATCACAGACATGGGAATTGATGGCCGAAGCACTTGAATTGCATTGTAAGCATTGTAATCAGGGTCGGTGCAAAAGTCTCATGGCTCGCCTCTGAATCTATTACACCCTACTCCAATCTATGATACGGGGGCCCCACTGTACTACATCACAATTTTCATAAGGTAGTATTCATATAAAATATAAATTTTATAATGGATCATATGCAATATAGGTGAACCATTCAACTAGAAAAATTGAAAATAAATACAAATTAAAGATGTCTCATAATAGATCATTCCATCTTAAATAAATCAACAATATTTTGCAGAAATTTTTAATATCAACTTGAGATTTTTCTTGCAAATAAAGTTGAAGAATTTTAACACATTTCACATTATGAATAAAAAATAGTGAATTTTATATGGTGTTTCTTCGAGACTTAAGCAAAATGAATTCACAGATTTGGATGGAAAAAAAGACCTCAGAATGACATCAAAATCTGTAAACAAATTTTTTACTGTAGTCAGTTGTGCTTACTTTAATTTGTAATATATATAAATGTAGGTAGAAAAAAGCAAATGTTGATATGATTGCACATATCACAAAGCACTGTCTGGGATCCCCAATCAGGCTTGGGTCCTCCCCAACAGGAGGTTTGAAGGTTAGTATGCACCAACCATGTTAGTAATTATTATATATTTGCTCTAATAAGAATTCATTAAAGGTTTTTTATATATAAATTTTCAAAAATTTTAATATAAGGATCTCATTTTGACAAATTGAAAATTTGTTAAATGATTGGAGCTTCTTTTTTATTAATGCAAATAGCACCAGCAGATAGCATAATTTTTCTGGTATGGAAAGTGGAATTGGCATGCAGGATACCAAATTCTGACCAAGTATGTTTTGTCCATATTTGAATTTGTTTAAAGCATTATGATCTTTGGTAATGACATATCTATCTTTACACCCACAGATTTTTCTATACACGGGAAAGCTGATGAATTCACCAAGATTAAACAACAATATGGATCTTTATTCTCCTGTGGACAAGATTTCAGAAAACAATGTATCACATACTCCAAGAAAGCAATATTCTTGTGAGGTTTGTGGGTTAGAATTTTCAAAAGCTTTATATTTGAAAATACACGTGCAAAAACATGAGGGAGACAAACCATTTTCTTGCGACGTTTGTGAATATACATGTTCAGACAGTATGAGCTTAAAAACACACAAGAAAACTCACAACAAAGGGAAAGTATTTTCTTGTGAACTTTGTGGATATGCATGTTCAGCTAGTTCAAATTTAAAAAGACATATACGAACACATACAGGAGAGAAACCATATTCTTGTGAGGTATGTGAAGCTGCATTTTCAGACAGTTCACACTTAAAAAACCACATGCACATACACACTGGCAAAAAACCATTTTCTTGTGATGTTTGTGGGTATACATGTGCACTAAATTCTAGTTTGAAAAGACATATGCGGACACATACTGGAGAAAGACCATATTCCTGTAATGTTTGTGGATTTGCATTTTCCGTCACAGCAAGTCTGAAAAGACATATGCTCACACACACTGGAGAGAAGCCCTATTCTTGTGATGTTTGTGAATCAGCATTTTCAGATAGATCAACTTTAAAGAGACATATGCAAGTGCACCCTGGAGAGAAGCCATATTCTTGTCACCTTTGCGTATCCTCATTTTCAACGCGTGCACTTTTGAAGCGACACTCTAAAAAACATGCAAAATAGGAAATAAGTTTTTTTGCATTTGAAATCAAGTTACAAATCCCTTTGAAAATGTATTTATTTATCTTTGTTTTCTATTACTTTTGGCTACAAACTTTACAGCGGTGACTGCAAATTAATCTTAGGGATTAGGTACTATAGAGCAATGTCATTTTTATTTTAGAAAAAAAAACTAACCTGTTTTTGTTAGAAAAATATTTATTGTCCAATCAATTGCCAATTATTCATTATTATTTAAAACAGTTGTCCATCATGAAATCACTTTTTCACTTCACTTTTTTTTTTTAATTACTTGTTTGGAATCTGGTGAAACAATGTTGGAATTTGTGGACATTGAGGAAATTTCGGAAAAAATGCTGCAGATCCTTTTGTTGACTATTGTTGTACTGTTACACAGATGAAATATATAAAGCATAATGGTTAATACAGAACACATTGGTTTCTTGCTCATTTTCTTCAGTGGGACTCGCTAAAGAAATTACAATAAGGTTCGAGGAACAAAAGGCAATTCATAATTAATTTTTCGCAGTGTTAAAATATACTTGCGTTTCAAACAGACAGGGTGGTTGGAATAAAAGAGGTGGCTGTTTTTTTTTTACGGTCCATATGATAAAAGAAGAACTGATTCTTTGTCCATCACGCACTGTCTGCACATAACTTGGTTCACCATATAGCGGAGCAAGAGGCCAAGAAAAAAGGCCATCTGTATGGTTTTCATGATTTTGTTATGTATGTGCAAGCGTTAGCAGTGAATATGACTCCTGAGGACCTCAGGCAGTGAAAAATGAGCTTTTGCAAATGAAAGTAGTCCAAGGAAGGCATGCCTCTTCTGGATAATGTTTGCATTGCACAGTTCAAAAAGAGATCATCTTCTTTGTTTTTTAAAGACCTCTCAAGCAGAAACTGAATTTAAAAAAGCAGATATCTGGAAAAAGTTTTTCAAGACTAAGATAATGAATAAGAATTACTTGTACCTTCCTCTGCAGTCCTTAAACTATAGAGTCTGTGTGAAAAAGTAGTCTAGAACTATTAAATACTTGGTTCCTTTAATGCCAGAAAATCAAAGATTATTTTCAAAGAACCTTTGGCAATAGGGTCAGTCAGAAAACAAAAGCTGGAATGATTAAATACCTGATTCCTTTAATACCAGAAAATCGGTGATTATTTTTAAAGAACCATTAGCAATAGGATCAGTGAGAAAAGAAAGGTCTGGAATGATTAAATACCTGGTTCCTTTAATGCTAGAAAATCAAAGAATATTTTTGAAGAACCTTTAACTTTGACATTACTTGAATTGAAATCATTTATTCCTTCATTCATTTTCATATTTTGATTATAAAAATGCAAAAATGATAAATATTAGAAAGTTTCTATTAAATAGAAATGTCTTAATTATTATTTCATACTTTTACAAATAGTTTTGATTATAAAAATGCAAAAATTACGAAACTGTCATAAAAAATACTCCCCATTCACTTATTAATTCATATTATCACATTTATTAAATATTTTTGAAGACACACGCATAATTCTGTTGTTTTTCTTTGAATTAACATTTTATTATTATCTATATTATGAAAAAAGGGTCGATCATCTATCTGTCACATGGTGTCTGCCTGTGACTTTGCATGTGTGTATGTAATAGTGTAAACATACAACATGACCCTTGCTCAAGCCCTCCACAGATTGGCCAATGAACACTCTGCATTGCATTTACATCCTCGATCTCCAAAAACTGGGGAAGAGATTGCTACATGCTCATAAGGTAACAGGATGAAAGAAAAATGCCATGTTCAGAAATAATAATGTGAAACCTGTTTTCCATATTGTATGTAGGTGTTTTATTTGGGGTGTTGTTTGCTTGTCTGGATGGTAGGTAGGTGATACATGGGACACCTTCTGCTATTTCAGCTCTTCCTCATACCAACTCCTCGCCCATTTACTCATCCCTACATGGGGGGTGGCAATATGAAATGGAGGCCTTGAACTGCGATATGAAACAAAACCATCTCCCACCAAAAGGGGACCAGCACTCTACTCAATTCAAAGCATCACTGCTAATATAGACCAGCACCTGGATATAGTCTATTTTTGGCTTTTCTGCCACGTGATCCCTGAAAATCCCTCATCCACCCTTTTACTTCCCATTACCTTTTCAGTTAAAGTGGATGCCACTTAGACAGAGAATTGGCACTTATTTTATTATAAAAATTTGACAATTATTTTTTCTTCCAACAAATAAAATGCACATTTGGAAAATGAGTAAAGAAAATTGGGTAATCGTTAACCATTGGGCCAGCAAAAAAAATGGCGTATCAAAAGGACAGTTTTTCTCTTGACACTGCTGTTATTTTAACTACCTTCACTCTTTGGTAATGTTTATTGATTTAAAAATGATGATTAGAATTTTAATAAAATGTAAACATATGAAAGTGAATTTATACATTTTCTTTGTTCTTGAGAATTGACAACAAAAACAATAAACTCTATTTATTTTATTAGATTGTTTATTTACACTATTTATCATGTTATTTATTGCAATGGTTGCCAACTAAGACTGAAGAGATTCTATCTACCCATTAGTGCACCAACCAGTTTTGAATTCAGAGTTGTTCTTATTTTAAACAGTTTTCAACCAAGATTAGAGTGCCTTACTATTTAACCCATAGCCGGATGGAGAAGGGAAGAATTCATACCTTTCTCAAGGTTATTTGTGCATAACTGAATGTAACAAACTTGACTGGAATTCAAACTTGGCGCAATTTCTCTTTCCAAGCTGTTAACCATCACATTACCAAAAAATTCAACTTAAAAAAATATTTAAAAACAAAAATTAAACAAAGGAAGAAGGCCTCAAGTGCATTAATTAAAATCTACTGAAAAATGGTAAAACCTTTTCAACAATTTTCTTTTTTTTCCCCCATAAACTCTTGTCTACAGTTAAGTTATTATTCAGAGACGCTCTAAGTTTCAGACATTGCTAGACCATTTACACTCACACTTGATTGATTTGTTTTTTATGATTTATCAACCTTTTGCAGTTTATTTAAAGCCAGAAAATAGTTTTGGATTATAAGATCTTTGAGAGATCATGATTTACAGATACATGTCCTACTATTCAACTAGCTAGGGGGAGAAGAAATGGATTCATGACTTTCCCAAGAGCATTTGTGCGTAAGTGACTATAATGAACCTAACTGGAACTTGGCTCTCCAATTTCCAAATACAAGCCATTATCAATTATAGCACCTGCACATCCAAGCTTACTGCACCTGGTTTTCTCAAGTGGTCTAGATACTGACCAGTCTTGACATTACTTAACTTTGGTAATCCTATGGAAACCGGTGTTTCAATATGACATGGCTGTAAGCCATATCACCCACACATCCAAGCTTACAGAACCTGGTATTCCCAGGTGGTCATCCATTCAGGTACTGGCCAGGTTCAATGTTACTTAACTTCAGTAATCATATGAAAACTGGTGTTTCAATGTGGCATGGCCATAAGTAACTGAAACTTAAACCCTTGGTAATTCATCAAACTAGTGACTTTTTTTTTCAGCTAAATTTGACCAGAGATACTTACTGTTGTAGCATACCTATGGATGATAATTGGTATGCCCCCACTCTCATAAATACGGTAGTGAATACTGTATGTTGGTCTGCAGTTGGAGATTCATTGTAGAATTCACTTGACTCATTTCTAGCAGTTGACTACTTCTACATGCTGCTGGCGAGTGTTGTTCTTGTACTAAGTATTATCATTCATTACCAAGCTTTATTCTATTCAGTAACCTTCCCTAGGTTACAACATTTTGGCAACAAGGATTAACCAAAATTACAACATTTACAATTATGAAAATAGTGACAAATTAAGTTGCAATTATCTTGATAAAGGGCATATGTGACTGAAAACCTGGTAGAAGAAAGGATGTAACAAATTACCAAAAAAAAGTTTTTTTTCTCTTTTAATCATTTCACCCCAAGCAAGTCAATAAAGTCACTAAGATGCAAAGGGTTACTGAGTATTAGTGAATATGAGAAAAAAAAACTGCTATTAATAAGCAAGAACAAGAATTAAGAAGACAAAAGATAATGATTGACATTGCAAATAAATTTTTGATGATCAAAACTGACTGGAAAGCAAGAAGTCAGAAGAGAGTTCCACAAGCGAGATGTGCAATAGAAAAAACTGTTAGCATAGAGCTTATGGTTACATCTAGCAGCCATTTCAACTGTAAAATGATGAGACCTTGCCACCAATCTAGTACTGTGCTTAAATTCAAAAAGTCTAGGTACCACAGGGGAAAGTTCATCAGAACAATTACTACAGCACAGGGAAGCTACATTACAATGGTGGGAAAGGGACTGAAGCTGAGATGCCATGTCAGGATCAATAACATTGCATATTCTTCCTTGGGTTTTATAAAAAATTTCTAAATATATAGCAGGAGCACCAGACATAGATTTTTTTCAACAAATGATAGTTTTGGACATTCAGCTGCCATAAAAGCAAACTATTTGGTACAAATCATTGACAGCTGTATATTGGAAATCACAATGACATGGTAGTTTACAGAATTGTGTTCATTTAATTCGTGTGTATAACTAAGTCCTTATCATTTGTCCTATTTAATGTCTCTTAGTCTAGGGTCCAGTTGCCTAACCCAGGTAGGTCCACAATTCATTGGATTAGATTTGTCATGAATCCATGATTAAATTTTGCTGGCTATTTGAAAAAATGAAAGGATTGTTGAATTTCAGCACAAGTCAGTCTTTGATCCAAATACACCTGGACACATATGTCATTTCTTCTAATGATGATTTCAGTCGATGCAATTTAAAAGTTGCAGTGAATTAGAGTTGCACCTAGCAGCCCAAGTTTACTTAAACATTTTGAAGTGCTTTTTTTCAAAACTTACACTTTGAATGAAGATTGCTATGGGGTTGGGTGCGTGCTGTTAATGTAAGTTACCCCAGTGTTACATGTTGAGAGAGGATTCCTTTTCTTTTTTGTTATTATCACTCTCGCGTCGAACTCGACGTATGAGGGTCAGACAGATCAGTTCCCAGAAACCGAAAGCCCGACAGCCACACAGGACTTGATTATAGTGGTGAAGGCCTTGTGCAGGGCCATCCACACTTTTTGGAGGGACGAATACAGGGACCTGGTGCAACGGATGCCACAAGATCCTCAATCGACCCTCCGCAGGTTTTGAATTCAGAGTTGTCCTTCTCCTAGAGCAGTTGCCATCCAAGGCTATAGAACCCAGTCTGTCCTGCTATTTACCCATAGTTGGAGGGAGAAGAAGAGGATTCACACCTTTCCCAAGGGTATTAGCACGTAAGTGAATGTAATGGAATCGACTGGGATTCGAACTTGGCTCTCCGATTCCTCAATCCAAGCCGTTATCCATTACTCCACCGTGCCTCTGAAAATGAAATGAATAGAACATACAACAATAAAATACAACTAACAAGACTTTGCGACACATGTTTAAATTAATGTTAAGAATGTGTATTTTTGTGATGTTATTACAATACCTGTTTTGTATATGTTAAACATTCTCAGGGTTGATGTCTTTTTTTTTTCTTTTAAATTTTTATCTTACTTGCTTATAATCATTCCAAAAGTTTTGTGGTTTAGGGAAGCTTTTGAAACCGTCAAATCTGGATTTTCATGGAGCAAAGAAAATACATTTTTTTTTAGTCTATATTGATTTCATCACTACTACTACTACTACTACTACTCTCTCTTGCTTTTGGTGGAATAGTTGTGTCCCTTGTTTCAGACTAACTGGCAACAGTGTAAAAGCTATTTTTAGAATGATGAAATATCATCATCATGAATCATAACAGGATAAAATCATTTAACATTTAAATATTTAGTACACCAATTATTGCTCCAGTGGTCTAAATCAAGATCACATATAAAGATTCTAATCGAAGGTTAAAAACCAACCTGCATTGACGCTGTTACAAACTGATCAATCTGCTAAAAAATAAGTTTTGCTGCTTCATTTGGCGACTGTTGAAATAAATTCCTGTGCAATACATTTTATAATTTTTATGTTAACATCAAACATACGGTCAGTCTATTCCATGTATACAACAGTGCCGAACATATTCATTGAACAACTTATTAACAACAGTAACAAAAAGAGTATTTAATAACTTCTATAGATCTACTGAGGAGCTTGGAAGAGAGAGGAAATATCTACTCTCCAAGGCCCAATTTTGGCATTAGTGTATCCATGATATACCTTATTCAGAAGAACCAAAACATCACTGATAGATAAACTGCAAAGAGGAATTAAACCTGAAAGCATTATATATGTTATACTCTGCTTCAAATTAGATCTCTTTCTAATGGACTCCACATCAAAACCTGTCGGTCAGATGTGAATGCTGCAAAAACAAAATAAAAATGTCATTTTCTGCTGTGAGCATTGCATTTGGCTCACAAAAAAACTCCTCCAAAATATAAAATACAATTTAAACATTGGAGTTAATCTCAAATATTGCCACTAAAACAGAAGTATGTCAAAAATGCTGAGTCATGTATCCACCCTGACTGCTTAAAAGGACCTGCTCATGACACTCAAGGCAGGCAGTCACAGAGTTCACCAGTGGCCTTTTAGGTCAACTGACCTGATAAAATCTGCAATGTCAGGTCAGTACACACCCCACTTCGCCATTCTCCAAGTCAATTCCATCGCTCACAAAGAGATATTCTGACTTGATCTATTATATTAGCAATACAGAGAATTTTATTTTAACATATCTTATATACATGGTATATAATATATAGAAAACATGAGTATACATATATATTTCATACTAAATACATATAAATAAGTAATAAATTGTCACTGACAGTGAAATTTAGGCACATATAAGGAGGCAATTGGCATGTGGATGGGGCATATAGAAAGAAGGATTTGTGTATAACATCCCCCAAGAGAAACATGATACAGCTCTGTGGTATGCTTTCAGTATATTTAGACCTCATTGGCCTGTGCAGCAAATCAACTACTTTCTCCAATGGGCTGTCACATGACTCTTGGGTGACCCTTGGAACAAGTAAATTCTTCTTGTCAAAAGAGAGATAATTAACCTACCTAACGTGATTGTATAAAATGTGATGACTAAGGTTTAAGATGAATTTTTACAAATGAATAATCTTTCATGAAGAGTTTATTTTACTTTTAATTTCAAGTTAATAGATTAAATTTAATATTTCTAATAAGGAAATTTAAATTTAAAATTGACTGGAAGGAGTTTTTGTTTTGAAATCTCTAAACATTGCTGATTTTAGTGCCATTTTTAGCCATCTGTCATCACGGTGTTATTGGCATTATTAAAAAATATTTCAATAGTAAAATATACTTTTCTGAAACATCATTTGAAGAATATTAGCTGATTTAAATTTAAATTAATCTAATTTGAAACAAGTATTATTTTAAGTTTAACAATTGCTAAACTGCATTTTTAACATGGTAATAGCTGTTTATTTAAGGTGTTGACTGACAGAAGTTTATCTAATGTTTTTCTAGTCTATATGTCAGTAAAAATTACTTGAATATAATGTGAGTGCTTTTTTTATATAAATTTTAAGTACTCAGTAATCTTATGAATTTAGGAAAATATTCTCTGTAATCTAATATTTTATTGAATCTTAGGTACTTTAGCTTTTATTTTACTATAGTCATCACTTTTATTTTCTGAGGATATCGTATATGGATGTCTGTATTTAAAAATAAATTGGCACATTTATATTCATAAAATGGATGGGCAAATAGCAGGACAGATAGGGTACTATAGCCTTGGATGGCAACTAGTCTACCGCAGAAAGAAATGTCAACCTACTGCAGGGAAAAAAATCTGCCTCGTCAGTCATGTATCGAAAGAAAGCATGTATCATGCATGGCACATAACTAACTCACACAAAAAATCCCATTTGTAAAAGAAAATAGATGCTATCTTCACCTGCAGCAGATTTTGTGTAAATCATGTAACTTATTTCAGCCACTGTGGGTTTTCTGGGCTGACACGTCTCCACAAGTGGCCCAGGCTACTGGGGGACAGATGCCGTTATTGAGTTGCCATCTCTAGATAGATTGCTGAACAAGACTGAAGAGCTTCTATCTAAATATTAGCACACCAACCAGTTTTGAAGTCAGAATTTGATTGCCAACCAAGGCTAGAGATCCTTACTGCTTAACCCATATCTGGAGGGAGAAGAAACAGATTCATACCTTTCCCATTTTTATATATGCAAAAGTAAATGTCACAAGTTTGGTTGGAATTTGAACTTAACTGTCACACTACCCACACATTCAACTTATTTTTTTTAAAAAATAATCCACACAGAATTTGTTATAGTCTGCAGGAACTTTTCGTTAATAATTCCTTGCTTAAAATTAAAAGCCATTATTCATGGAGATGGTGTAAATTTCAAATATTGCTAGACATTTTAGACTCCCTGTTGATTTCAATCATGTTAGGAATATATATTTAGTGTTAAAATTTAACTATTTTGGCACAAGTCCGAAGTGGAAGTGAGGAGAGGCTGCACTGACTATCCGAAACCTAGCTAATCAGATGGTGATTTTTTAAGTGCAGCTTAGATGTGGCACAAGCCCTAAAGTATAGGACACCCAGTGAGGATCAAACTCACAACTCAATCATAATTATTCTTGTAAGACAAGCTTGCTAACCATTATACTATGTTGAGGTTCCCTAAAATGATTTTCCAAGCATTGCTCAGATGTGGCACAAGGCTGCAAGTGTGGAACACTCAGGATTGAACTCTCTACTCAGTCATAATTGAAGTCGCAAATAGAGTTTGCTAACCATTACACCACATCAAAGTGCTTAAATCATGTTAGAAATAACTGCAAAAACGGTCCCCTCGCCAAATTTATAGACAAAACATACAGATGCATGCTGGGATTTCTTTATAGCTAATAAAATAAGCCACTTCTTGGTCTCATCTGACTTAGTTCTGTTCTTTCTTGTCTTGAAGTCAGAATGCTGTGATCACTTGCCTGTATCCCTTTTGTGTGTTGACACTGTTCTCAGTTTGTGAGTTTTTCTCTTATTACTGCTGCTTTGCCTACTTTTGCTTTGCACATATTATTTGCTTAATATTAATTTTGCCTTTTTCTTTTCTTTGTTTTGTTATTGTTTACTGCAATCTTTGTCAGTTCTGTTTGTTGGGCATTTCTGCAAATTACATTTATTCATGGCCAATTACTCTCTACACTCACAGTTAGACTTTGCCAATCAAAACAGTCAATCAAACTAGTAACTTGGCTTTGAAAAAGTTACAACTCCAACATGTTATACCATTAATTCATGTCCCGTTTAGTTTTTAATAAAACCATCTTAAGACAAGCTCCTAATAGCTCTCAGGAAGGTTAGTTTTACAACTTTGTAGGCATATTTATCTGAATCTGCATCCTCCTTTACAGGATAAACCATTGTTAGATCTTATGTGCTTTAACCACTCAGCCACGAAAAGCCTCACGATCAAGCAATGTTCTATTTTGCCTTTAAGCACATTTTACTATTTTAGATTTTCAAAAGTCACAACTCAAAGCTCAATTTCGTAAATAAAACAATTTATAAAAAAAATACTGGATTTTTATTTATTAATCTGACATTTTTATTACTTTAAAAATTATTTTTATTTTTAAACAGTATTTCATTTCATCTATGGGCCTGAACATTTGAGAAATCTTATTAAAGTAAATGCACCTGGTTGGATTAATAAATAAAAATCCATTATTTCTTTAGAAATTGCTTTGTTTACATTTCAGACACAAAACTGAGCAGTTATAACATTTGAATATCTGAACAAGAAATATGGACTTCAAAGGCAAATAGAACAAAAGTTATATTTATGTATATCCAAGTAGAATGCCACAAATTTTTAAAAAATTGGTGAGGAGGGGCTAAGTTGGATGGGGGGGGGTAAATCAAATACAGGTGGTCCTCAATTTATGACAGAGTTCCATTCCTATGATGTGTCATAATGTGATTTTCCATGTAAATCAGACTGTACCTGCTATTTTTCTGTGAATTAGCACTCACTCACCAACATTCTAATATAGCATACAACCAGGAATTGACCCACACCACCTCCCTCACCCTAACACCATATGACAGCTCGTTCATTCTCATTGTCATTTGTGTTGTATGTATGACGCAAATGACATGAGTCAGAACAAGATTAACAGAGATTGTGTCATAACCATGAATTGTCATAGGCAGGGCTGGCGCAAGGGTCTTGTGAGCCTCCTCTGAATCTATGATACATGGCTCCCAACTCTACTACATTATGAAATCATAAATGTTTTGAGTCTATTTTTAACATCATCTTGAGATTTTTCATGCTAAAAAGTTGAATAATTTTAACACATTCAACATTATAGATAAAAAATAGTGAATTATATATAGTGTCTTTTTAGACTTAGCATGAGCAAAACAAATTCAGGGATATGAACAAAAAAAAGACCCCATTATGATGTCAAACTCTGCAAAGATTTTTTATCCTTTAACAGTCAGTTCTGCTTAGTTTAATTTGTAATGTATACAAATGTAGGTAGGGTAAAAGCAAATGTTAATACAATAATGAAAATTGCAAGAGAAGAAACTGTTAGCATAAAACTTATAGTTACATTCAACCATTTCAACTGTAAAATGATGAGACCTAGCTGCCAATCTAGTACTGAATCTAAATTCATAAAGTTGAGGTACCAATCAGAATAATTACCATGAAAATATTTATAGAAAATGCACAGGGAAGGTGAAATATGACAGAATGGATGCCAGAAGAGAGATTAGGAGAGATGACTTAAAGACTGATGGCTTTCGACAAATTATACAGCTCAGCTCACTAGCATTGTTATAGATTGAAGTCAAGAAGACAAATTCAGTCCTCTGTTTAATTTTCTTCCCTTTGCAATAGCATCCGGAATAATATTGAGAAGAAAATTTTTTTCCAGGTGCTTGAAGTGATAATTTAAGTTTTTGGTATTTAATACTTTTTAAATTATGCCAAATAAACCAAATGATATTTTAGATAAGGATATTTTATAAGATGAATATAATACCTGGTTTAACCCTATCATTAAAAACCTGTCAATCACAAAAATATACTGAATAAAATGAAATTGATTAAAACTTTGTTATGATAGGTATTCTCTCTGAAAAATAGAGTTTTATTAAAAGAAGATAAATCTCCTGGAGGTATAGTGATACTGCCTTTTATATAGTACCTCATTTACATATCACTACACCTCCCCGAACCTTTAGTTGATTTTGACTTCCACGAACAACTCTGGGAGACATAATCCATCTCTCAGAGTGAGTCTCTATTTCTTTTTATGGGAGATCTAGGTCTTAACTGATACTCCTCATTGGAATCATCATGATATCTCCAGTTACTTTCACCCCCAGATTGTTCCTCACTACTACTGGACATACTCATTCTTTCCTCCCCCTCCTCTTCTTCACTTTCATATCTCTGGTGGTCTTCCTGATCACTCTCAATATTGGACTGATTCATACTTTCTTGAGTTATCTACCGTCCTGCTTCCTTTTCCTCCTCTTTTTTCCATAATTTCATGCTCTCTTGTGGTTCTAAATTGGTCTTCATGAGCCAGTATACCTTGTCCCTTCTTTGTTAACACAGCCATGTTAAATCCCTTTAGCACCACATAATTTGCCTTTTCAGGACTTGAGTCTTTGTTCTTTCTGTATCACACAACTTCATTCATTGTAAATGACATGGTAATTAGAGTTCTTATTTGTCTTCCCATCAATGCGGGTGGGTTTTTTTCTTCTGCCTGCATGCAGAATAGTTCTATAACTTAGGAGTAGTCTAGGTAAATAACACTTTATATCACAATCCACTAGAAAGAATGCTTTTAATCCGACTCTTACTGTTTGAACCATTCTCTCCACAATTCCATTTGACTGTGGGTGGTAAGATGGTGTTTTGTATGGAATACAACCAATACATTTTAACCATGCACATAAAATTTCTTCACAAAACGCAGGTGCATTGTCAGAGACCAAGGTTTTTGGAACTTCATTTCTCGAAAACTCTATCCCCAACACCCACTTCATAGTAGCTGCTTTTTTATCCATGACTTTAATAACTAATCAGCCCACCCTGAATATGAGTTGACTAATATCAGAAATAGTCCTATACCTTTAATGTAGGCATGGTCGATATGTACTCCTGTCCATGGATCCATTTCCTTTGGGCAAGAGTGAATTTTAGTTTGCTTAAATTTCTTTATTTTTGCACACTTTGGGCATTTCTCGAATAGCCTGGCCGCTATGCATGCTTGCATCATTTGCATAGCCAATATACCTCCATTTATATCATCATGCACGGCTTTAATTATTTCTTTTCTCAGAGACTGTTGGGGTAATATGATATCTACATTACATATAATTCCTTTTTCTATTGTTAATTTGTGTCTTAACTCTTTATACAGCTTCTCAACCATGGAGCAATTACTCCAATTGCTCTTTATTCTACCCATAATTCTATTCAATAGTGGATCCTGCCTTGTTTCCAACTTAAGCCGATTTAAGGGTTATACATCCATTTCTATCCAGTGCAAAATCCTATCCTCACAATTTTCACTTGCTTCAACATTTTTACTCTCAAAATCTGAGATAATGCATCCACGTGTGAAATAGTATTTCGTTTATGATGTCAAACACCATAAGCTTAATTGCTCATCTTTATATCCTGGCCGATGTAACCATTGGAAACTCTCTTCTAGATTTGAATATTAATTTCAAAGGCTTATGAGCAGATTTTAATAGAAATTTCCATCCCAGAAAAAATTTCTAGCTCTTTTCATGCTCCACACAAACGCCAATACCTCCTTCTCAAGGTTTGAATAATTTACCTCCGCTGATGTTAGTTTTCTAGATAAGTACCATTACAGGGTGATTCTCCTGCAACAATATTGTGGCTATAGCACAATCATTGGCATCAGTAGTTAATGTCAACTGTTTTGCCGAGCCAAAGATTTTGGCAGCTGGTTTGTTTATGAGTGCCTTTTTAATTTCTGGAAAGGAACCTCCTGTCTTTTTATCCAACGAAACTCGATATTCTTCTTCCTTATTTTGTTAAATGGTTCCACAAGGTCACTATATCACGGTAGATATCTGTTACAGAAATTGATTAATCCTAAAAAAGATTCTAACTCTTTTTTTTATTTCTGGGTGTAGCTATCTCTGATATCATATTAATAAGTTTATCATCCAGCAATATTTGGATATTTGATATCCAAGATACAAAATTTTTCACAATTAAACTTGCATTTATTGCAATTGTCACACCCACACTGTTTAATTTTCTCAAAACTTGCTCTGTTTTACTTTTTGAGCTCTACCAATGCCAATGTGGTTCTGATATACAGTTATATTTTTAATCCCTTCTAAAACTTTTTTTGATGGCTTTTTGGAAAATGTGACTTGACATTTTTACTCCAAACAGCAGATGAGTCCATCTTATTAATCCAATAGGGGTGTTCATTTTGGTGACTTGAAACATGCTATCCATTTTTATCTGATTGTATGGTCACTTAAGGTCAACTTTAGCAAAGTATTTCCTATCAGCCAACTCATGGCATGCTGTTTGGCAATGGGAATGAATCCGAACAGATCTGGTGATTCACATAATTACGACAAATTCTTATATCTCTATTGACCTTGTGTATTCCCACGATGTGTGAAGCTCAATTGCTACCACCCTGGCTGACTTTTTCTAATATTCCTTGTTCCACCATTTTGTTCAGCTTAGCAACCACCAAGGATAGCATGTGAACAGGAACTTTTGAATGGTCTTGAAAATACATGGGGGGTTGACTGCATTCCTTAAGCTGAATACTTGCTTCATATACCCTTAATAAGCCAATATCTGGTTCTACAGACTTCATGGAATTTATCAGCTTCAATGTATCCACTCTTAACAAGTCAGCTCCTAAAAGGCTGCAGCTTCTGATGTTTTCCACTACTATGATGGGTATTATCTCAAATTTGTTTTTTTTATCTCAAACGTGTCTTCAAAGCATCCTAAAATTATGATGACTGACTCATCAAACCATTTCAACTGGATTTGTGGTTTTTCCTTTTCAAATAAGTTGTATTTTGCCGAACATATGGAAACTCATACTGGTGAAAAATCATTGTCACAACAGTCAACTTTTGGACAGCATACACAAACACAGGCTAGAGAAAGACCATTTTCATGTGAAATATGTAATGCCACCTTTTTACATAAGGGCTCTATGGTAGTACATATACGAATACACACTGGAGAGAAACCATATACCTGTGGGGTTTCATTTTCATATAAATCACATTTGGTGAGACATATGCGAACACACACAGGAGAGAAACCACATTCTTGTGAAGTGTGTGGATCTTCCTTTTCCAACAAATCACAATTAACAGAACATGTGAGAATACACACAGGAGAGAAACCATATGTGTGTAAAACCTGTGGATCTTCTTTTGCACAGTACTCATCTTTAAGGAACCATTCAGTAAAACACACTGGTGAAAAACCATATGCTTGTGAAGTTTGTGGCCTTCCCTTTCGACAAAAGTCACGTTTCTTGACCCATATGCAAAAACACACAAAAGAAAAAACATTTTCTTGTGAAGTGTGTGGAGTCTCTTTTTTAACCAAATCACATTTAGTGGAACATATGGAAATGCATACTGAAGAGAAACCATTTGAGTGCGCCGATCTCATTCATAAAAGTTAAAATTAGAGAAAACTCTGCAAATACGCACCAGTGAGAAACCATGTTGCTCTGAAGTGTGAGGCTCTTCCCTTTTGTCCATGTCACATTTGGAGACTACTTTTCTTCAACCTATGTCTACCCATTCTTTCCCATAAATTCCTTGGTATCAGTGTAACATCACTTCCTGTATCTACCTCTATGAGTAAAGTTACTTCGTTCAACTTTACCATTTCCCAACTTTTATCCTGTGCTTTTATCTCAAATACTTCCATATTTTCAATCAGAGGATCCATATTTTCTACTTTTTTCACTTGCTTTTCATATGTGCATACTGTCTGGAAACGATTCCTCTTTTTACACGTAAAACACCATTTCCCGAAGGCCAGACACTTATTTTTGCTCTTTTCATGTTCATTATTGCAATATCTGCATACAAGTAAGATTTTAGTAGCACTATAATTCCCCATACTGCCTTTGGAGGCATTAAATTCCAATTGTTGTAAGAACTTCACATATGCTTCCAGATTCATATGAGCTTGAAGGCACTCTAAAATTTTATGCTTGTATGAGATGTCAAACATTCCTTCAGTCAGTCTTGGCAAAATTAGCTCGACTTCGATAGACATTTATTCTGAACCCATATTTCAAACTCACAATATCTTGACGCTTCTTTCAATCACTGTACATATTGCATAATAGTTTCATCTAGTCTCTGTCTACTTTTGAGAAATTTAGTTCTTTCCACTATGACCAATCATTTTTTTTGGGCTGTATATCTGATGGCAGCAATTTCTTCATAGGTTAAATCTTCCATCTGGGGTAGACCATGATGGAGATTTTTTTTTTATGGCCTCACACCCTGCTCAGGCCAAAAACAAATCTGTACCTTCATTTTCTCCTCCACTAGCTTTGGTGTCCTTTAACTTTTACACTCCCACCAATGCTGCAAAACACCTAAGCCAGGTTTTAGTATATTCTGGATCCTCCATCATGGTTAAGCAACCAATTGGTGACACCGTATTGTTATGATAGATATTCTCTCTGACAGATGTAGTCTTATCAAGAGAAGATAATTCTCCCATAGGTATAGCAATACTGCCTTTTATACAGGACCTCATTTACAAACTACAAACTTATTTCCGTTAAACTCCTTTAAAATATTTTAAAGCTATGAACAAAACATTAATTATTCACACTTTTTATTGACATTTTATTGACCAGTGTAACCATATCCTCAAAAATGATGGCATATTTTGTTAAGGTTATTATAAGGTTTGCACACACATCTTTAAACCTATTTTCCATAATTGTTGTATTAATATATAGTAATTTGGGGGGATCAGTTTATTACTTAATAACTATAGAAAATCGATCCCCTATATTATGTCCAGTAGAATGTTATAGTATAGTGTATATAGTTTTTGTCTGAATTTCAGGAATGAGGAATTATCGTTATTTAGATTTGGACTAATGCTCTCGTATTTTTTGTTAGTATCAGAATATTTTGACTGTTGTACCCTTTGACCTTTTTCAGGTACTGTCTCTTGGTCTGAGTTGCCTTCAGGGAATTTTGAATTGAACTCTTTATTTAATTTATGGGGGTAGATTGTTCTCATTCCACTGTCTAGGGAGATTTCATCTTTTTTACTTTTATTTATCCATTTATTTTTTATAATTTTTAGTATACTCATGATTGAATATTTGGAAGATGCTAGTCAGGTGATCATCTGCCCATCGATCCTATGACTACATGTGGTCATAGAATTAATGATCTTTCTTTTTCGGTACTACTCAATTATTGCTTGCCCTATTTCCAATGAAACTTTTTTTAATAGTTTTAAGTAAAAAGAAAAAAAAAATTACCAGTTTACACATACCATAAAAAATGACTGTGTATATGAAATTGATAATTTGTTCAATCTAGGTACACCAAAATGGATGTTTTTTCCAAAATTAAAACAAAAAACTTTTCCAAAAATCAGGGAAACTTTAATGAAATATTAGGGGAAGGAGCTGTTTCCCTATCAGAAGAAGAGTAATATGATACATGATAATTCAATAACTCTTAAATTCAGAATTATTATTACATTTTATGACATTAAACAGGTAAGAAAATAATAAAATAAATAAAACTAAAAGCAATATAAATTCAAAACTAACATTTAACTAAAAAAAACTACTGTAATATAAAAAATAAAATTATTCATTCTACTAAGTTTCATAAAATTATATAGATTAAAAATTTATATTCTTAAACTACTGGTTATATAAGGTTAAAGATAATTTATTTTTAAACATATATACCAATTTATTGATTATTGCACTGCTGGTGTTCCGTAATTTTTTCGTCCACTTTTTGAGAGAGGTTAAAAATAATTGTTGACTTCTGATCCCACAGGCTACAGTTAAACGTTATTTTCATTATGTCTAAACAAAAAGTAAGCATTGCGTTTACAAAATCCAGTTAATTCCTCTTTTTAAATTTATTAACTGACATCAAAACACATCCCTAGAGCAAATACTGGAATTAAAAAAAAAATTGTTTATATTTTTCATCTATAATGGCGAGTCGATGAGTGACGAATGAACTTGCCAATGTTTTAAAAATGACTTAAATAAATAATTTCTGTTTATAAGATAGTTCCGAGTCAAAACTATTTATAAACAGAAATTATTTATTTATTTTTGTTACTCGGTTTAGTAGCTAGGCTATATCTCGAATAAAATCGAAATTTAAGTTCAAAGAAGGCAATTATTAATAAATTATTTAAATTTCGTTTCTCCGTGGCGGTACCTAGTTAAATTAAGGAATTAATTAAGCCAATTAGGCTTGTCTGCTACTGGCGAGTCCGTTTCTGGTGCTACTGCTTCCACTTCACTTGTCACACTTGATTGCATTCACTGAGGCTTTTTGAAGCCTTCATGTCATTTCTTTCTTCCTTTATGAATGGCTCCCTTATTATATTTATTTCTACTAAGGAGATACTCATGGCTTTAGTTTAGCATATACGTTGATTATTTCAGACATCTGACTTCCCAATTAGGATAGAAAAAGATTATCATTGAATGCTCTCGCTTGTAAATTAAAAGTTTATTAGCCACAAAAATCCAACAGTTATCCCTTCTTTTTTTTACTTATTGCCTCGTTCCTGATATTCTGTTGACTTTCTTCTTGTGTATACGTTGCATCGGGCGAAATTGAAAATATATTAAGTACAATATTTTAAAAAGTTCATTTAATTTTCGTTATTTAAAAAAATAAATAAAACTGGTGAAATTCAAAAAATTGTTAATCCACCATTTCAGTCGATAGCGTTTTCCGTCTTTAGGTGCATTTGCATAAAAAAGTTGTATTGTCTTCCTTAGCTGATTGCTTTTTTTCTTACATCTTATTAATTTTTCTTTTGTATATATTTATCATTTATTATTTGGGGCTACTTTTTAAAATAAATTAATCGGTGAGTACAGACAATTGTTCCCGCAGGACGGGGCCTGTCGTATTCTTTTTTTGTTTTTTTTTCCTGAATGCAGTTTTTTTTTGTTTTTCGAAGCGGGTTATGGCCTCCCGGATAGTATTTCTCCAATGATTACAATCTTGGTACTTTATAAAAATAAATAATTAAAGTTTAATTATTAGACCATTGAGCTGGGGATTAGCCTTTTTAGTTTTACTTTTAATGACGTTCTCCAAGTTGTGAGGATAGAAAGTTCACACCATTAAACAAAAGGAACGCAAAGAGAACAACACCGGCTTGAGTACAGAAAAAAATATCATTGTAGTAAAAGTCTAACCCGTCCTATATTTTTCAAATTTAGAAACCGCCAAAACGCGACGCATTGGATCATCTTGTAAGTGTCTTAAATTTTATTTTACATTGAACAAATGTTAACAAGTTCAGTTTTCCGATGTTTACTTTTGTATTCGATTGTACTATTATTAAGTAACTAAGGCCATTCATGAATTCCTATGAATGGCCTTGTCTTCTTGACCCATATTCATTCACTTTTGTCGTCGCATATAAAATTGAATACAATTGTTGATGATAATCATGTTCTTGACTTCGCTATTTGTATTACTTTTTATTGTGCAATTGCCTAGACCTGAAAAATCCCGCCATTTTGGAGAAAAAAAAAGTCACTGTGTAAATAAATACGAATTTAAGGAAAGACATCTTTTACATTTTAAAAACAGTGCTTGTTAAAGTTTTATTTTATTACTTGTTGAGCACTATTCAAAAAAGACATTTTTTTTCATTTTAATTACTTTGTAGATTAGCAATTTTTATTTATTTATTTTTTTGGGCCTTATAATTAGGCCACGACATTTTTTTTTATCATTGTAGTGAGTAGGAGAGCGCGGTCCCCTTCTTTGAATTGATCCCTGACTTTGGAGTTATTGGACTTAACTGTTATTTACAAATGTAAAGTTTGAAAGCGTGCTAACATTGATCAGCATTTTTAAAATTTTCTGAATGTTTAACTTTTTATAAAATGTTTTTGAAATTTTTTTTTTTTCTTAAATTTTTCTGGGCAGCACATACACAAACATTTGAAGTTAATTAATTACTTAAATGAAGAATAAACGAATGCATACTTTTATTAATGTAAATTTTCGTTTTTGTGTTGTTTTTTTTAATTAAAAGCATATCTGTTTGCTTTTTATCTAAAAAAATTTTTGAACCTCCCCCCACCCCACCTATTACAGAAAAAAAATGCTGTTTTCATTCATAAAACAGGACCAATAACTCGTGAGTCAGGCATTGATTTGATATTGTATCGATATTATTAAAAGTCCCCTCCACACCTCTAGATCAATAAAAATATCATTTTTGATTCTGAGAAGTGTCGTGGCCCTAAGGAAACTCTAAAGAATGTTAATCTACAGAAAATTGTCCCCTGTTTTTGGCCCCATCTATTTAAGTACTGACATTTGGTGGCCTTCAAGAAAAAAAATGTATATCTGATTGCATTGCCTATAAGGCTTATAGGCAATGCAATCAGAAATACATTTTTTAAAAAAATTTTTTAAATCTTCAATATTACTATAGATTAAGCAGCGATATTTGAATAAAATAATTACATTTTATAAAAGGTAACACTGGGGAGCATCCAGTTTATGTGGATTCATTGTAAATTGATCCCTCCTCCTCTGTGGAAACTAAAACAAATATGTTGTGTATATCTGTAAAAGGACAATATAAAGACAAAAGGAAAATTTATCTTAGCTGACACTTGTGCTTTGATAAAGTTCTTCAAGACGAAATGCATAAGCTAAGTTTTCCTTTTGTCTTTATTCATATATATACTTATTTGAATGTAGCATCCACCAAAAATTTAATTATAAGATTTCAATAAAATTCTTGGTATTCATTAATCATCAAATTTATTCATGAAAAAGTTACAAAAAAATCCTGAAATTTTTTTTTGCCCTATCATTATTTAATTTTATAAAAAATCTCTTTTGAACCCTAAAACTTATACATTAAAGATTAATTTAAATTTTAAGAGAAATTGGCTGAAATTTTTTATTCCAAAATTTGACAGATATAGAAAGTAAGGCATTAATCTGAAAATAAATATTTATCTATGAATTGTTTAGATATATCATGATAGGGGTCTGTCAAGAAAAATTGAACTTATTTTATTTTTTTAAATCTAAAAATTAACCTTGAAGAATTTTGTAAATAATTACCCAAATTTGAAAAGAATGCTACATTTTGCTTTAAAGAAAGTGAAAAAGACAGAAAAAAACATTTCAAACATCATATAATGTATATCAAAGATGGTTTATATTTTTTTGCTACCTCTAGCTTATTCACATCAAAATTAATTATTTATTTTATTTTTCTGTTTTATTATTATTATTTCTATATTTGCCAAGTTCATTACTTGATACCTCAGGTAAAGAAAAGTTTTTTTGTTTTTTTTTTAGAAAGTTATTACTTCAATAGTTTTTCTGAATATGTGAGTGGTGCTCCTGAATACTATTTTTTTGATCTCTGATCGGAACTTTCCTGGAATTTTTTTTAGTGTTTGCATCATGTTTTAATCAAGGCATTATTTAAATTAATTGGTCTGCTCATAAAATAATAATAATAAAAAACAACAATGAATTTTTTGTAGATTAGCATTCATTAGATTTTCCTCAACTCACAACATTTTTCAATCAAAAAAACATTGATGTTTTTCTTTTTTTTGTAATGGAAATCATTTTCATAATATAAATACAGTGTCAAATTAGTCTGAGTTACCTGTACCATGTTTTTATTTACAAATATCAACTTTGAAACTGTTTTCCTATGCAGTGACACCCAGTTTTGTAGTCACTCCCTTCTTCCCTGTGTATTGACGTCTCTCCTTCTGTCCGCAATGCAGAAAACAAACATGAAATGAAATGTAAGATATTTAGATTATTGTAATATGTTTTATATAAGTCTTTTTCTTTTTCAGTGTTTGCAGAGGCTCTTATTGAACTGTAAGAAGTAAAACAGAAATAGGTAGGTGTTATAATATTTCATACTTGACATTTAAAGTGCATAAAAATATTTTAAAATACTGCAATACTTTAAATACTTTTTTTTTTTAATTTTATTTTTTATTTTAATTCAGATATCCGTAGAGTTAAGCTTTGTTTAACCAAAATTTTATATGCATTTCTTTGTGTAAAAGTTTTTTTTTTTCAAGAAAGGCAGGACTAAAGGCAAATTTTTCTCAACATCATTCTGGAACCATACAGAAAAAATTCTTAAGCCATCCCATTAAATTTATCATTTATTGTTGTTAGTAACATAATCAAAGCCCTATTTTGAAAATAAATATTTATTTTGATCCTTTTTAAATTTTTGAACTGTGATCTAGCTTCACTGTCCCTTTTCATGGTAATTGTGCTGATGAGCTTTCCTCTTCTTTGGTACCTAGATTTTATGAGATTAAGTGCAGTACTAGATTGGCTGTTAGCTCTCCTCGTTTTACAATTGAAATGGGTAGATGTAACCATATGTTCTATGCTAACAGTTACTTATTTTGCCCTTCTTGCTTGTGGAAATCTCTTCTGGCTTTTTGCTTTCCAGTCAACTTTCAAACAGAGGTAGAATAAACTATACTTGAAAAATATATTTTATTGAAAAAAAAAATGCTATCAATCATAAGAAATAAAAATACACTTGTGTACTTAAAGCATGTTCTAGATATATTTATATAAATAGCTTGTTTTCTGTCTACAAATTACTTTGATATGTCATATGGGTTAATCACAAAAAATAAATTAAATTTTGTTTTTAATCAAGTTAATCTTCCAAAATTTAAATTGAGGATCAGTTAATTTAGCAAATAATGACCCGAATTTCAAAGAAACAGTACATTTTGTTTGAAAGAAAGTAAAAATGAGAGGAAAAAAAACACACTCCAAACATCATCCCTTATTACTTGTGTTAGATTAATTTTATGTGGAGTTGTTAAGAAGTTCACAACATGATCTATCTCCCAAAATCAGTATTCTGATGTTTAGTTATTAAAATATTGATATTTTTTTTTCTTAAGCTGGTCAGGCAGAAAATTTATCAGTATTCTTTATAGTTTCATGAAACTGCATAGTCTTTTCTCGCTCTATGAAATCATCTTCACTTATATGTGAATTAAGAACTTCACACAAATAGCCAAAGAATTTTATCATTTTATAATGAAATGTATGTTAGTTGCATTTTGATCCAGTTTAGACTCTAGTCCTTGGCTAGACATAGGTCCAGTTTATACCTGAATCTGGGGTTAGGTATTACTTCAGTTTATACCTCAGTCTGCAAGCATCCACTTGGAAGGTGGTCCCTTTTAGGAGTGTCTTACCTGTCCGCGATGGGATGTTTCTTTTTGGTGTAGGCATTAATAATTGATATGAATTTTGTATTTTTGGAAGAGTGAATTTATTCATGAATAAACATTTTCTTTTTGGATTTTAGAATGTTTTTTTTTTTTTTTTGATTTGTTTAAATTATTTCTATCTTACAATAATCTATTTCATAGTTAAGCTTTTTCATATGTAAATTAAACTGAAATACATTTAATAGTTAACTTTACTGGAGTATTTAAAAAAAAATTCTTTTGCTCTCATATTAATGTATAAGTAATCAAAGTGATATCTCTCAATGACAGAAGTGAAATTACTTAAGTAATAAAATCTCCTTCAGATCTAAATGCTTCTATTGTTGTAGATCTACTTATACACCTTTATGAAACTTACATTGCCTGCTGTTGACGTATATGTACAAGATCCCATGAAATGCCCGAGCCTATTGTTTGCATTATAAATTAACTAGTACTTTGTGCTATTTCCAAACCAGCATAGCATAGACATATAGTAACATAAAATATGACCTGTTTTGTGACATGTTGGGTGTCAAGAGTGTTCGTTTAGCTTCCAATTGAAACCCAAATAAGTTCCTATCTTCCCAATACAGTACATCCAGGTAACAATGTTGTAGAAATACAGAAAGTGTTAAGTGACTTTATATAATTTAATTTCTTGAATTACTATATCATTTCAAATTTTATTTATTTATTTTATTTTTTTTTACAGGTATCCTAATTAAAAATATCACAGCCTTACATAATTTGATGAATTTGAATCGCTCATCAGTTTCTTGGTGCCTTAAAATAGACAAAATATGGATGACATCTCGGAAAATAAAAATTGCTCAGAAACCAATGGATATGATATTACTAATGGTTCAGTTTTAAAAAGGCACTTAAAAACTGACACTGGAGAAAAAGTATTCTCTTGTGAAGTGTGTGGATATTCCTTTTCACACAATTCGAATTTGAGCCAACATATGCGAACACACACTGGAGAAAGACCATACTCTTGTGAAGTCTGTAACTCTTCTTTTTCAACCAAGTCTCATTTGGCAGAACATATGCGAACACACACTGGGGAGAAACCATATGCGTGTAAAGTGTGTGGAACCTCTTTTACACAACAGTCAACTTTAGGGAAACATTTACGAAAACACACTGGAGAGAAACCATATACATGTGATATGTGTGGCATTTCCTTTTCACAGAAATCACATTTGGTTGTGCATATGCAAAGACATACTGGAAAGAGACCATATACTTGTGAAGTGTGTGGAGCTTCCCTTTCGTCAAAGTCGCATTTAGTGGGACATATGCGAACACATACTGGGGAAAAACCATATGTTTGTGAAGTGTGTGGCTCCTCCTTTTCTATTAAGTCAAACTTAAATCGCCATATGCGAATTCATAACATGGAGAGACCACATACTTGTGAAATTTGTGGTTTTTCCTTTTCAAATAAGTTGTATTTTGCCGAACATATGGAAACTCATACTGGTGAAAAATCATTGTCACAACAGTCAACTTTTGGACAGCATACACAAACACAGGCTAGAGAAAGACCATTTTCATGTGAAATATGTAATGCCACCTTTTTACATAAGGGCTCTATGGTAGTACATATACGAATACACACTGGAGAGAAACCATATACCTGTGAAGTTTGTGGGGTTTCATTTTCATATAAATCACATTTGGTTAGACATATGCGAACACACACAGGAGAGAAACCACATTCTTGTGAAGTGTGTGGATCTTCCTTTTCCAACAAATCACAATTAACAGAACATGTGAGAATACACACAGGAGAGAAACCATATGTGTGTAAAACCTGTGGATCTTCTTTTGCACAGTACTCATCTTTAAGGAACCATTCAGTAAAACACACTGGTGAAAAACCATATGCTTGTGAAGTTTGTGGCCTTCCCTTTCGACAAAAGTCACGTTTCTTGACCCATATGCAAAAACACACAAAAGAAAAAACATTTTCTTGTGAAGTGTGTGGAGTTTCTTTTTCAACCAAATCACATTTAGTGGAACATATGGAAATGCATACCGAAGAGAAACCATTTGAGTGTGCAGATCTTTTTCATAAAAGTCAAAATTAGCGAAAACTCTGCAAATACGCACCAGTGAGAAAACATGTTTGTTAGAAGTGTGTGGCTCTTCCCTTTTGTCCATGTCACATTTAGCAGGATAGATGCGAACACATACTAAGGAGGGCACCATCATATCTTGCTATTTTTGTATATCTGTACTAAAATATTTGGGGGGTTATTTTATGTAAACATCATTCCTCTTTTTAATTGGTTGCATTCTCATGTTTAATCTACTTGTGTTATGTGGATGAATTATGCAGCCAGTTTACTTGGGTCAGCACTTTAATCAAATAAGCTCATACTCAGGAGAGTACCAAGTTAGTTATGGAACCTATAATTCAGTGTGTGATGTCAACTTGGTTCTGAAATATCATATGTAGCTTGTTACTAAAATAGTGGTACCAAATGGCATTTCACCTATTAATTAACTGTATAAAATATCTTGGTACCTACTTAAATTTTTGGATCGAGGTTGGTTTCTATGAGGTTTTTCAGTTTTAACAAAGTAAAAATGAAAATAACAATGTAGGCTGCGTCTCGCTTTGTTTCACCATTACAGGCAGTAAAATGTCACTTTCTGTTTCTCATAATGCAAATACATAATGTGGCTGTAAGTTTGAACTGTTTTTGAAAGTGCTTGACCTTTAGTTTGCTGCATTCTTTTTCAAGGACTCTCAATTACAGCATCTTTATTGTTAATTTCACTCAAAGTTGTTTTCTGTTGCCATAGCAGGATATGACAACATAAGTACAGGGTGTGATGGAAAAAATTGTCATCTAAATTACGCAAAAATGAAAAAATAACACTATCTCATTTTAACAGATATATTTACCAAAATTACAAAAATATTTTGAAATACTAAAGAGTAAATTTATTCAATAAAATCACCATTGGCTTCAAGCATGGACTCCAGTCGACTTTGGAATCTCCTGCAAATCTTCTGGATGATTTTATTGTTCAAGTTGGTGATTGCTGCCATAATCCTTGCCTTGATGTTACAATGTGTTTTGCTGGTCTCTTGCTCAACTGCGCCCCACATATAATAATCAAGGGGGCTACAGTTTGGGGAGTTAGGCGGCCAGATGTATGGGGGTGATGTGGTCGCAAAAATTGTCTGACAGGCATGACTAAGTTCTCCTGCTTGTGCAGCACGATGCAGAGTCCAGTTGCCAGACATAGTCTTCCAACAGCCACTTTCTTGACCCAGGGCAGCACTACCTCCCGAAGGTACTTAATGTAGGCCTCCATGTTGAGTCTGAGGCCCTGTGGGAAGATGAATGGAGGCATAATGTTGCCAACACTAGTGGTCACTCCAAATGCCATGATGTTGACTGGATATATCATCCAACTCTTTCCAAATCCTTTGCACTGTCTATTGGAGCTTCTGGTGTGAATGCCAAGCAGTACAGTATACTATTTCCAAATTTCTGGTGGAATGAATTGCACTATGGTACTCTTTCTCACAGTGCCCAACTGACCCTACTATATTGTGCAGTCGACAAAAACAAGCGATATGCATGCGCAAAATTAAAAATATAAAATGGCTACAATTTACCCATCGCACCCTGTATGAAATCCAAACTCAATATTGTTTAGGGTTCAGTCACCTTCAATGGCAGGATAAACTTTTTGTACAGCAAATGAATTGGCATCAATCTGTTATGTGCCATGCGTAACACACACTTAGGCAATCATATATCTTCTGATACATGACTGACGAGGCAGATTTTTTCCCTCGGTAGGTTGCCATTTCTTTCTGCAGTAGATCAGTTGCCATCCAAAGCTGTAGAATCCAGTCTGTCCTGCTATTTACTCATAGACTGTATTCTATAGCCTTGCATGGCAACTGGTCTACCGCAGAAAGAAATGGCAACTTACTGCGGGGAAAAAATCTGCCTCGTCCGTCGTGTATTGAAAGATACATGATCGCCTAAACGTGTAATAACTGAATGGATAGCGACTTGGATTGAGGAATTGGAGAGGCGAGTTGAAATTCCATTCAAATCCATTACATTCACTTACGTGGTAATACCCTTGGGAAAGTATGAATCCTCTTTTTCTCCCAAAGCTATGTGTAACTAGCAGGACAGACAGGGTTCTGTAGTCTTGGTGGCAACTGGTCTACCACAGCAAGAAATGGCAACTTACTGTGGAAAAAAATCTGCCTCGTCAGTCATGCATCGAAAGATACATGATTGGCTAAGCATGTATCCTGCATGGCACATAACTGACTGAATTGACATATAGAATGATAAATGTTAAAAATATATGATTGTGTTTCTCACAATCTCTTTCATCTTCACTCTTCCACTTCGCTTTTTGGTTTTTACGTATAAATGTCCGAATTCCTCTTTTCTTCCTCTTTGCTTATGTTCTATGATATTTGGAACATCCGTTTGGAGAATCACATCTCTATCGCTTTGAATCTTTTCTTCATCTGTAAAGAAATTGTTTGATAAAGAAAATGAAAAATAATCATGGATAATTTTGGTATTTTTGTACATGCACCAAAATAATTTAAAAAAAGTTTAGTAGATACTGCCATAGATCACATATTTTGAATTTGGGTACTATTTAGCCCCTTTTCCACATTGGAAAAATAATCCTGTTCATCTCTAATATATCTCTCTTATGAAAGTCAACATTTGTCAATACGCGAGCACTTGCATGAAAGCGCCCATACTTTTTCAGGCGTAAACAATTCAGCCATAATAACTTCTTGAATAAACATTGAACAACTTTAAGCAAGTGTGAGTATTGCTGAAAATATTTCCAATCTCTATTGTCAATATGGACATGAGTGGTAAGAACCACCACTTTCTGACTATTTTTTACAACCTCGATACCCAAAATAATATTCACCCAACTTCTCTCACAAAATCTGAAGTGCTTCATCAAAGGATCCGTCAGTGGTTTTTTTTTTGGGGGGTTTTTTCAGACTACTGAACTTTTTCTTGCTTCCACAGTGGTTTGTTTTTTTTCTTTTTGGCTGATTTTTTTTTCTACAGCCTTCTTCAGACATGCAGTTTCTAAGGCAAAGCTCCAGACTAACATTTTCCCGATTGTACTGGAATCGTCTCCCCCCCCCCCAAAGTTTAAACCGTCCCAAAATCAGAACGTTGCTTTTTTAACTTTGTTATCATTTATAGTTTTTAGTCGCATAATAAAAAAAAATGTTGAATAATTTTTCACGGAAGTGTTCTTAATTAATTTTCATGCTCAGACTCACTTTTATCAAACTTCAAGATTTGTACTATGCATTCATTTTTTTATATAAAGAATATTTACACATTCCAACTATTGTCAAGTACAGCAGTTTTTAAGTCTTTATTAAAAGACTTTCATTTTCAATCACATGTCATGAGTATATTTTGTGTTTGTTGATTATGTTTAAAATTTTCTCTCTAATTTTCAATTTAGTTTATGATAAACAGAAAATATAAAACATAAATGTTGTTTTTTAATGTTTTTGACTAAAAAAAATTGACAAAAATATAATTTTCATGTTTTAAACTAAATTAAAACAGCAACTTTTAACCTTCATGCCCGTAACAAACTGGTATGTCCAAAGGACGGTTTTTCCCTTGACACTACTATTATTTTAAATACTTTCATTTTTCAGCAATGTTTATTGTTTTAAAAAGCGGTGATTAGAATTTTAATAAAACCTAAACGTATGATGATATTGAATTTATACATTTTTTGTCCCTGAGAATTGACAGCAAAAATAATAATCACTATTTATGTGTTAGATTGTTTATTTACACTATTTATTAGATTGTTTATTGGAATGGTTTGAACTTAATAAAATGGTAATAATAAGGATTTTCTCATGATTGGTTCACATATTTTAATTAATTTAGTAAATGTTTATTAATATATGAATGAAAAATTGTTTTCATATTTCTTTATAAATTGGTAAATGATAAATATTGCATTAGTTTTAATACAGATGTAGTGGTTTTTAGATTGTTGTAAGTATAAAATTATTAGATTTACAAGAATAGTGTTTAATATTTTTGTTGTAAATTCTCAAGAATAAAAAAATGTATAAATTCATTTTCATTGTATGTTTAAGTTTTACAATTCTATTCATCCATTTTTTTTTTTTTTTTTTTTTTTTTTTTTTTTTTTTTAAACCATAAACATTTCAAGGAGTGAAGATAGTTAAAATAATAGTGGCGTCAAGGGAAAAACCATCCTTTTTTGACATACCATGTGTTTTGTTTTTGTTTTTTTTTACAAGCGCAAAGGTTAAAGATTGTTATTAAAACAAAATTTGATACTCATGTTTATCACATTTTTGTTTTTTTTGTTTGGGTTTCTCATCAATTTACATATTTTTTTGTTCTTTTTTTTTTTCAATTATTAAAAGCTTGTCATTATTGGTGAGAATAAGTTTCCTATTAAGAAATTATTTGCTTTTTGAATAAATATAATAGAACTTTAATTAAAAAAAATTTTTTTATCATTCCAAAAACCTAGCCAGTAGTCCCAAGCTAATGTTCAAGCTCGGACAACATTAATCTTGAACCTTGTTATAAGGAAAGAAAGAACGGTCTATTTCCCATATAATTGCAAGAAATACAGATTAGTTCAACTCATTTTAAGGAACCTGTGCCACAAATACTGGTTTCATTCTTAAGTGACTTTATATTTTTTATATGTGTAAATGCTGTTCAATTCCTTCTTTGCTGAAGAAAAATCTTCACTTGCCTGTTTTAGTTGTCTTTCAGGTTAATGAATGCAATCTTCCTTTCTTTCTCTCATTTGGACATCAGATGAGTTATATGAACTGTTCCCTCTCTAGAAATTTTTTTCATAGTAATTGTTAACATTTTTAGTTCAGTGATTTTAAAAAAAAAAAAAAAAAAAAAAATTTTAAGCTCCGGTTCTCATTTTCATGTTATATTTGCAGATATAGTCATCAATATACAGTTTTTCATGCACTACTTAAGAACACTGGTTCACTTGTAAAATTGTTAAAAACAAAATAATAAAGAAAAAGTTGTTCCTTATTTTTTTTAGATTAACATTTCGTCAAGGTGCAGCATTTGTCGGGATCAAAAAATATTGATTTTTTTTTTTCATTGATTTAGAAGTCGGTTTCCTGTGTATAATATTGATACAATGTAAAATCATTTCATGAATTTTTACAGAATTATCTGAACTCGGCAGTTCTGTATATGCAGATCTTTTTATTTTACGAAAAGATTTCTTTTGATTTGATTTATGGCTCATTGACCCTTTATGGGTTATTTCTTTAAAATAAAGAACAAGCAGATATATACATTTTCAATTTAAGAGCACTAACTTACATATTGTGTCTGTTTAGTCTTCATTTATGATGAGTAATTAGTATCCCGCCCAATGCCCATGAATGTGCTTCTGAAAAAAGCGCTCCCAAATAAAAACTGAAGTTTTGAAAATTCAGAAAATTAAAAAGAAAATTATACAGATATCATTGATGGAGGCAGTTTCAAACTTGACATTTGTAAATAACAAAGTTCAGATAACTCTAAAAAGCTAGGGATCAATTTGAGACTATATTATGAATGTAAAACCTTCTTGTAAATCAGGTTTGTTTTTTTTAAATCATTTTTCAATTCTTACAAATGTGGCTTGAATGCTAATCTATGAAAAAAAAAAAAAAATTATTTCCCAGCCCCAAAATTTTCCTGTATTTTTTTCACCAGTTGGCCAGACTAAGTATTTAATTTTTTTTTCTTTCTTTTTCATTCAAAAATAATTCATTTTAAAGTTTTGTTAGATTTATTGGAAAAAGCTGCTGTAAAACTTGTGCAAATATTTTGAGGATTTTTGTAATGAGAAAATGCAATTTTCTCTTTGGAAATAAAAGTGAAAGAATATTCAAAATTACTGTGTTGTCTTAAATATTCCTATTTGTGTATTGTTTGTTATATTCTGTGCTAAGTGAATGAATACTTAACACCAGGTGGATAATAGAAGAAAGGTTTATTGTACACAATCAGTACAATTTGAAATACGGTACAGTTATACACACAGGTCAATCTAGTAGTGAGTGCCACTAATTGGAAGGTCAGACGTGTTAGCGTCTTCTCTCTCTCACTCTTCCCCAAGTCTCTTGTAGATGGTTGACTTTATAAGTACTTACTACCTATAGTGTAATTATTCATGGGGGTGACTGGTTATTCCATTACATCAGTTTATTTTCCTTCTATTGTTTTTGCTCTGGTCAAAGTAAATTTATTTTTAATTTTCAGAAACTGAATTAAAATCCAGAGTAAAGGTTCTTTGTCCTGCAAATATTTTAAAACCCAAATATATTCAATAAATTAAAAGTTCAATTGACTTATCTAATTGACTTGATAGTTTCATGTCAAAACAATCATCATAGCCAGATTTTTTATGTTTAGTAAGCATCTCACCCTGATAAGCATTTTGACAATAGTCTCTTGAGTCAGTCAATTGAACTTTTGTTAATTTATTGAATATTATAGCTCTAGTTATTTATTCAGCACTTTTGACAAGTTTTGCTGGCCTGAAAAATATGTCACATCTTTATAATTTTTGTGTATTATTTTATTAAATTTATATATAAAATAAAAACAATGACATGACAAGAACAGTGCTATATGTAAAAGATACAAAAACTATATTATGGCCTTTCTGTGACTTAATTTCATGTGGACACTTAGATAGTTATACCTCTTGTAGCAACGTTGTTTTTATTGCACAATACATACACTCCTTGATTCATTGAGCACTATTGTATGACTCTCAAGAACTGTGTGTTCAAATGAAACTAAGTCACAGAAAGGCTGTAATATTTTTTTTTTTTTTTTTAGATTTTACATATATATACACACACACACACACACATGTTGCGATGGGTAAATTGCTGCCATTTTTATTTTTTAATTTCACATATGCACTTTTATTTTTGAGTTTGTTGACAGGACAATATAATAGGATCAGTTGGGTGCCATCTGTGAGAAAAGGAGCGCCATGATGCAATTCACCCCACCAGAAATTTGGAAATGGCATACTGTATTGTTTGGCATTTGCACGAAGCTCCAATACAATCATTTCAGACTCAACACAGGGGCCTACATAAAGTGCCTTGAGGAGGTAGTGCTGCCCTGGGTCAAGAGGGTGGCTGCTGAAAGACTCTGTCTGGCAACGGGACTGCACCAAGATGTGCAAACAGGAGAACCCAGTCATGGCTGTCAGACAAGTTCTGTGACCACATCACTCCTTACATCTGGCCACTTAACTCTCCAGACTGCAACCCTCTTTGATTATTATGTGTGGGGTGCAGTTTAGTGAGGGACCAACAAAACTCCTTGTAACATCACAGATGACCTGAAGGTAAGGATTATGGCAGCATTCACCAATTTGAACAAGGAGACCACCCAGAGGATTTGCAGGAGATTCTGAAGTCATCTGGAGCCTACAATTGAAGCCAATGGTGATTTTATTGAATAAATTTACTCTTTAATATTTCAAGATATTTTTGTGTAATTTAGGTAAGTATATCTGTTAAAATGAGATGTCAGTGTTATTTTCATGTAGTTTAGACAATTTATCCATTGAATTTATATATATATATATATATATATATATATATATATATATATATATATATATACACACACACACACAATTTATCCATATATACACAGTGGAGTAATGGATAGCGGCTTGGATTCAGGAATAGATGAGCTGAATTCGAATTCCAGTTGAATCCATTACATTCACTTACGTGCTAATACCCTTGGGAAAGGTGTGAATCCTCTTCTTCCTCCAGCTATGGGTAAATAGCAGGACAGACTGGGTTTCTATAGCCTTGGATGGCAACTGGTCTAGGAGAAGGACAACTCTGAATTTGAAACCTGCGGAGGGTCGTTTGGGAACCTTGTGGCCCAAGGTGCACCAGGCCTCTGTATTCGGCTCTTCAAAAACTGTGGTTGGTTTTGCACAAAACCTTCACCCCTATAATCAGATCACATGTGCTGGTGTCTGACTATCGGTTCCTAGGAACTGAGCTGTTTGACCTTTATACATCGAATATGACGAGAGAGTCCACCAGATGTATCTGATTTTGAAAAATTTTGTGAAGTCATGCAATTTTTAACTTGTTAAAAAGGGATAGTAGTGACTTTTGAAAATTTTTTTTCATTAAATGAATCGTGATCCTTCAAACAAATGCTTGTTGTAAAGGCTTTTAACTCACCTCTTTTCAAACTAAAACAATGAAATGAATAAAAATACATTTATTAGAATTGATGGAAAAGACATTCTGGACAGTTTTGGCTTGGTCATCCTACATTTCCTCTCTTAATGGTGGTTTGCAGACTGGATTTGGTTTATAAGCCTCTACTATAGCCAATATTCCTGCAACACACCATATCCTATCATTTCTTCAAAGTGGTATTATATCAAAGTCCCATCTAAAGACAAATGTTGATGCCACTTGTGAAATATCATCCAATGAAGGCCATAAAAAATAAACATTTCTGACTTTGGTTCGAACTAAAATTTTGATTACAACACTAGACAGAAATATAATGTCAACGACTAGTCAATGTAAAAATTGGAGCAATAATAAATAGACTGCGACCCACTGGCCTTTGTGCTTGTAACTGAAAGTCATTTGAAATGCTTGCTCATCACAAATGTTGAGTTGTTTGAATACGCAGATTCACTGAGCATTCAAATTTCTTCCTTACTTTAGAAGTGGAGATGAAATTCCATTAAAAGTTATATTGCTGCAATGTCCATTCCTTTCACTCGTTATGGGGTCTAGTTAGTATTTTCATAGAGTCATTGAGGTATTATGGTGGGTGTGGTAAGAAAGGTAAGTAAGAATGTGTTGTTTTGGTGCAAGAAATATTGTTAGTATGATTGGGTCAGCGTTTGTGGCTAGCTAAGTTTAGAAGTTAAGACAGAAGACCGACCTTTTCCCCAATCCCCCATTTCGGCCTTGTGCCACATTTTCTGTTAAAATAAAGAAATAAATAATCTCTTTCGTCACGCAGACATTCATGGAGACATTGAGGTATTATGGTGGGTGTGGTGAGAAAGGTTTGTAAGAATGTGTCATTTTGGTGAAAGGAATATTGTTAGTGTGATTGGGTCAGCGGTTGTGGCTAGCTAAGTTTAAAGCTAAGACAGAAGACCGACCCTTTTCCCCTTCCCCATTTCAGCCTTGTGCCACATTTTCTGTTTATTCAGAAATAAATATTCTCTTTTGTCACGCAGTATTTTCATAGAGTCATTATGATGGGTGTGGTAAGAAAGGTAAGTAAGAATGTGTCATTTTGGTGCAAGAAATATTGTTAGTATGATTGGGTCAGCATTTGTGGCTAGCTAAGTTTAGAAGTTAAGACAGAAGACCGACCTTTTCCCCAATCCCCCACTTCGGCCTTGTGCCACATTTTCTGTTAATACAGAAATAAATAATCTTTCACTCGTTATTATCAACATACACTGTAAGGAAAATAAGGGTCTTCCTTAGCCTTGTAAATAAAGGACTATTCCGTTTTAATCATGTGGAAAGAAGGGAAATGACACTAATTGGCTTCATTGAGAAAATGAAAGAAAGGGAAGATAGAGAGAAAGCGAATTAGACTAGAACAGATACTACACTTTGATCTTAGCCAAAATGCCGAGAAAGGGTGACAACCACAATGACATGATTGTAGGAAGTTGCTTACAATACTTGCTTTTCCCAAGTGTTAACTGCGCTGGATGCTGCTAAACTTTGGTGATCAAACAAGAACTAGTGTTTTCAGTGATTTGACTGTTGGAGACAGCCCTTAAGCAAGTATGAAAAAACAAAATAAGGATTATGGTTTGATTTATTCATTGAATTTTTTTTGTTTTTCTTAATGCCAAAACATTTTTGGATTGTAAGAATAATTCTTTTCTTTTCTGTGAGTGAATATTGTATTAAGCATTTTTTTTTTTTTGAGGTAATGATTTTCAGATACTAGTCCAAATATTTAACCCATAGCTGGAGAGAGAATAGGTGGATTCATATCTTTTCCAAGAGTATTTGTGCATAAGTCAATGTAACAAACCTGTAATTCCAGATTGTTATCCACTACACCACCCACACATCCAAACTTATAACACTTGATATTCCCAAGTAGTCACCCATCTCAGTACTGAGCAGGCTCAATGTTGCTTAACCTTGGTGATTGGACAAGAACAGGTGTTTCTAGGTAATATGGCTTTAAACCCCAATAGGGTTAGAGTTAAGAATTAGTTATAAAAATTGTATTAAGTTATATGAATAGAAAAAAGCAGTTCATGAAATGTAATTGTTAATAAAATCTTTTTTTTTATATATGCAAGATAAATACAAATAAAACAAGGATAAACTGTGACATTGTTCACCATCGTCCTGGAACTGAACCCCCAAAATTTAAATCATCCTGATATCAATTTTTTTAAAAACTTTGTTATAATTCTATAGCTGTTAGTAGCTTACTAAAAACACTGTTGAAAAGTGTAAGAATTAAATTTGGCATCATGGATATTATTTGGTTCCAAAGAAGACTTTGTCTTGTAATTCACCAATGCATCTGGAGATGGCTCTGCAAACCAAGTGGGGACACTGGAAGTTGGTGGTTGTGATCAATGCCAAAGATGTCTCAGTGACACTGTTCTCTTTGAATGTCAATTTTTTTTTATGTCAGACTTCTTCAAAGTTTGCTGTGATCTGGTGACAGCACATTGTGTTGGTGTACCATTCTCCACCATATCATCTCAAACCAAATTAGACAAAAAAAAAAAAGCTAAAATAGCAGAGTTTTAAAAATGAATAAAGAAAAAACTAATTAATTAAATTTTACTGTAATTTTTATGAAAAAAATCACAGCTTTTTTATCTTAAATATTGGTTAAATCACTAGAAGTAATTTTACATAGAAATGCTATTAATGAAAGCCCAGTGTTCACTACTGCTGTAGCCTGGTACTGAACTCACAACTCTTTGAGTCTAGTCACAGGATCTAACCAACACCTTTATCCACTGGGCCATATATGTCCTTGAGGCTACAGAAGTGGTGAACCAAAAAACTTGGAGAGTTGAGTTAAATTGAAATAACTGAACATGGCACATCGAACTAGAACAATCTACCCCGATGGACGAAATAAAGGGTTTGGTTTGAAATTCCAATCACCTGAAGAAAGCCGGAGCATATAACAGCCGAAACGTTGTGAATATGGCAATGAAGATGAGGATAACAGTCTGAATAATGTAAATAATCATAATACTTTAAGAATTCTGCTTTTATGCACTCATTTTCTATATAAAGAATATTATTGCATTTCAACTATTGACAATCAAAAGTTATTAAAGTCTCTATCGAGAAATTTTCTTATACAATTACCTGCCGCATGTGATTTCATGTTTGACCCTAACAGGTGCTACCACCTCAGGTCAGGGTTGACCTGGGAACAACAGTAATTTAGATGTGGTTCCATGCTCCTAAAAACCCTCTAATCTGCTGATCAGAGGCCTTGCTGCCAGATGTAGTTTATTGTCATACCCAGGAACTCCGTCATTTGGGTTTCATTCACTAATTTGAAAAGTTTTTTATATTATAATATTGTCATATAATAATTGTGCTTGTTCCTCTCTTTGTCAGTTCAGATGACTGTTATGCCCTACCAATATCTCATAAATAATGGACTATTCTGTCTTGACTGCATGGAATGACAAAAGACATATCAGATGCTACTTGATTTCAGTGAAAAAAAAAACAAACGAAGCAAGATAGAAGTGTTTAACATCTGCTAATACCTCATAAATAAGGGACTATCCTGTTGTGATTGCATGTGAAGACAAAAGACATATCAAAGATGCTGCTTGGTTTCAGTCAAATGGAAAAAGTTGTCAATTTCAAATCTTTTCATTTGTACCCCCTTACTTCTTAAAATAAAGACCAGTATTCATATTTATGATTGTTATTTCAATATTTTGTTAAAGTCCTTAAGATGAAATATTCAACGATGCAATAGAGGAATTTCTATGGGTATTTTATTGTCATGGAACTCGCCACATGCTTATTCGATCATTAACTTAAGAATTAAGATTCTTCAAAGATTTCAAATATAAAAACTAAAATTTTCACAGGTTATAACTAGTTATTATTATCATCATCATCATTGTATTATTATAATGAGATATAAGAATTTTTATTTTAAGAAATTAGTTGATTTTAGAATAAAAAATAATAGAATTTTAATTTAATTTAGCATCATCTTGAAACACTCAATAAGCCGTCCTAATGTTTAATCATTTGCAGGGAAATGTCAATCTCAAGTCATGGGATAAACACTTGATTTAATTAGTTGATTTGTTTTTCTATGGACTATCAACCCACTACAGGTTATTTAAAGGCAGAAATATCTTTTACATAGTGAGAATTTTTTTTTGTGGGCTGGAGATATTTAGTGATACAAGTCTTACTAATTAACTCGTACCTGGGGGAGGGGTAGAAGTGGATTCATACCTTTCCCAAGAGTGAACCAAACTAGAATTGGAATTTGGCTCTCCAATTAACAATTCTGAACAATCATCTATTATACCACCTGGTATTCCCAAGCAGTTACCCATCTTGGTACTGACCAGGTTCCACATTGCTTAACTTTAGTGATCATATGGGAACAGGTGTTTCAATGTGATATGGCTGTAAGTCTGCGGGATAAACAAATGTGATCTTTAATAGAAATTAGAAAGGATACTTGTATTTCTCTTCAAATTTTAAAAGTTATGTGCAAAATTATTTACATTATTCGGACTGTTATCCTCATCTTCATTGTCATATTCACAACGTTGGGCTTCTTCAAGTGATTGGAATTTCAAAACCGAACCCGTTATTTCGTCCACCAGGGGGTAGATTGTTCTAGTTCCACGTGCCATGCCTCTTACAGATGACTCAGTTATTTCCCTTTAAATCAACTTTTTTTTTTGGTTCACTACTGCTGTAGCTTAGTATTGAACTCACAACTCTTTGAGTCTAGTCACTGGATCTAACCAACACCTTTATCCACTGAGCCATATGTCCTTGAGGCTACAGAAGTGGTGAACCAAAAACTTGGATAGTTGAGTTAAATTGAAATAACTGAACATGGAACTAGAACAATCTACCCCGATGGACGAAATAAAGGGTTTGGTTTGAAATTCCAATCACCTGAAGAAAGCCGGAGCATATAACAGCCGAAACGTTGTGAATATGGCAATGAAGATGGGGATAACAGTCTGAATAATGTAAATAATCATAATACCTCATCTCAGAGATATAGACAGTTATGTGCAAAATGTTTACTGAAAATATTAAAACATAACAAAAACTTGTTTTACAGTTCATAAACTGAAAGCAGAAAACTTGATAACATTGTGAAAAAAATCATAAATAAAAGAATTCTCAAATAAGCTACATTTGGTTGAGTCTCTGCTTGCAACATCTCAGTATATTGTCTCCAATTGTCTTGATCCATCATAGCTGTTTTGAGTTCATCCAAATTTTCAATTTTCTGTACGGCTTGCCAGCCACTGTTAAACCATCTAGAGTACAAAAAGACAAGGGCTGGCAAACCATGACATTCCAAGATACACTTATTCAAAATAATGGCATTGAAAATCTGGATGAACATAAAACTGCTATGATGGATTGGGACAGTTGGAGGGCACTTTGATGTGGTGATTATGGCTTGCCAGCTTTTGTTCTGATAAGGATAAAAAGCACAGAAGCCAGAAAACTGATGTTCCAGATACACTTAAAATAAATAAATAAGCAATCTAATAAATAGTGTTTAATGTCCTTGTATTTGTGCATAAGTGAATATAACAAACCCAAATGGAATTGGAACTTGGCTCTCTGATTAACAATTCAGAGCCATTATTCACTATGCCACCTGCACATCCAACTTTACAGCACCTGGTATTCTGAGTGGTCACCCATCTAGGTACTGACCAGGCTCAATGTTGCTCATCTTGGGTGATCTATGGGAAATTGTGTTTCAATATGATATCACCATAAGCCTTAGGTAAATTGTAGATTCATACATTTGTTCTGATGAGAGTGATCAATAAGTATTTTCCTATTTTTTTTTCAAATAGTAAGAGTAGATCTAAGCACAGCATAAAAATGTTTCTCATTCTGAAATTTGATCATATGTTTCTTCCATGGTCATTGTTGCAGACTTACAAACTTCTTTCAAAAGTACTTTCTCCGTAACATGTTTGGACATGTACTTTCAAATCTATGATCGTAAAGGTGCATCCACAAATTTCACAACTGAATAAATTCTTTGCTGTACGTTTTTGCATATGAATTTTCAAATTTGAGTTCCTTGCAAATGCATTGCCACACATTTCACAAGGATATGGTTTCTCTCCAGTGTGAGTTTGCATGTGTCTCTTTAGTAGTGAACTCACTGAAAATGCAGCTCCATATACTTCACAGTGTGTATTCGAATATGTTTTTGCAAGGAGGAAATTTCTGAAAAAGCAGAACTACACATTTCACAGGAATACTGTCTCTCTCCCAGATGTATTCGTATATGCCTTTTTAATGTTGAATGATCTGAAAAGGCAAATCCACAAACTTCACAAGAATATGGTTTCTCCCCAGTATGTATTTGCATGTGTTTTTTCAAATGCGAACTCTGTGAAAATGCAGAGCTGCATACTTCGCAAGAATAAGGTTTCTTGCCAGTGTGTGTTAGCATATGTCTTTTCAATGTCGAATATCTTGAAAATGAAGAGCTACAAATTTCACAAGGATAAACTTTTTCTCCAGTATATTTTTCCATGCTTTTTTGTTTTTTCATGTTCAATATTAAAAGCCTGCTTTAAACAAATTTACAATGTTTTCAAATAATGTAAGTTTTAAGTAGTTTTTCATGCCTTTTCATTTTTTAATGAATTTTGTGTTCACTATTAAAATTATGCTTTATGCAAATTTATGTTTTCAAATAATATTCATGCAAGTATTGAATAATTTTTCATGTTTTTTCCCAACGTATTTTCTTTTATTTAATTTAAACTTCAGAATTAAAAGCTTGTTTAAACAAATTTACAATGTTTCTAAATAATATTTATGCAAGTATTAAGTAATTTTCCTGCTAGGCTGGGAGATCTGTGAAAGAAAAAAAAAAAATTCTTATCAACAAATATATACAATAATGGTAAAGTTAAACATACTTATATAATGAAAAAATAAAAATTCAACATTAGACAAATATTAACTAAGTTTACAATATACAAATGAACATCTGAATTTCTTACACAAATATAATTGGGCAAATAAACAACAATTTGAAATAAATACACACATATATATATATATACACTAGATGGATGTGTGGATAATATAATGGATAGTGGCTTGGAATGAGAAATCAGAAACAAGTTTGAATTTCACTTGAGTGTATTACATTCATTTATGTGTAAATACTATTGGGAAAGGTATGAATCCAACTCTTCCCCCCAATTATTGGTTAAATAGTAGGACAGGCAACCAATCTAAGAGGAGAATAACTCTGAATTCAAAACCTGAGGAAGGCTTTTAGGGGAGCTTATAGTAAAGTATGTGCATAAGCAATATGGTTCTGAACAAGCCTTTACAACTATAATCAAATCATATGGGCAAATAGTCTTGTTTTTCATTTCAAGGATCCTCAAGAGTCCATTGTATATATATACATATATATACACATACACTAGACTCTCCCGTCATTTTTTACATATTAGGGTCAAGCAGCTCAGTTCTTAGAACCCGTGCATATCATTTGATTATAGTGGTGAAGTATGTGCAGAACAAACCACACTTTTTGGAAGTATCAGATACATAGAACTGATGTATAGTATGCCACAAGGTCCTCAAGCAACCCTCTGTAGGTTTTGCATTCAGAATATATATAATCATGAAAGCAAAGACTTTAGAAAACCATAGTAATATTTTATTTTGCAAAAACAATACTTCGGTTTTGTCTCATCAGACCAAAATTATTTTTAACATTTGCTTTTTCTCACATTGAACTCTCACTGGATCTATATCCTCTTTGGAATTATCCATACAGATTGCCAAATATTATTATCAAATGTGTATATATATATATATATATATATATGCACACACATTGTAAGTCAAATATTTGGGGCCACTTTCTGGATTTCAAAGATTTGTCTAAGAACTGAAGATTGCATGTCTTTTTCAAAACTAATGGGCTAGGGAGGCTTTTTCTTCCTGAAATAATATTCAATAATAATAACAAAATTAACCCATTACCCTAGGAAATTTCCTTAAAATTTTAGCTCCTTTTGACTAATCTACCTTGCTGGCTAATGGTAATTGTAGTGTAGGTGGATTTTAATTTTTAGGTAACCCCCTCAATAAAAAATTGTACACCAGACACTAATGGATTAAATAGTTTTAGCATTCAAGTTTTGGAGTTAATTAAAGCAAGCAGGTATAAAATATTAAATCCAAAGAGTGGTCTATGTGGTAGCGGCTGGCTGCTTGCATCCAAGTATGCTTGCCTACTAGGGCAGCTAGCCAATTCCTGTTCAGGCACACTTGTGTTTGTTCAACACCCATGCTGAGTGGATCTTCGCTACAGCTTCTGGGAGAGAGCGCATTATCTCTTGTGATCAACAGTCTGAACAAGGCCAGCATGCTCAAACCCTCGGTCACAATGACTTGTGACTTCCTGCAAGAACAACCATTGACTGCTCCCAAATAGTTCTGCCTACCCAATTTCACTGACAAGGCTTAGATCAACTCATGGTGTGGTTTTCAGGCACTTTCCACAGGTGCGACATGCTGGGATTGCCTCCCCAGGTCGATAACATCAAGGAGTCAGCTTCCTAATCGACCACGATGAGATTCAAATCTGTCTCACGGTCAGAAAGCAAACATTTTACCCACTCGGCCATTGGACTAGTGTGTGTGTGTGTGTGTGTGTGTATATATATATATGAAACTGATTCTATCAATAAAAATGTTATTTGTCTGAAGATGTTCCATTCTTCATATGAAATTCATTGTAAATATGTTTGTTCATCTTGATGCTCATAATATCAACTTCTACGAGAAGGGACAGAAGAGTCAAGGACAATAATTAAAAAAATCTGCCACAGTCTGTGGAACATACATAAGGGGTATATCCAAAAAAATTCAACAGATTTACAGTTCATACAACATTAGAACAGTATTCAAAAAACAGTTTAACTACTGAGATATCTCTCCAAACCAAGCCTCTCTCAGATGTAAACATGACCAAGAACTGTGTGTATTCCATTGTGTTGTGGCAAGGAATACAAAGGAGGGTCTTGCTATTCTTTAAAAGTAAATGTGGAGGAACATCAAAATTTGGGGGAGACACTGAAATCTGCCTGAATGAAAAGGATGGTCATTAATCCTTGTCGAGTCAAGATGATAGAGAGAAAGAGAACACCAGAGGATAAGACAACTGAAAGTTGGCTGTCTGTGTTTGTGCATATTATGTGATATTGTGGATTCAAATAAATCTGATTTTATCATTTATATCTACCAATAATTATAGTATATCTTGGCCAAATTTGTGGTTCTTGATTAATAGGGATAACTAATTTGCATATACACTTTTAAAAATTAAATTTTCAAAAATAACTGTTTTTATTCATTTTAAAACTGATATTTATAAATAAACAATTGTTTTGTGCATTGCTTTTGTAATTGTAGTAGTTATTCAAGTAAAGCCGCTTTTTGTTCTGATAGTGACAACCACCTTAGCATTTTGATCACAGCATGGAAATAAACAGAAGTAAGCAAAGCTGACATTTGTATATGAAAAATGATCTGATAAATATTATAAACTATAATATTATAACATGCTGAATGTAGAATAAAAAAGTAAGAAACATTTCAAAAATAATTTCTTTCATTTCTGAATAAGTCCTGGAAGTTTCATTACAATCCAATAATTATCTGATTTTTGCAAGAATTTCCAAATCAATGTGTTTTTGACACAAAAAGATGCTCACACTCCCTTTACAAAATATGGTCCCATGTTGAGGTCAGAAAACAAGTTTTTTAATCAATATCTCTAACGTTCTAAAAAAAAATAAAAAAAATATAATGATCTTTACATAAAAAATCCTTTCATTTTCTTTTCCTTTTAATAAACACAAGAAGATTTTTGCAATAAAATTTTGTTTTTTTATATTTTGAGCATTTTTCACCCATTTTTTCAATGACTTTTAGGAGGTACCTAGTATAAAACAAAATGTGAATGTTGGAACAAAACCATTGAAAGAAGAATCACTTTCTGAGAACATGTAATGTGTTTTGTGCCTAAAGAAACATCAATGTTTCTTAGAACAATGTCTCAGACTGCAATAAGAAAAAGGGTCATCCAAGAATTTTATGACTTAGGATAATTAAAACCAACCTTGAAAGTATTCATATTCTACTTCCAATCCAGAATTTCTTCGCCATGAATTGGAGAACTTAACCTCAGACAGGTGCAGTTGAAGTTGACAGAAGAGATTGTTCATGCAATTCATTTATTGTAAAAGTTAAAAAAAAATTTAATTTAATTTTTAAAAAAATGAAAAGAAAAAAATTCTTTTATCTACTCTGAGTCATAAATAAAAAATGCTATAAAACTAAGACATTATTCATAAAAGCAATTAAAAGCTTTTCTAATAAAACAATGTATATTATGGATGCTATTGTCCGAGGAAAAATTTTTTCAATGAATAATGAATTTTTAATTGCTTTAATTTAAAAAAAAATTTAATTATCATAATTTCTGTATTAATTTGTAGCGGCTAAATGATATTGTTATTAAATAAAGATTATATTTACTAATCATAAATGGTAAAGCTTACTACAATTCAACCATTCCAAGTATATTAAAAAGAATTTTGAATTTTTTTTGTGTATTAAGTAACGTACAGATATTTGTAATTATAGTTGTTCGTACACGTCACAATAGACAATAATATTAGAAAATAAGAGCGATAATTATAGTAAATTTAAAATTTATTAGTTATTTTCTAACAATTGCTTAACAAGCGTCTTCATAAGACTATAAAGCCAAAATACCTAAAGTTCAAAAACATATTAGATTACTTAAAATATTTTCCTACATTTTTAAGATTACTGGATAGTTAAAAAGTTATCAGTAAAGGGAAAGGTGCTTATATTCATCATCTAATTTTACTACAAGTACTTGACCCTTGCTACATCACTCGCGCAAACATCAGGTTATATTGATAGAGTGTTAGTTAACACACCGTGTTAAAAAAAATACTTTTTTGGGATATCTTAAATTAAAAGTAAGTTTTAATTCAGATTAATTAAACTTCAAGCCAGTTAATCCTTCTCAAATTCTCTGAAAAGTAAGTAAGTAAGTATATTTTATTTTTGAGAGATTACTTTAGTTTTACTTTTAATAAAGTAGAGAGAATTATATTGTGTCGGCAGATTTGTCAAATAGGGCTGATTTTAGTGATTAAAAAAAATAATTTGAGTGAATTTATTTAATTTTTTATGCTACTCATTCCTGCAAATAAAATCAATAACGATTTTGAAGGGAGAATGAACTATGAAGATAACAACCTTATTTTTAAAGGTGTTGCCCAAAATATCTGTTTTTTTTTATAAACTCTGCATTTTGACTGGAAAAAAAAAGAATTTACTTCCATTTTTATCCACTAACAGCTGTAGTAAGATTTATCAGAATTTTTAAAAGTATCCGTTCATGAACGAATTTACACGAGGAACAATGTAATAGTTATCACCGTTTAACGATTTCTTTGGGTTTTTTTTTTGTAATCATTTCACGTCTGTCTCGTGCTTTTATATTTATTAATGATACTTTCTTCGTGCCATTCTTTTCAGTCTCAACATTAATGTTATGAATTGAAAAAACAAATCAGAAATCTTTTAGAATAACTGAGAAAATTTCTCACATACTTACGACCAAAGTCAGAAAGCACTACTTTTTTTAAGCACTCTCTTTATATTTACTAATTAGAAAAGAAAAACGCAAAAACTTCGTCTACTAATTTCTCTCTCTACGTTTGCCGTTTTTTTTTTTTTTTTTTTTCCTCACCAAAAAGGTAAGTTGAAAAATACGAACAAAATGTTAAATATTGTTTTTTGAATTCAACTTGTTCATAAGTTACATGATGGTCAGATGAAAATACGTACCAAATAATTCCATTTTCGTAACGTCTGTTTTGTGCCATTAAGTAAGAAAAGAGAAAAAGAAAGGATAACACAAGAGTAGTAAAAATTTAAAAAAAATAAAATTATTAGTGTACATTATGAATCTGAAAAATACGAACATTCGTTCTAATTTCGGTTATATAGTCCAGGAATTGGTTTTTGGTTAGTACCTCTAAAAATTCTCTAAAAAAGAGGATACATGATGAAAAAATGCACAAAACAAAATTTTATCGTGAAAAAAACACTTTTTAACAATTACTCAAAAACGTCTTTGTAAGTAAGGCTATAATGCCAAAGGTTCAATTAGAATGCTTAAAAAAAAATAGTTAAAATTTTTAATTCAGGATAGTTAAAAAAAATTATACATAAAAAAAAGGCTTTTATGTTGTATTCGTCATGTGTTTTTTCTAGTTTTGTACCCCTTGGATAAATTTCTGAAACATCAGGTTGTCCTTACATCATTCAACACCTCATAAAAACACCTACCTCCATGTTAAAAAATGCTTTTCTGCGATATTTTGCACTAAAAGTAAGTAATATTCATTTCAGTTCAGATTAATTAAACTATAAATCAGTTCATTTTTTTCAAATAACATTTCAGAAAAGTTTATTTTATTTTTGAATGATTGTTTAATAAGGAGAATTATGTTGTGTTGACAGATTTGTCAATATGGATGATTTTATAGATTTTACTGATAATCCAAAAATCATTCCAATCAATTTAAATTTGGTTTGAAATACAGCAAAGTATTTTGCTCATGGAAAATATTAAATTTAATCTGATAGCTTGGAATAAAAGCTTCAAGAATATTTTTTTTATTTTTTAAAATGCATTTTAAACTTTAGGTATTGTTTTTTTGGGTTTTTTTTTTTCTGAGGTACCTAATTTTGGCTGTTGTACTATCCAGCCTGTCATATTTTCTGTAATATTCTCAAAGTAGTATGACAAGAAAGAAAAAGTAAAAAAAAATTGCTAATATAATGGAATGAGAATTGCCCGCCTTGTGTATTATATAGAATGTTTGGTTAAAATTTAAAATACGATACCAAATACGACAGATGCCAGAAGAAAGTTGGTAGTTACAACAGCTGAAATGTGACTATGACATGTTAATTATTGTTAATTATTTTATATATATATATATATATATATATAGTTTTATGATGTATGAGGGTCAAGTAGCTCAGTTCTTAGACCCAACAGCCAGACTACCTGCACATAGATTTGATTATAGTGGCAAAGGCTTGTGCAGAATCAGCCAGACATTTTGGAAAACCCAAATACAGACACCTGGTGCACAGTATGCCACAAGTACTCAGAGTTGTCCTTCTCCTAGACAGTTTGCCACCCAAGGCTACAGGACCCAGTCTGTCCTGCTATTTACCCATAGCTGGGGGGAGAAGAGCTGGATTCATACCTTTTCCAAGGGTATTAGCATATAAGCGAATGTAATGAACTCAACTGGAATTTGAACTTGGATTTCCAATTCCTCAATCCAAGCTGCTATCCATTACTTCCACCATGGCTGCTTTATATATATATATATATATATATATATATATATATATATATATATATATATATATATATATATATATTCCTTTTCTTACATATAAAAGAGTATTCAATTTTCATGCATAGCAATATTTTTAAATTGGCTGCATTTCTTTTGAAAAATATAAAAGAAAATGATAGATCACAGGGGCATCCAAAATAAACAGTCCATTTTGAAAATTTGCTTGGCATGAAACACACTGTAAATGGGTAGCTCTATAATTCCTTATGTTAGTGATTTTTCTGTATTTTTGCATTATCATCATCAATACTTTGACATTTTAAAAATGTACAAAAACTCAAATAGTTTTGGGATTTTGATAAATCATTTGGTACTTGCTTCATCAATGACTAAATTTACATATTTGCTTGTAGAAAAAAGAAGTATCACTTTAACATCTTATCTACCTCCTTAAGTTGGCAGTGCTTTATTTTATTGACAAAGTAAAAATATTATTCTCTTGAAAGGATTTTTGACAAATTTGAACCTTTGTGCCCACAAAAAAACATAGTGTCAAAATGACGGTTTTTCCATTGACACCACTATTATTTTAACTACCTTCACTCCTTGACATTGTTTATTGTTTTAAAAAGCAATGATTGGAATTGTAATAAAATTTTAACATATGAAAAATAATTAACACAGATTGTTTGTTTATTTACATTATTATTTATTGGAATGGTTGGCAAAACACTGGCTAATCGCCAATCAATTTAAACTTTATAAAATAGTAAACAATAAAGATTTCCTTATAGTTGGGTCACATGTTTTAATAATTTAGTAAATGTTTATAATTTTATGAATAAAAAATTGTTTTCATATTTATTTCTTTATAAATTGGTAAAGGATAAATATTGCATTGTATTAATTTTTAGAATGTTGTAAATATAATATTATTCTTGTAAATAAGCTCTATAATAAATAATGCTTAATATTTTTGTTTAGGCTTTATTACAATTCTAATCATTGTTTTTTTTAAAACAATAAACATTGCTGAGGAGTGAAGGTAGTAAAAATAATAGCAGTGTCAATGGAAAAACTGTCCTTTTGACACACTGTTTTTTGCAGACATGAAGATTAAAGATTGCTTGAACTTCTGTACTTATATTTTCATTTTTGTTTTCTTCACAGATGTTCCTGTGTTAATGTGTAATTAGTTTTGTTGATCTACGTTATCAAAAAGTTCAAAGAGACTCAAAAATACATTGGGAAAAAGGAATATTTGATTTGTGGCACTCTGTTTTCAGAGATGTCTGATTTGGTAAAATATTCCCAAATAAACACTGAAGAAAAACTATATTCTTGTAAAATGTGCAGATCCTCCTTTCGGCAGAGGTAATATTTAGTACAGCATAAGTTTTTACACTCTGGAGAGAAACTATCCTTGTGGTGTGTGTGGCTCTTCTTTTACATGGATGTCACATTTAGCTGAACATATACAAATAATGCATACTCGAGAGAAACCATATACTTGTGACGTGTGTGGATCTTCCTTTTCACAGAAGTCAAATATGGTGGGACATATGCAAACACACACTGGAGAGAAACCATATTCTTGTGAAGTTTGTGGTTCTTCCTTTTCTGAGAAATCGGTTTTGGTACAACATATGCTAATCCACACTGGAGTGAAACCTTTTTCTTGTGAAGTATGTGGATTTTCTTTTTCAAAGAAGTCAGCTTTGGTGCGACATGTAAGAACACATACTGGAGAGAAACCATATTCGTGTGAAGTGTGTGAATCTTCCTTTGCACGGAGTTCATATTTAGTGAAACATATACGAACACACACTGGAGAGAAACCATATACTTGTGAAGTATGTGGAACTGCATTTTCAGATAAATCAGCTTTACTGCGGCATATGCGAACACACACAGGAGAGAAACCATATTCTTGCAGTGTATGTGGACTTTCTTTTTCACAGAGGTCAAATTTGGTGAAACATGTTCAAAAACACATTACAGTTAAACCATAAATTTGTCTAGTATCTGGGAGTGCATTGTTAGTCCATGTTTTAAAATCTACAGACTGTCCACAAAATATTTTAATCTGTGAATATAAATTTTCATATTTATGTTTTCAAATCCTCAGGATTCGTATTGTCTATAGATTACATGTTGATGGTATAATTGTATCTGCAATTTTAGTCAGATATGACACAAAAGTATATATGATATAATGTATATAACAATGATAATAGCTGGTTACTCTTATTTTCCATGTACATGCAACAGCTAGCTAATCCCTGTTGCAGACACCTGCTCAGGCATATTTGTATTTGTTCGGACCATAGTTAAAGTTTCTGGGAGAGAGCACATAATCTGTCATGATCAGCAGTTTGAACAATGTTAGTATGATCAAACCCTCGGTCACGATGACTTGTGACATCATGGTAGCACAACTAAAGATGTTCTCTGAGCAGTCCCATCTACCCAATTTTACTCACAAGGCCCAGGTGAACATGTAGTGTGAATTTCAGGCACTTTCCAAAGGTGTCGCATTGCCTCCACAGACCAATAACAAGGTCACCTCCCAGACAGATCAACTTTGGTGATATTTGAACCCAGGTGTCATAGTCAGAAAACAAATATTCTAATTACTCAGCTACAAGCCTATATAAGAGTATACAAACATATATACATATATGTCAACCAACCAGGGTTGAATGGTAAGAAACTGTGTTTAGAATTAGTCTATCATCTCTTCTGACAGGACGTGTGGATGGAGTAATGGATAGAGACTCGGAATGTGAAATTAGAGAGCTGAGTTCAAACTCCAGTTAATTTCTTTGATTTCTCCTTCCAATAGAGTTCATCGCATTCACTTACATGTAAATACTCTTGGGAAAGGTATGAATCTATCTCTTCTCCCCCAGCTATATATATAGCAGAGTAGACTGGGGTCTTCTGGTTAGTAATTAGTCTAGGATTAGGTCAACTCTGAATTCAAAACCATACATGGCTTTGACACTAAGAGAGACATGTCTTTTTTTCTCTTTTTTAAATCATTTCCACCCCAAGCAAAGCAATAAAGCCACTAGAATGCAAGGTGTTACCGAGTGTTAAAGAATATGAGAAAAACTACTATTAAGGAGAGAGGACAATAAAGGAATACGAATACTGAACAACTGACATTGCATTTAAATTTTTAAACTTGACTAGGAGGCCAGAAGAGAGTCCTACAAGGGAGAAGTGCGATAATAAAAACTGTTAGCATAGAACTTATGGTTACATTTAGCCATTTCAACTGTAAAATGACGAGACCTTGCCACTAGTACTGCTTTTAACTTTATAAAGTCTAGGTACCATAGAGGAAAGTTCATCAGAAGATTTATCATGATAGTATTTATATAAAGGGCACAGGGAAAATATGTTATGGCAGTGGGAAAGGGACTGAAGGCGAGATGCCAGGCCAGGATCAATAACATTACAGATTCTTCTTTGGATTTTATCAAGAATCTCTAAATATATAACAGGTGCACCAGACCAGATGTGGCAGTAATATTGAGAGCCTTAAAGTAAGATCTCTATTAGGTTTGAACCAAAAGTACTTCATCAGAACAAATAACTCATTGAACAAGAATTGCACAAGGATCCATGTAATGGATTATGCAACTATTGCATTTCTACATGATAGTGTATTATTTTTAGTACATTTTAGAATTTCACTGGGAAAACTTGCTAAAAGGGAATTTGGGTTCCTCGTCAATTCTTGCTTGAGAGCTGAACACAACATTCCACCATATGCAGCAGGCTTTTAGCCAGGAATGACCTTTTATTTTTGCATCACATTGTCACAGATGATGAAAAATGGGTTTTGCATGTTAACAGAAAACTAAAAACAATAGTAGTTATCACAAAATGAGAAACCAGTGCCAACACCTAAATCAGGACTCTGTCTGCAGAAGTCCTTACTTTCTGTCTGGTGGAATATGAAAGGTTTCCTCCATTAGGAGCATGGAAGGACCATCACTGTCAATTTTTATTGCCAGAAACTTGATTGGGTAAACAAGGCATTATGTCGGAAGTGTCTTGCAAAAAGCAAAGGTGTTTTTCTTCAGTCTGAAAATGCAAGAGCACACCCTGCGAAACAAAACTCAAGAAAAAAATAAGATTGGGTGGTCCTGCCAAATCCTTCATAATCACCAGATTTAGCACCTGCTGATTTTCATTTGATTATTAGAACATTCAGAAACAAAGGAAGTTGAAAACAGTCTTTTAAACTTTTCTTTTAAGAATCAAAAATTTGCCTTCAGGTGTTGAAAATGAAGGTGATTACAATTTTGATAGATAATATTTAAATAAAGTTAACTTAAATCTGTTTTTATATCCTCTCTGGTCAAACATAATTACTTTCCAAACTCCTTAATATATAAGGGTCATTCAAAAAGTTCTAAGCTTTATCCAGAAGGAGTTGGAGAAACAAGACAGTTTCTCCCTATTTTTCAATATAATCCTCCTTGATATCAGTGCACTTGGTCCAACAATGCTTAAGCATTGTAATCTTGTCACAGAAGAAAGTGGCATCCTGGTACCCCGCCAAACTCCTTCACAGCACATATGGTCTCATTATTGTTTCCAAAATGGTGACTATGCAGGTGGGATTGAGTTTAGTAAGCATGAAGCAGTCAGATGGATGCTCCACACTTTTGACTTTGTGCCACATCTAAGCTACATGTAGAAAATCATTTTGGGTGCTTGGTGTAATGGTTTGCAAGCTTGTCTTACTAGAAAAATTACAACTGAATAGTGAGTTTGATCCTCACTTATGATATTTTTGGTGCCCATGCAAACAAAATAGTAAATTGTGGGTCCATTAAAAGCTTGGAGAACATGGAAGAACCATCACCGCCAATGTTTATTGACAGCAACTTGATTGGGTAGACAAAGTATTGTGTTGAAAGTGTCTTGTAAAAGGTAAAGATGTTATTCTTCAGCATGACACATTCTGCATTACAACCGCCCCACCCCCACCTCACCCCAAAATAAGATCCTCAAAATTGCAGGTTCTTCCACATCCTCCATGCTCATACAGATTTAGCTATGACAGATTTTTGTTTCAATCATTAGGAAATTTCATAAGTAACCAAACATATATACAGATGCAATGAAGGCTCATATATATCAGCTGTGGTTTAAAGGTCTAAAAAAAATAGTGTTTATGATGCTAGGGCAGCATGGTACTGTCCTTTATTTAGAAAGTTGGGTATGGGTGACATGATAAAGAAAATGACAATATTTTTTTTCTAAATCATTACAATTTTTTTTTTTTTTAGGAAATGAGACTAAAGATTAAGTTTAGGTTCAAAATTGGAGCACTGGAATTTAATTCCAGTCATCAGTGAAAGCCTTATAGTACAGCCTTATAAAATTTATAATTGAAATATATACAGTTGGTTTGAAATTAAAACGGATAATAAATACCATAACCAACAACTGTTTATCTTCAACATGATCCCGAGAATAAAGTAACAGTTGACTGAAATACAGAATGTTAAATTACAAAAGATTTACAGCACAACGCTTTCACTTTGCTTCTATAAAATATTCTTTTCACAATGGTGAAGTCAGATGCATTAAAGGTGAGGGAAGAGACTATAAAAATTGTCCATTAGATTAGCAAATATTTATTCATACTTAATTAGTTATGTCAATTTACAAGACTAATTTTAAAATTTCATTCAAATTACATCACAAAAATATAGCCAAGTAAATTTTCCAACAAAAATATTTTTTTCCTATTCTGGTTTGGAAATGACATTTCTTTCTTTCGTTAAGCAATTCTCATGCTTTCAGCTTACATATGTCTCATGAACCCAATACAATTAATTATTTTTATTTTTGTTAATTTGAATTTATAATGTATACAATGTAGCTCAGTCACTGTTTCATTTATTTCTCAAGAGTGATCAAGGATTACAAAAGCTTTCTGAAATATATCTGTATTAATAATAAATTATCCGTTGGAATTATAAGTTTTTATTTTTAATTCAACTTCACCAGTGGAATCAAGCATTTTTACAGAAATATTTTTTGTTTCAGAAGTAGTGAGTCACCAAAGACGAGATTTAAAAAATACATTCATCAACTCCGAAATGACACACTGGTCAAATTTGATTAACCTTTCACAAAATAGAATTTGTGAACCTCTGCTTGCAGAAGGGTTTTCAAATGCAAAAGGTTCTAATGAATGTTGTCGAATTCACCTGAACATTCACAAGGTGCGGAAAGAACAGTTAAATTAACTACTGAAGCTTCACAAATTGTATATGGATAAGAAGCAAGGCACAAGCATATTATTAAATTATTGTACCATCAAATAAAACTTTCATCTACTTCAAAGGGAAATTATACTGAACAATTTAGTTATATTATGATTGTAATACAGTGCAGTAGTTTTAGTTCGATTTTCAATAAACATATTTTAAACATTTTGTCTTCTAATTTCTGCCCAGCAATATTATGATGTTATATACACTTTTATCTAGTTTTTGTTTTTATTAATTATGACCTACCAAATGGTGTAAGATCTTATTCATTGATTAGCCTTTTTTGTAATCTTTTATAATTTTTACAGATTTCATTTATTGAATGCAGTAAAAAATTTCATATTTGGCTTATGTTGATTTGTAATTAGAATTCTGGTTTGAACATGTTTTCCAGTGTATCTAATACAAAAAAAACAAAAAAAAACAACTTTATTAAGTAAAATTTTGAAGTCAGTTTGTAAGCAAAAATCTGTGGTTTTCAGTCAATCTTTAAAACTAAATGCTCAAAAATGGGTAAAAGCAGTGAATCTAATTTTTGGTATCAGTATTTATGACATCAAACCCCAGCTTTTGCATTGAGTGCAGTGTTGATTTTCTCAAAGCATGTAAAAAAATCAATCTGCCTTGTGACAGATCTCAATCTGGAAGATGACCTACTCTGAATGAGACTATTGACTATCCATAAATTTGGTGCAAAAACATAATGTGTTATGTTATCTGTGAAGATCTGAAGTAAACTGAGAAAATTTGCAAAGAGCTTTCATTTGAGAACCAGGCACAATGTTCCATTATCTGCAGCAGGCTCTTAACCAGGATTGACAATCTTACATTTTTGTATCACATTGTTACAGGTAGTGAAAAATGGGTTTTGCATATAAACACCTACACCAAGACTCCATCCACAAAAGTCCTCAAGTTGGATCTGGTGGAATATGAAGAATGTCATTTATTACAATCTACTGGACGATGGAAGGATCATCACTTCAGATGGTTATTGCCAACAACTTGGTTGGGTTAATGAAGCTTTATGCTGAAAGTGCACTGATTTGCCAAACATAAAAGGTATTATTTTGCAGCATGAGAATGCCAAAAAAATGGAGTGTCAAAGGAACAGATTTACTCTTGATACTCTATACTCCCTTGGTATTTTTTTTTTTGTTTTAAAAAGCTACTTTCAAAAATTTTACAAAACTCAAATATATGAAACTGGATTTATGCATTTTTTTTCTCAAGAACTGACAATGAAAATATTAATCACTTTATTAGATTTTCAAGGATAATTCAGAATGTACAAACTTATAAAAATATGTGAACCAACTACAAGGCAATATTTATCAATTACCATATTATAAAAAAATAAATATGAAAACATTTTTATTAATAAATTTATAAAAATATCTGTGAACAAGAGGACAAAAAATTTAAGCAAAAACATAATGACAAGTAACCGGGTACCTTGACATGATATAATGATTAGCAAGCTTGACTCACTAGAACAATTATGACTGAATAGTGAGTTAAATCCTCATTGGGTGCCCCATACTTTCAGTCTTGTGCCATATCTTAGTTACACTTAGAAAATAATTATTGAGCAATTTAACATGGTGTAATGGTTACCAAGCTTGTCTTGTTACAACAATTATGACTGAGTAGTGAGTCCAATCCCCACTGGGGGCTCTACACTTTTGGCTTTCCTTGTTCCACATCTAAGCTATACTTAGAATATCACCATAATGACAACTGTATTCATAAATCTTGAAAAAAAATATATTTGTATATATGTGTGTATTTTTTTCATTTGCTCTCACCACATAAATTCAGTAAAATTAGTTAAGGGCTGAGAAAAAAAAAATCCAGTTTCATATGCTTAGGTTTTATTATAATTCTAAAAATAGCTTTTTAAAATAATAAACATTGCCAAGGGAGTATACATTAATAGCAGTGTCAAGAGAAAAAAATCCTTTTGATACATTTTTTTTTTTTTTTTTTTTGTAGCAGGTACATTTGTTAAACTTTGCTGATCTTTTATTTTTATAAAGAACAAAGGATAGGTTTTTGGTTTCTTAACAAGTTTACTGTAACTGTAAATATTTAAACATTTACGTAATGCTATAATTTTCTTAAAGTTACCATTAGAAATTGATAGAAAAGACTACTTAACACTTTATTTAAGTAAATAAAATCAATGCATTCATAATATCCTTTTGGAGATCATTTTCAAATAAATATTGTACTTCTTAATCCATAGCTGTGGGGAGAAGAGGTGGATTCATACCTTTTCTGGAGGTATTTGTACATAAGTGAATGTATTTGAACTTAACTCTCCGATTTCTCATTCTGAACCATTATTCATTACACCACCCACACATCCAAGCTTACAGCACCAGGTATTCCCAACTGATCACCCATTTAGGTACTGACCAGACTTGATGTTGCTTTACTTCGGTGATCAGATGAGAACCAGTGTTTCAATGTGATGAAAGAAAATCTTGCCCAAGAGCTTATAATAATTCTCTACATTTATTTTGAAATCTGATGAGAACTATACTTTTGCCGCTTACAAATGTATTCCAAAATATCAGCCCACTTCCTTCCTATTATCTTCTGCATTGTTTTCACTGAGTGTTGTCAGTGAAGGAGACAAGCACTATTCAACTTGATCATCAATGCATTTTGTGGCTGAGAAGTCTAAAATGTGTTGAATCTAATGTTTGATTCCTACTGGAGAGTACATATTTTTCTTTAAGAAGATTTGAATATTCAGGCCAGTAGACAAAAATAAATATACTTTTTAATAAATAGAACAGAGTGTCTACTCAAATATGAAGTATTCACTAGAAATAACATTTAAGTAATAAAATCTGTCAGAAGCTAATATTGCACGACTCTTCAGCAGAATTGAGTCACTGTCAGTCACTGTGTGTTTATCTAAATCTAAAAATAAACACGCTAAAATTCATCTTCATCCCTGCCGTGCGCCGACGACTTACTGGTAGAAGTTCCGACTGACACAAATTCAGTCGGGTTTCGATCCTAGCTAGAGGCAACCGGACGTCTAGCCACACGGATGAGCTGTGAAACAGCGAAACAGTCTGTCTATGGATGACAAAAATATATATATATATTTAAAAAAAGGGAGAAACTGCAACCAATTTTGGTTATAATGTGGATTTGTTTTAATGTATATATTATACTTTATTCTTCATATTTTTGCTACACAGGTTTCTGGTCTCATCACCTTCTTCAGGTAAATTAAACAAATAAATTTTCCTTATGTTCTTTTAATGTTTCAGTGTTCATTTTCTGTATTTGTCGTGAGCCTTGATCTCATTTTTGGACTGTTGGCAAAAGTGAATTTCTATCTAAGTGGCAAAAAAATCATTAGGTTTGATCTGAGAGGTGGTGATGATAGATGTGTTGATGAGAGGTGTTTTCCTATGCTTACATTACCCTTGAGATTGTCAAAATCTATTTCAATGGAAATAGATTTGACAGTCTGGAGACTGGAAACGTGTAGCAAAAATATGAAGAATAAAGTATAATATATACACTAAAAAATCCACATTATGACCAAAAACATTTGCAGTTTCTTTCTTTTTTATGGGAAGAGAATGCTCAATATAAAAAGATGAAATAAGTGTTTAGATAATTGAAAGAAAATTACTCTCAGTATTACTGGAATAGATTTTACAAGTACTACATATACTCGAGTATAAGCCTACTTCATGTTTAGTGTAACCCCTGAATATTTTTGTGAAATACTTGCCTTCATATAGCACATGCATAACAGACGAGGGGTGGGGTTTGATTGGGGGCCCTGGACAGTGCTTTGTAACTTACACTATATTATTTGCTTTTTTTCTACCTACATTTATAAACATTACAAATTAAACTAAGCACAACTGACTATTAAAAGATGAAAGATTTTCACAGATTTTGCTGTCATTCTTCATTTTTCATTTATGATCAAATCTGTGAATTTGTTTTCTTAAGCTAATTTTCAGAAAAACACTATATCAAATTCACTATATTTTATCCATAATGTTGAATTTATCAAAATTATTAAACTTTTTAACAAAAAAAAAATCTGAAACTGATATTAAAAATTGCTGTAAAACGTTGATTTAAGATGGCATGATCTATTATGACAGGTCTCTAATTTATATTGAGATACACTATTTATTTTCAATTTTTCTAGTTAAATTGTTCACCTATATTGCATATGATTCATTATTATACATAATTAAGTTTCAATAAAATTTATATTTTATATGAATACTACCTTATGAAAATTGAGATGCAGTAGAGCTGGGGTGGGTGGGGTATTATAGATTCGGGTGATGCCAAAGACAAAATTTATTAAGAGCTACAAAGGACAGAAAATTGTGGAGAGCTATGATCGCCAATGTTCTGAAGGAACACAGCACATAGAAAATGCAGTGAACGATGCTTTTAACTTAAGTGATTTTCCTTTACTTATTAACCCATAGCTAGTGGGGAGAAGAGGTAGATTCATACCTTTCCTGAGGGTATTTGTGCATAAGTGAATATAACAAACGCAACAGGAATTGGAACTCGGATCTCTAATTTAAAATTCTGAGCCATTATCCATTACATTATCTGCACATCCAAGTTTACAGCACCTGGTTATTCCCAAGTTGTCACCCATCAAGGTACTGACCAGGCTTGACATGGCTTAACTTTGGTGATTGTATGTGCATCGGGTTTTCAATGTAATGTGGCCATAAACAACACCCAATTTAAAACTAAGGAAATAAAAATATTTTATAATAATTTTTGTATATTTTATAATGCAATTTATATTATTTAGGTTTTCTTTAAAATATATCATTGTAATTCCCACGGTTTTAGAAAAACTTAAAAATCAGTAACCTAATAAAAAAAGTGTTAATGTGACACTGAGATATCCAGAGGTTGATCAAATAAAAAGCGGGGGAAAAAAAGAAAGAAAGAAAGAAGGAAGGAATATGAGAGAGTCTACTAACTGGATGATAATTATTGAAATTGAAGGAAGATGCATTGAAAAGTTAATTAAAGGCGAAATGTATTGAAAAAATCGTTTTGAGATAATCCCAAGGAGAATCGAATCCAAATTTAACTAGATGAAATTCATTAAGATTGAACAAACCTAAGACAACCCACCCTTCCCCTCCCCACCCCACACTGATAAAAAAGAGACCATTAAGGTACCCACAAAGTTGTCAGATAAAATAAAAACATACAGTGGAGTAGTGGATAGCGGCTCGAACTGAGGAATTGGAGAGTCGAGTTCAAATTCCAGTCGAATACATTACATTCACTTACATGCTTGGGAAAGGTATGAATCCTCTTCTTCTCCCCAAAGCTATGGGTGAATAGCAGGACAGGCCAGGTTCTATAGCCTTGGATGGCAACTGGTCTACCACAAAAAGAAATTGCAACCGACTGCTGGAAAAAAAGTCTGCCTCGTCAGTCATGTATCAAAAGATACATGATAACTTAAGTGTGTATCACACATGGCACACGTGGCATGTTGTCAATAGAAAAATCTGGGTGGTCAGCGAAATAGAATTCACAATTTCCCTGAATCAGACAAAAACATTTAGAATCACCCACCCAGTAGAAAAGAGCTCCCACATGTTCGTCATTATAATTTTGGCGACATTCATTCAGAGAAAATTTTATATCCAAATATTAATTCAGATTCTCTTGGATACAAGTGGTAAGAAAAAGTGAATTCCTATTTTGAAGTAACCATGGACAGGAAAGCTAAGTTGTCTAGTCGATTGTAAAACAAAGACAGAGAAAAGAAACTTTCATTTTAAGGAGAGTGAAAATAGATTTTTCTTTCTCCAATTATTGAGTAGTCTGGTTGATCAAGAGGGTCCCACCATAGAGCAAGATAATAGATAAGGACTAATGACTGAAAATCCCTTTTCTCTTTACTGCACCATCTGGAAATTGGATTTATCACTCCAGCCTCGGGAAGCCAAGCTGAGGTTGGTTGCTGAGGAAGTGGGAGAAGAAAGTGAAGGGAGAGAGAGAGAGATTAGCACCACTTATATAATATAGTGATGATACAAGGTGAAGTGTCCGGAGAGTAGGAGTTAAGGGGTAGCTTGATCCCTCTGCCCACTCTCAAAAGAAGTCTCTGACAACCGCAAATTTAGAAAAACACTTAAGTAAATGTATTTTTATATATGAAAATAAAAAGGTTGATACTTAGGGTAGAAGACAACTGAACTCAGACTCTAGTCAACCCCACCCCTGGATTCTATATAAGCTGGAGATTTTGGACCCAGAAAAAGTTAAGAGAACAGGAGACACAACAAGAGAGACAGAGGGGCACACCAGAATCCCCATCATTCACAGAGACCTCTTGACCAAAGACCTTTTGCCAGACATGAAGACCAGAACTTAGAAATTTAGATTACTGCTAAAAGAAGCTGCAGACTCCGAAGGGGATCCCAGAGTCATTTGATTATGACAACAAGGGGGAAGGGTTAAAACTGCTGTATACAACATATCATATACAAACCCAATTGTTGTTACATTTTTAACCCGAGTTAACTCTTTCTTCCAAAGGATTCTTGTTTCTTGTGTGCAGCTCCCAAATTGTTAAACCATCTTCACTTCAAGTTTGCTTCATCAACAATCCTCTCACTCTCGAAATAAAAACAACAACAACAACAACATGTTAAAGGAGTGAATGGTCATGAACAGACAAACGCCAGCTAAGTTGAGTGGAAACATTCCACCAACACAATACCAGTGACTAAACAAGTTACATGCTAACAAGTGCAGAGTCAGCTAAATGGTAACCACAGCAGTCTGAAAACACATGAGGACCAATGTCTAGGGGACATAACTGGTTACTGCTATCTAGGGTCGACAACAGGGGTACATATTTAGTTACCACGGACCCTGTTTGACTGGGGAGAAATAGAAAATTTTTTTATAATGAGCTTTTGGTTGCAAAGGAAATTGGTGTCTTGTGTTGTCCCATGCATTCCAGACAGCAGTCAACAAAACAAAATCCGAAAAGGTTGACACGAGGACAGACCCCAGTGCATTTCAAGGATTTCATTATGCAATAATCCCCTTTACCTACATGCACTCAATACATATGAACCAACTGGATGTGAATGCTAAGAAAGCAAAACACAAAATAAAAAAATTGTCTTCGGCACAGGGGCTCCAAGTATCACATCCAGTCCACGAAACAAATCCCTGCAAAAATGCAATAGCCAATCATGAACATTCTCACAAAAGAGAAAAGGATATCCTCAGAAGCCTATAATTGTTAAATGAAAGATATATTAGGTTGGTGCAAAAATAATGTTGTTTTATATATATAAGTTGAACGTCAAAAAACAACATTATTTTTGCACCAACCTAATAAAAACAGCATTCCGTGCCAACAACTAGCAGTTCAGCCTCAACACCCGACCGCCAGACCATCAACACATCACCGGTGTCAAAGAAAGGCATACATCAAACCCTACCAAAACATCCACTTGCCTTCACCAGGCTGTTCTTCTAACACCAATGTGCCCTCAGCCAACCAGCCCAAGAAATCAGTCAGCTCCAGGCCCTATCATTGTATTTCACTGGCAACTTCTCTAGTCATGTCATGGTGGCAAGAAGAAGACTGCATAACATTTCCAGATAAAAATAACAGATTTATGTTATGCAGTCTTCTGTTATAGTGTGCCTATCTTTGTTGTTTTCTCAATCTTTCATTTACGGCATAGATTAACATTAATCCTCTCATAAGCAGTGCAAAATAAACTGTCAAAGTATTGCTTCAATTAAACGGCATAAAATAAACTGTCATTTTATATCTATAACTGTCTTTTCATCATAAATATCACTGTGGCCAATGGGTATTCAGTAGCATATTTAGTCTTGAAGTCATATTGTTTCAGATAGCTGAGCTTCTTATGCTGGAATCAGTGAAATCAAACATGGGCTATACTCTCATGATGATGTTATTCATCAGCAGCATTTTGTGGATCCTGTTCCATTCCCAACTTGGCTTTCTGAGCCATGTTAAGTTCAAGAATCATGAAGGCACTGTATGAACGAAACTTGGTCATGAATGATGTCAAAGGCAACAATGATATTAACCCGTGACTAATTTTTCCAGAAACCTCTTTCTCTAAAATTATTCTGCTTAAGAAATGATACCAGTCTGATAGGTCTTTATATAAACAACTTAATCACAAGGATTTTTGTAAATAATTTGGCCAAAGACATAATTTATTACATATCATTTTTGTCCAAATTAATAAGTGTAGTGGCTGGGTATAGAACAGCACCTGGTTATACAAAGTTATCTGCAGTATTCTGATTCAATTCCTTAAGAAGGCACCTAATTTTTCAAAACTCATTAATTTTAATTATTTTTCTATATCAAAGCATTCACTCATATTTTTTACCAATTCTACACTGGAAAGATAAAACTCTTCTATAGTCAGATTTTACAAGCAAGTAGTTGTTTGGTACTTTTAAACCAGTTGAAAAAAAATTAACAAGTGAATTCATATTTTTAATTTCTACTAAGCAGGAATTTAGTTAATAAAATAGAACTGACAGATAAATGAATAAAAATGTGGAATTCATGATAAGGTTTGTGACTGGCATCATCACAAATTAATTCCCAATTATGGATGTGGTCATACAGCAGAAAGGAACTCCATTTAGGGGTGGCAGAAGTGACCATATTTGGGAAAGTAATTACCTGAACCATTTCCAAATAAAGGAATAATAATGAAAAATTAGAATTGGGAGAGGAATTTGTATGGGTCAAAGAGTTCTAGTAAATAAGGAAATTCCAGAATTAAAAATCACAAAATGAAGAATTCACAGAAGTTACAGCTTTTGTCTCCAGTCGTGTATAAGAATGAATGCAGAAGCCACTCCCTCTCCAAATTTAAAGATGTATAATGGGATTTCTTCTTAGCCAATAAGATAGGCCACTTCTCGGTTTCATCTGTCAGTTCTGTTCTTTCTTGTCTTAAAATCAGAATGTTGTGATTGCGTGTCAGTATCCCTTTTGTATGTTAGTACCATTCTTAGTTTGTGACCTTTTTGCCTCATTATCATTGCTTTTCCTACTTTTGTCTTACATATATTGTTTGCTTAGTATTATCTATGATCATTTGTCTGTATCCCTTTTGTTTGTTAACACCATTCTTTGTGAACTTTTTACCTTATTACTGTTGCTTTGCTTTGCATAGATTTACTCAATATTATTTTCCCCTGTTCTTTTATTTCTTTTTATTTTATTGTTTAATGCAAACTTCATCAGTTCTGTTTGTTGGGCATTTCTGCCAATTACTCTAGCCTCATCCATCCTGGGTATGACGATAAACTACATCCGCGTCCTGGGTAAGACGATAAGCTAGATCCAACTGCAAGGTCTCTGATCAGGAGGTTTTGAGGAGCATGGAACCACCTCTTAATTTTACTCTAATAAACAAAAGCAAGAAAATTCAATATGTTTTTAAAAAAACAATATTACCAGCAATACATTTCCAGCTATACATTTTTGAGGAAAAAAATATTACCAGAAATAGATTTTTCACAAAACAAAATATTACCAGCAATAAAAAAAAATTGTCTGCATTAAATAACCCATTGTGGTTGATATGCCATAAAACAAAAACCAAATCAATCTACAGTCTCAAATACTAATTTAATGAGCCTCACTTGGTAATGCACAGTAGTTGTAATCCACTGTCAGAGGAAAAGTCATCAAGTATCAGTTAAACTATCTCTGGCATTGAGACAAAATAAATCCAACCAACTTTTGCCATATTTCTCACTTAGTTCACAGTTTTTATTTCATTAAAACTGAAATAAGCAAAATAAAGAGTCAGTAATACTGTTTCTCTTTCTTTTGTACTGCTTTGCTAACTGCTGGTTCTAGTGTAAACATAAAAAGTGGCCCCCTTTCAGCTTTTCACTGACTGGACACATAAGACCTTTTGCTGCATCTCTAGTCTCTTTTATATTGGTGTGCACCCATAACAAGGAAACAAAAGGTAAAAATAAACACCACAGTGATAAATTAAAATTCGAATCATGTCTCCAATATATTTTGTTGCTTCTTCAGGGCTTCACTTGCATGGTCTAAGTGGGTAAGCAGTTTACACTTGGGACAACGCCTGCCACTTTTCATATCTCAGTCTAGCATAGCAAGTACAGATAACACTTTAGAAAGTCAAAGATCAATTTGACACAGTACTTATATTATGAAGAGGTATAAAACTCCCAACGATCATAAATCCATCCAACAACCATGACAGCCCAATGAAGAGCTGGTGTGTACTCGCTCTGAACTCTCTGACTGGGGTAGGGGTCATGAATCCTGATTGGAGATCATGGGCAGTGCTTTGTAATCCATGCTACCTTATCAGCATTTGCTTTTTTTTCAACTTAGATTTATATACGTTACAACAAAGCACAACTGACTGAAAGATTTTGTGGAATTTGATGACATTGTGTTTTTTTGTTTTTTTACCAAAGCCATGAATTGTTTTGCTCATGCTAAATCTTGAACAGACACTATAAAATTCACTATTTTTTATTCATAATATTGAATGTATTAAAATTATTTAACTTTTTAACAAGACAAATGTAAAACTTCTGTTAAAAATTGCCGCAAAACTTTATGGAATGATCTATTATGACATGTCTCTGATTTGTATTGAAATACATTGTATTTTTCAAGTTCAATTATTCACCTATTTTGCATATGATCCATTATTGTATATAATTAGGTTAGAATAAAATTTATATTTTATCTGAATACTACCTTATGAAAATTGAGATGTTGTAGGGTGGGGTGCCCCCGTATCATAAATTGGTGGGGGGGGGGCATGAGACACTGGCCCTGACCCAACATCCACTATAACAATACATGCACCACAATCATGAGGGGGTTTGCATATTCTTGTATACCCATAAAAGTTTCCTGTGGATGTGAGTATTCCTGATTGTGTCACCGAGTGGGAGGGCTTTCTTTTGAAAACCTGTATCCTGAATTCTACTGTGGGGTCATGGTAATTTTATTCTCCAGGATTTGGGCTGGAGTGGTGATCATAAATGAGAGGGGCAAACATCAAGAAAAATCATAAACACCTTTGTCAACTGAATTACAGGTTTATTAAGATGATATATTTATATGTGCAACAGGGTAACAGCCATGGAATTGATGTTTGATAAGCAGAAATGTGAAAATGTCACTTTTGAAGTAAAATTTAAACAAACAGAAAATTAAAACATGGCTCCATAAAAGTGTTCTTTGCAGTTTATGTTCATATTTCAATTAACATAGTGGAAATTTGAGGAAAACCTTAATTCCATCACTGTCAAATGTAAATAATATCAAAGAGTATTGTCATGTACGTAAGAAAATAATTTTGCTCTAATAATTTTTCAAGCAGAGGTTACTTTAAATGTAGATCAGCATTAGTCAGCAGGTCTATTTTGGCAGTGTGTGTTCTTGTATATGTTTTCAAACTTGAGCTGTGTTGAAAGGCGGCTTTACACATTTCACAAGTATAAGGTTTCTCACCAGTGTGTGTTCGTCTATATGTTATTAAGGATGACTTCTGGGCAAAAGAAGATTCACAAATTTCACATGAATATGGTTTTTCTCCAGTGTGTGTCTCACCAATGCTGAATTTTGTAAAAAGGAGGTTCCACAAATTTTACAAATTTTTTCAATCCAGTGTATGTTCGCATATGTTGTACCAAAGCTGATATTTGTGAAAAAGATGACTGACAAAATTTCACAAGAATACGGTTTCTCCCCAGTGTGTTTTCTTAAATGGGGTTTTAAAGATGAACTATCATAAAATGCAGCACTACAAACTTTACAAGAATAAGGTTTATCTACAGTGTGTGTTCATATATGTTTTACTATGTCTGATTTTTGTGAAAATGAAGCGCCATGTATTTCACAAGAATGTGGTTTCCCTCCAGTGTGTGTTCTCATGTTTCACCAAACTTGACATGACTCAAAATTTAGTTCCACATGTATCACAAGAATGTGGTTTTTCTCCTGAATATGTTTGCATGTGGTTTTTCAAATAAGATCTACTTGAAACAGAATGACCACACTCCTCACAAGAACATGTTTTCTTGCCAGCATGTATGGTTTAGTTTGTTTTACGGCATATCAACTGCAATAGGTTATTTAATGCCAACAAAATTTTTACTGTTGGTAATATTTTTTTCAAAAAATCTTTTTTGGTATTATTTTTTTCTACAACAAATCTATTTCTAGTAAAAACAATTTTCTTCAAAAATTTATTTCTGGTAATAATTTTCTAACAAATATGTATTGCTGGTAATATTTTTTTTATTTAAAAAAAAAAATGTATAGCTGGTAATATTTGTTTTTTAAAAATGTATTGCTGGTAATAATTTTTTTACAAAGTATTTCTGGTATCAAAACCTATTTTTACACTTTCATAGTATTTTGACCCCAGTTTGGGGGTTAACTATTTGCCCATAGCTGGGACTCTAACAAGTGCTACTACCTCAGGTCAGGGTGGACTTGGGAACACCAGTGGTTCCACACTCCTCAAACCTCCTATTCAGAGGCATTGCTGCTGGATGTAGTTTATCATCTTACCCATGACATGGATGTAGTTTATCGTCATACCGAGGATAGCCAGCATGTATGTACTTTACAAGAATATAGATTTTTTTCCATTGTCTGTATGCATGTTTCATTAAAAATGGTATAAATAAAAATACAGCTGTATTTTTATTTATACCATTTTTAAAACAATAGATATTGCTAATTTCTATTTGTATCTCACAACTATTTTTCTCCAGTATGTCCTTTGATATAGAACTTAATGGTAAACTACTTTAAAGAGATTCAGACGTTTCACAAGAGTATTTTTAACCATATTTTTTAACTTTTAAATGTTACTTTTATCCAATCAGATTCACTATAGTGGCAAAAGTAGAAATCGGTTTCGTGACAAATTATCTGTAAAAACAAAAATATTTTCAAGACATAAATTCAGCAGTTGAGTTAGATTATATTAAGTTTGCTTACATCTTTAGAACTTTCATGCTTATATTTGTTTGAATTTTAGAAAAATTTGTAAATATGTAACATTTCTGTCTGCCCCCCCCCCCCAAATGCTGTGTCAAAAGGACAAATTTCCCCTAGACACCGCTATTATTTTAAGTACCTTCACTCCTTAGCAATATCTATTGTTTTAAAAAGCAATGATTAGAATTTTAATAAAATTTAAACATATGTTGAAAGTGAATTTATACATTTTCTTTCTTCTTGAGAAATTACAACAAAAATACTAAACACTAATTATTGTTTATTGGAATGGTTGGTAAAAACATTGGCTAATGAATAAAAAATTGTTTTCATATTTCTTTATAAACTGAATAATGATAAATATTGTATTGCATTAGTTCTAATTGTAATAGTTTTTAGAATGTTGTAAATATAAAATTATTCTTGTAAATAATCTAAGTAGTGTTTAATATTTTTGTTGTAAATTCTCAAGAACAAAAAAAAAAATGTATAAATCCACTTTCATCATGTTTAGGCTTTATTAAAATTCTTATTATTGCTTTTCAAAATGATAAACATTGCCAAGGATTGAATGTAGTTAAAATAATAGCAGTGTTGAGGGGAAAAAAACTATCCTTTTTATACACTGTTTTTCCAGACACAAAGGTTAAATGTTGCCAAAAATTTAATGTCTACATAAAGAACTTCCTTAGGCATTTACTAATAAGTACTTTTTCAGTAGATATAATCTGATAGTATTCCATGTTTGTCTCGCATTTCATAAGTCATATCAAGCTATACTATTTTTAGTACTGTTTAACTGTTATATGAAGTTCTAATAGTATTATTATGCTATTAGTATTTCTACAGAAATGGCTGTCTGTTCTGCAACAGACAAAAGAAAATAACTACTTCTACTTGAGACAATGATTGACTTTCCCAAATAAGAGCAGAATATCCTAATCAGTTGGGCTTTTTTTAACTGATATCAAACTGAAGGGCCAGTACATACTACCTCCTGACCAGGGGTCTCAAACCTGATTGGGGGCCATAGGCAGTGCTTTGTAACCCTTGCTATCTTATCAACATTTGCTTTTTTCTACCTACATGTATATACGTTACAAATTAAGCTAAGCATAACTGATTATTAAAAGTTGAACATTTTTTGAGGATTTTGACATCATTCTGGGCCCTTATTTTTTTTAACCAAATCTGGGAATTTGTTTTGCGCATGCTAAGGTTCGAAAAAAAAAAAACACTGTATAAAATTCACTATTATTCAACTTTTGAACAAGAAAAATCTCAAGTTGATATTAAAAAAAAAATTGCCACAAAACATTGTTGATTTATTTAAGATGGAATGATCTATTATGACATGTCTCTAATTTGTACTTAGACACATTGTATATGATCTATTATTGTGCCTAATTGGGTTACAATAAAATGTGTATTTTATATGAATACCACCTTATGAAAAGTGAGATGTAGTAGAGTCAGATATAAGATTCATTGGGGGCCCACAAGACTCTTGTACCAGCTCTGTCAAGTTGTACAAATGAATAAGCCATGTTCTTAAAGTGAATGAACTATATTCATCCATATATTGATGCAAATTAACAAACAAGTTGATATAAACATTTATTTATCCAGGAAATAAGTGATGAAACAATACAGTTAATTTATACTATAATGTGTGTTACTGTAAGATAACAAAAACGGTACATCATAGCATACTCCCACTTGAGGAATAAAACAATTTCCAGTGTAATTGGGTCACTGATTTCTGAGTAATTTTTAATTAAGTATAAACTTACAAAACCAAAGGGAGATAACTTTATGCTTATTAACTTCTTATTGTCAAATTGTTTCCTTTGCCATGTCAGATGAATAAAACAATTTCGAGTGTGATTTGGTTACCAATTTTCGAGTAATTTTTAAATACTCTCAGGTTTTTAATAAAAGATGAGGTTGGTATGAGTAATGGGTGGAAAAATCTGCGGAGGGAGTAGAATATATTAGAATTTATTTGAATAAAAGATTGGTATGTTAAAACATACAGCAAATTATTTGACGAGAGTTAAAATAATTTTCTTCTGTATCATAATTGTTACTGTAAATAAACGATCCTTACAAAACCCGTTTCTAATGTCCTCCATTTCTTATGCTTAACTCAAGATTATTATGCATTGTTGTATATAGCCACTAAGTGAATGTGAAAAAGCAGGAATTTTCCACGTATACCATTTGTAAGGAAGAAGTTCCACTCATACAGCTTCTTCCCGAGAACTTTCACATTGTCAAACAGACTTCCAAATGGATACTTCGCCAATTATTACAATCTTAACCTCTTCAAGTCTATAATCAACCATTATCAATCCTACATATCTTCATAATATATACCTTTTACTTTCTCCTTATAAAGGGTGTTCCAATAACTGGGATCGATTTTAAATGTGAATTAAGTTTAAACATCTAATGATTTTTTCTTTTTATTTCATATTTAACAACTTAAATGGAAAGATTAACATTCAACAACATGTTATGTAAAAGTTATCAAAGCCTATTACGAAAATGGACTTTCAAACAGAAATACATTTTGTGCACTTTGCGATTTTTTTGGTCAACACAATTGACCAACCGTGAGTGCAATTTGAAAAATTGTTCATAAATTCAAACAAACTGGGTTGGTGGCAGATGTGAAAACACCATTATGTGCTTGTTTATGCCATTCAGCTGAAAACATTGCTGCAGTGCACGAGAATGTGGCTGAAAATCCAGACCCCTCTGTTTGTCATTGCGCGCAGGAACTGAACCTCTCCACAACAACGTTACATCGAATTTTGACGAAAGATTTGTCTCTACATGCTCACAAAATTCAATTGACACATGAACTGAAACCTGCTGACTATTTGGAGCGCCGTACATTCTTCAATTGGGTGTACGATCAAAAATGAGCTGATGAAGATTTTTTGCAAAATATCTTCTTTAGAGATGAAGCCAATTTTCATCTAGGTTGATTCATTAATAAGCAGAATTGTCTCATTTGGTGTGATGAAAATCCAAGGAAGATTGTTGAAAAACCACTGCATCCACAAAAGGTCACTTTTTTCGCTAGTAGACTCATTGGGCCGTATATTTATAAATTTGAATGTCCATTTTTGTAAGAGACTTTAACATGTTGTTTGATTGTTAATCTTTCCATGGTTGAAATTACAAAAGACTCAAGTTGTTAAATCTGAAATAAAAATAAAAATAACTAGACACTTAATTCACATTTAAAATCAGTCCAAGTTATTGGAACACTCTATACAATCTCTTTCAGTAACCCTCTACCTTGAGTTGATCTTGGGTCCTGTATTATTTGAACAACAGTATAAAAAAGTTGTTTCCCTTTCCTTGTCAGAAGAATAAAACAATTCAGTGTAATGTGTTCACCCAATTGTTGAGTAATTTTTAATTGCTATAAGGTCTTGGATAAAAGATGTGATTGAAATAAGCCACCTTCTGAGTGGATACTTGACAACTCAGGTATGAACCCAACCAATGTCTACCCTTTGACTCTTGTACAGACAATTACTTTATTAACTTAGATATCAATTCATTGCGATTTTGTGTTCTACAAGTCTTATATTTGAACTAAATTACTGAACAGGAACTGTTATTAAAATAACTATCCTAACCTAATCAATTAAAAAAAAAACAAATTGTAGTTCAGTGCGACGTGTTTATATATGAAACAGCCATTTGGAAAAAAAAACGAATAACAAAAAAACAAATTAATAAATAAATAGATAAAATAAAATAAAACAAAACAAAAATTCCCTAGACACTTCAAGACATGTCATGGAGCCAAAAAGTTATCTTTCGCTGGAACTGACCAGACGGAGAGCGTACACGAATGCCATCATCCGCTTTGAAATAGATACCCCACCCTACCACGGCTTGACCTCTTTTCAAAAGGTGACTGATATGTGGATAAGAATTAAATGTTAGACCACATAACCAAAATGGCTGCCCCAGCCATTTCCATAGTAATTATTTTGCGAACCAATACGCTTATAAAGATGCGTAATCTTCCAAGTTTGGTTATTCTTAAATTTTCGCTTGAGCATGAAACAGGGCTTGATATCTTAATTCAATTTAATTTTAATAATTATATTGAGGGTTTCAGCTCTTGTTTTTGAAACATGAGAACTCTTATGTAGCGAAGGAATCATATTTAAAAAAAAAATAATTATAATTTATATATATATATATATATATATATATATATATATATATATATATATATATATATATATATATATTGTGTCCCCTGAATATTAATACACACTTGACTAGCTGAGAATTTAATTTTCATTTCTTTTCAATGTAAAACCATTAGAAATAATGATGCCAGTCAGGTTGAGCTTTGAACAAAAGAGATTTATCCTGAGGTACTACTCACAAAACAATAAACATACTGCCAGAGTTCAAGAATATCTGTTCAGCAAGCAAGTCACAAGATAGGAATCTCAAAATCAAGTGTCCATCACAATTGTGAAGTGCTGTCATTGAATTTGAAGATTAGGACTTTTATTTCAAGTAAAATGGGCCACCGCTGCACAACCAATGATACAAAATTATCAAGAAAAAGATTATCAATTAATATGAATAAAGGTAAACATTACTGGTTCGATAGAGCTATTATAGGTTCAATTTAAATGCATTGCTGAAGTTTGTACTAAAGGAATATATTAAAAGTTTAGAAAAAAGGGACTGACTGTAGTCAATCAAAGAAAAAAAAAAGGAGTGTCATTTGGAATAGTCAGTATTAAATGACTCAGTGGGTTGATATGCCGTAAGACAAACCAAACCAAATCATTTGGAATGATTTTTGGTTGTTTTTGTTTAGCAGCATAACAACCACTTTGGATTATTTTTAATGCCAAAATCTAAGTATTTTGTATGTAATTCTATTTTTTCATTAGAGATAATAATGGTTTTAGTGATACAAGTCTTACTAATTAACTCATAGGTGGGGAAGATAAGTAGTATTTGCACTTAAGTGAATATCATGAAGCCAATAGCTATTGAAACTCGGCTCTTTGATTAACAATTCCGAGCCATTATCCATAACACCATCAGTACATCCAAGCTTACAGCATCTGGTAATGGATCACCCATTTAGTTACTGACTAGGTTCAACATTGCTTAACTTTGATGATCATATGGGGACCAGTGTTTCAACGTGATATGGCTGTAAGCCATTTCAAATGGACTACTGACAGAATATGCATAATGTAAATCTCTCTTTTTATGTGACATGTTCTTTCAGGATGTAGGCGATCATGGCTCTCCACCTCCTACTATCTCTTGCAGCTCTCAACAAGTTCCTTCCTTCAGCTTCTTCCCACAGATCACGTTCTGTCATCCACTTGCTTCAGTCCGCCAGGCATGTCACACGTTGTTTTTCCTTCTCTCTCTTTCCCTCTATTTGACCCATGAGTATCAGATTCTCCAGGCCCTCCTTCCTTATTATGTGTCTCAGAAACTTCAGCTGCCTTTTCCTGATGTTAAATATAGGCTTCCTCCTCTCATTGTTGCTCACATGCTCGGTCCATGATATCCTTGGCATCCTTCTGTAGAACTACATCTCCATCACCTCAAGTCCCTTCTTCATCTTTCAGGAAATCGTCCAACATTCGCTGCCGTAAAGAAGGGCGGATGTCATGTAACAGCTCAGTATTCTTTTCTTTGTTACCAAAGAAATCCTCCTGTCTCGCAATACTCTGCCAAACTTTTGGAACGTGTCCTTGGCCATCTCAATACATCTACGGATCTGTGTTGCACTTACCGTCCTCTGTCAAAATGCTTCCCAGATATTTAAACTTTCGTGTCTGCTTGATTCTAGTGTTTCCTGACCTGCAAATCGCATTTTGGGCTCATCCTTTTACTGATGACCGTGGATTCTGTCTTCTAGTAATTTATGCTTAGTCCCTTCTTCTCACTCTCCATTGCTATCTTCTGTAAGAGATTTTGTAATTTTTTTTCCGTGTCTGCTGTCATCTGCGTATAATGTAAATACATTGCTAATTACTACTATAGACATGCATTGAAAATCAAAAAAGAAAGGGAGTGTCATTTGGAAGTGAATACAGAAGAATTACTGACAGGATAGTGCTATTGTATGTACAATGTAGAAATTATTATAGTAAATGACTGCCATTTTCATGTAGAAAGAAAAAATCATGTGAATGGATGGCAGAACAGAGACGGATGGTAAAATGTTAAAAGACAGGATGTTGTGGAGAGCCATGACCACCCACATCCAGAACGGACTCTGGATAGAAGAGAAGAAAACTCACAAGTCGTTTTCCCAGTTGTATGAGGTGGCGCTGAAAAGTTCTCAGTCCATCCAAGCAGCCTTTCAAAAAAAAAAAAAAATTCTGATCATTTGGTCAAATTTTGGGCAGTGAGTCAGGCTGAGAATTTATTTTTTTCAGAATCCCAATGTTTATATTAAAAATAATGTTGATAATGTGTCAAAATGTGCAAGGGACACAAATGTTAGCAGCAATGAAACAAAACTATTTATTAGAAAATATGTTTATTTTCATGGAAGAAACATACTTTTTGACCCTCAATAGGCTGAAGAGTTACACAAATAAGATAAGGCGAGAAAAGTATTTTGATTGAATGTGTTACTGAAAATATGCAAGAAAATATTAACACATTTCTTTTGATGACAGTATGCAAATCCTGTCTATATTTCTGAGATGAGGTATGGTAATTATTTACACTATTTACATTGTTTGGACTGTTGCCTTCATCTTTGTTGCCATATTCACAATATACATGAATATGGCAATAAAGGTAAGTCTGAACAATGTAAGTAGTGTAAATAAGTATTTAAACTATCTTCTGGTTATTGTTGAGAGAGAGAGAGAGAGAGAGAGAGAGAGAGAGAGAGAGAGAGAGAGAGAGAGAGAGAGAGAGAGAGAGAGAGAGAGAGAGAGAGAGAGAGAGAGAGAGAGAGAGAGAGAGAGAGAGAGAGAGAGAGAGAGAGAGAGAGAGAGAGAGAGAGAGAGAGAGAGAGAGAGAGACAGACAGACAGACAGACAGACAGACTGTCTTCTCCATGCAAGTGACTTTGGAAGAATAAGACTTGAAATGTACCGTTTGATTTAAATTTGGACAAAAAATATGATGTCTGGAAATCTTTTATTTTGACATGTTTTGATGATCAAAGACCATCATCAGAAAAATGGATTTTATCTCCAGTAACTCTACATTGGCAAAACAACATATGATTCCTGTTAATCACATGAACATTGAAGATTTCTTCTTTTTCAATTAAACTCATTATTGAAATAAAATATCTTACTAAGTTCAACTTGGTTATTATTTATAAATTTGTTTTAAAATTTCTTGTATCCTGCATTGTTTTAACACAAGTTTCATATGAACAAGTGATAGGCTGAAGAAGTCCAGTTGTGTATTAACCACAGAGGATTTGTAGATCATTTGTCACAGTGAATTATTGACAAACACGGACTTATGTTCCTGCAATAAGGGGGGGGGGGGGCAAAAGGATTTTTTTCCCCCTATGACATTGCTTTTTTAACCACCTTCATTCTTTGGCAATATTTATTGTTTTAAAAAGCGATGATTAGAACTGGAATAAAATCTAAGCATAGCAAAGTGAATTTATACATTTTCTTTGTTCTTGAGAATTAACAACAAAATGATAAACACTATGAGATTGTTTATTTTCGCTATTTATCATACTGGTCATTGGAATAGTTGGCAAAACATTGGCTAATTGTTAATTGATTCAAACTTTATAAAATGGTAAATAATAAGGATTTTCTTATAGTTGGTTCACATATTTTAATAATTTAGTAAAGGTTTATAAATTTATGAATAAAAAATTGTTTTCATATTTATTTCTTTATAAATTGGTAATTGATAAATATTGCATAATATAATATTCTGTATTAGTTTTCAGAATGTTGTAAATATAAAACTATTCTTTTAAAAAAACATTCTAATAAATACTGTTTAATATTTTTGTTGCAAATTCTCAGGAACCAAAAATGTATAAATTCACTTTAATCATATGTTTAGATTTTATTCCAGTTCTAATCATTGCTTTTTAAAACAATAAACCTTGCTGAAGAGTAAAGGTATTTAAAAAGCAGAGTCATGGGAAAAACTGTCCTTATGACATTATATCTTATTGTGGGAAACCTTTTTCCATGTTTGCCAAATTATCTTTCTTTTTTCATAAAATGGCATTTTTCAGGTGAAAATTGTGATAATGAAGGTTTTAAGTGATTGATTTGTTTTCTATGACTTATCAACCCTTTACCGATTACTTAAAGCTAGAAAATATTTTTAGATTGCAAGAATGTTTTTCTTTTAGATAAGAATAGTTTAGTGATACAAGACTTACTAATTACCTCATAGCTGTGGGTAGTTAAGGTGTTGATTCATAACTTCCCCAAAGGAATTTGCACACAAGTGAATATGACAAACCCAACAGGAATTGGAACATGACTCTATGATTAACAATTTTATTACACCACATACACATCCATGCTTACAGCACCTGTTATTTCCAAGCTGTCACCTATCTAATTACTGACCAGGTTGATACTGCTTAATTTCTGTGATCATACCGGAACTGGTGTTTCAATATGATGTTGCCATAAGCCCAAAGGTTTGATGACATAAACAATAACCCAGTGTCCATATGATTAACATGAATCCTATTCTGTTTTTGATCAATGTAGATTTGGTTGCAATAAAATCCATTTTTCTGGGGTCATTGTTTGATCAGTGAAACATTTTAAAATAAGAGTTTTATACTTTTTAAAAAATAAATGAAAATTAAGAGCTACAATCATTTTCTTCTGAAATTTGCATTCACATATCATTTTTAGTAGTGGAAATTGCAAGAAAAAACGAATATGCTATTTTTTCCCCCAATGTTAATAATATCAAAGTAAGTTGTCACATATTTAAAAAATATGTAAAAAAAATAAGAAGCAACATCTTTTGCTCCATGGTGGTTTACTTTAAAGGCAGATCATTATTCACAAGAAAATGATTCTTTTGTAGTATGTGTTCTTGTATGGCTTTTCAGATTTGAACTATGTCGAAAGGCAGCTTTACACATTTCACAAGTATAAGGTTTTTCACCAGTGTGTGTTCGCATATGAGTTACTAAGGAGGACTTCTGTGAAAAAGAAGATCCACAAATTTCACATGAATAGGGTTTCTCTCCTGTGTGTGTTCGCATGTGTCGTACCAATGTTGATTTTTGTGAAAAAGATGATTGACAAATTTCACAAGAAAATGGTTTCTCTCCAGTATGTTTTCTTATGTGGCTTATTAAAGATGAACTGTCACAAAATGAGGCACTACAAACTTTGCAAGTGTAAGGTTTATCTCCAGTGTGTGTTCGTACATGTTTTATCATATCTGATTTTTGTGAAAATGAAGATCCACAGATTTCACAAGAATGTGGTTTTTCTCCAGTGTGTGTTCGAATATGCTTCACCAAATTTGACATAAATGAAAATGTAGTTCCACATGTATCACAAGAATGGGGTTTCTCTCCTGTGTGTGTTTGCATGTGCCTTTTCAAGTAAGAACTGCTTGAAATTGAGCGACCACACAATTTACAAGAATACAGTTTCTTAGCAGTATGTATGTTCATGTGTCTTTTCAAACATGAATTAAGTGCAAATGCTGATCCACATAGTTCGCAAGAATATGGTTTTTCTCCAGTATCTGTTTGCATGTTTCATCAAATATGTTTAATAAAAGGCAGCTCTGCACACCTTACATGGGTATGTTTTCCCTCCAGTGTTTCTTTTGATATAGGTTTTTAATGAAGAACAACTTGAAAATTGTGATCCACAAATTTTGCAAGAATATTTTTTTGTATATTTTTCAATGTTTTCTATTTTGGCATCACAAATGGTACCCTTTTCCCATTCAAATTCATTATAGCAATAAAGGTCTTCCAAAGTGGAAATTTGTTTGATGCCAAATTATCTGTAAAAAAAAAAAATTTCAAAATATACATTCAGTTATTAAGATCATATTAATTCTCCTTAGATTTTAATAATTTCATATTATGTTAAAAATATATTCTTGGCAATTTTTTAAAAAAATCATTTCACCCCAAGCAAGGTGATAAAAACAGGATTCAAGAAGACAGAAGATGGCAATTGACATTACATTTAAATTTTTTGAGAATTGTAGCTTACAAGAAAGCAGGAAGCTGGAATTGAGTTCCACAGTTGAGAAGTGAAAGAGTAGAAATTTTTAGAATAGAACTTATGGCTACATCTAGCTATTTCAACAGTAACCTGGCTGCTAATCTAGTACTGTTCTTAAATTAATGAAGTAGAGGAAGCAAAGTGGAAAGCTCATCAGAACAATTCCCATGAAAATATTTATAGAAAAGGCAGGGGGGGTTACGTTATGGTGCTGGGGAAAGTGATTGAAGCTGAGATGCCAGGTCATGACTGATAGCACTGTGGAATCTTTGTCAAAAATCTCTAGACATATAAAAGAATTATACCAAATTTGTGGAATGCAAGAAAAATGTGTTATATTTGTTTTTTAATATTCATTATAAGCGTCCAAATTGATATTCAATAATTATTAAAAAATGCTTTGTTAATATTCAATGTTTTAGGCAGTAAATACATAATTCTAATGTGCTTAAATATTTTGTCAGAGGAATTATGCCCAAGTGAAACATTTTTACCGGATTCTGAAGTTTAATTCGCTTTTTCTTTTTTTTTTTTCTTTTTTTGTAATCATTTCACCCCAAGCAAGTTGATAATGCCACAAAATGCAAGTGGTTACTGATGGTGAAAGAAAATGAGAAAATGTCAGGAGAAATGACAATGAAAAGGGTATTAAAAGAACATTATTCAGAAAAACAGAAGATGCCAATTGATGTTGCATTTAAATTTTTGAAGATCATAGGTAACAAGGAAGCCAGAAGAGATTTTGACAGGTGAAAAGTGCATGAAAAGAAACTATTAGAATAGAACTTACTGTTACTTTGAGCTATTTCAACAGTAAAATGATGGGACCGAGTTGCCAATTTAGTCAGTCAGTTATGTACCATGCATGATACATGCTTAGATGATCAGGTATCTTTTGGCAGAAGAGAGAATTCATAACTTTCCCAAGGGTATTAGCATGTAAGTGAATGTAATGTATTTGAGTGGAATTTGAACTTGGCTCTCCGATTCCTCAATCTGAGCCGCTATCCATTACTCCACCGTGCCTCCATAGTCTAGTACTATGCTCAAATTCATGAAGTCAAGGTACCAACAAGAAAAGCTCAATTGTTTGACTATTAATTTCTTTTATTTGATTGAGTTTTGGCATAATTTAATGTTTATTTATGCTTAATTCAATTACTAACAAGTACTTTTCCATTATATTTAATATATATAATTCAGGTTTGTGTTGCATTTATAACTAATATTTTATAGATAAAATATTGTTAGAATTGTTTAATTGGTTGGTTGGTTTTGTTTAGCAGCATATCAACCTCTATGCTCAAATCTAAATATATTATATGCAATTTTCTTTTGGTGGTGGTGGTGGTGGGGGGAGATAATGATAGTTTAGTGATACAAGTATTATTAATTAACCTGTAGCTGGGGGGAGAATAGATGGTTTGATTTGGTTCATGGCATATCAACCTCAATGGGTCATTTAATGCCGACAACTTTTTTTTTCTGGTAATATTTTTGTTTTGTCAAAAATCTATTTCTGTTAATATTTTTTTCCTCAAAAATGTATAGCTGGTAATATTACTTTTTCAAAAACGCGTAGCTGTTAAGTTTTTTTCAAAAATGTATTGCTGATAATAGTTTGTTTTTTTTTCTTCAAAAATTTATTTCTGGTAATAATTTTTTACAAAGTATTTCCGGTATTAAAACCTATTTTTACACTTTTATAATGCCTTTTACCTCAGTTTCTGGGTTAACTATTTGCCTATAGCTGGGACCCTAACAGGTGCCACCACCCTGGGTTAGGGTGGACCTGGGAACACCAGCAATTAAGAGGAGGTTCCATGCTCCTCAAAGCCTCCTGATCAGAGGCCTTGCTGTTGGATGTAGTTTATCATCTTACCCTGGACGCAGGAGAATAGATGGATTCAACTCTTACCTGAGGTTATTTGCATGTAACAAACCCAATTGGAATTTGCTCTCCGATTAACAATTATCCATTACATCACCCGCACATCCAAGCTTACAGCCCGATATTCCCAAGTGGTCACTCATCTAGGTATTGACCAGGCTTGATGCTGCTTAACTTTGGCGAACATATTAATTTGTTATTTTAACTTTTACAAATATTATCTTCATATTTCTATTATGATCAAGATGACTCTTCCTTGACACACACAATATGTTCTTTCATATCTTTAAGATTTTCATAGAATATTAATTTTTTATGGCTTATCAACTCTTTGCAGGTTATTTAAAGCCAGAAAATATTCTTAGATTGCAAGAATTTTTTTTTTGAGATATTAATGATTTACTGATATAAATCTTACTAATTAACTTGTAGGGTGTGGATTCATACCTTTCCCAAGGGGATTTGCATACAAGTGAATATAATGAACCCAGCTGGAATTGGAACTTGGCTCTCTGATTAACAATTTTGAGCCATTAACCACTATAACATCTGGTATTCCCCCAGCAGTCATTCATCTAGGTACTGACCAGGCTTGACATTGCATAATTCAGTGATTGTATAGGAACCAGTGTTTCAATGTGATGCAGCCATGAGTCTTCGGCGTCCATTGACAAAGTGAAAATCTCAGAGAGAGATGTGCTGCCCTGGTTGCTATCTCCACTCAAGACAGTGTTCCCTCACATGGCTAATTTAATGCAGAACTGGCACAAGAAACATTTTTGTGGATATTTTATAAATCAATTTGGCCTCCATCGAGCCCTGATAGAATTTGCAATATAGCCTATACTGGAGAGCGGTGTTTGATGTATCTTATACTCAAGTGTGTCAGATCTGAAAGAAGCTCTTATGACATTGTAGTATAATTCGAGCAAAGACGTGGTGAAGAATCCATGCAATTCAGTTGCGGAGAGATTAAGAAACATGGTGAAAGCAAAAGGTGGCCATTTTGAATTGTAAATATGAAATATGGTCAATAAATATAACAATCAATCTGAAAACTTTCATTAACCAAAACCTAAAACTTTTTTATTTTATTATTTACACTATATCTGGACTATTGTTCTCATCTTTGTTTTTATCACAATGTTTCAGCTTCCTCAGGTGTATATTGATCTGGTTAACCTACTGGGAATTTCAAACTGAACCCTTTATTTAATCTACAGGGTTAGACTGTTCTTGTTCCACAGCTCATGTTCAGAAATATTGTCTCGTTTTTATTTTTATTAGTACTGTTCAGTTATTGCTTGCTCATTTCCACTGTGTACAAGTACACACTGCCTAACCCAGGGATTGAACTCACAACCACTATGTCATCAAAGTAATAAACCAATGCTTTTTATCCACTAGGACATTGCTGGAGTAAACTTAGAGCCTCAAACCTAACCTTGGCTGCTGCTGCTATAGTTTTATTTTATAGTAAAAAGAATCATGAGAAATGTATATACTGCACTCAGTGTTACCATATGCATCATATGGTTTTGGAATGTTTAAATTTGAGTTGAAATTTTTTGAGTCACACAATCTAAACTGTATAAAACATCTGGAAAAAATGTCTGCATTCAATAGTGAATATTTATCTCATAAATGTCAAAAGCTGAAGACCATTTCTTTTTAATACCATGTCTCTTCTGGACATCATTGATTATGGCCCTCCACAGATTCCTTTTCTTTATTATCTGTGGATTGCTATGACTTACTTGGGAACAATAGTGGTTTCCTGTTGCTTTCGTTACAGTTTCAAATTCAGAGTAGTTCTTCTAGACTGGCAGCTACCCAAGGCTAAATAATCGAGTCTGTACAAACAATTCCTATATTAATGTAACTATTGATTCATTGTAATTTTTTTCTCCTACAATCAGAGCATTTAACACTAAACTACCCAACAAGAGTTGTGTTGTTAAAATAACTATCCTAACCTAGGTACCTCCATGAGATCACTAAAAAAAAAGATCATAGCATGATGAAAAAGATGCCAAACTTGACGAAAACAAAATTTTATCATCTAAATGTTTATGTTATTATTAAGAGGAAAGACCAAAATTTTTTTTTGTAATTTTTCCTTTTTAGTACATTCTAAATTTTGATTAAAAAACCTTGTTTCTCTTTGTATCAGCGGAGAAACTATTCACAAATGATGGAAATTATTATAAATATGTTTTCTTTTTTTTAAAGTCATGGCAAAAATATTTTTTATTACCCCCCCCCAACTAATTTTATGAAAATTCTAGAAATTCAATAGCATTCAGTTTAGTGATTATATTAGTCAAAAGCACAAGGCTTTGAGGAAAGCAAATCATGTATTTTTTTTTAATTGGATGAAAATCAGCTCTGAATCATAACATACAAAACTCAATAAAACAAAGATATTATTTAATTTCAAATGCTTTTATTTGCTTTTAGTTGTTTTTATGAATATGGACAATATTTTCTGAAAGCAAAAAACTTTTTTGATGAAGAATGAATTTTTAATACAATTATTTGTTATTTCTTTATTTTAGATTTTTACATTTAAGTTGTTAGAATATTATAAAATTAGTTGAAAACCGCATTCAGTTTCGTAAATGGCCTTATGAGATAGATCTTTTTTACAGGATTGTAAATTGTATCGCTTCAACCAATCAGAAGACCCACACTAATTAAGAAATGTAATGTTGTATTCATAATACAGCTGTAATTATAAACTATCGAAGAACAGCAAGAATACAGTTCAATCGTGTTATTTGAGTTAAGCATTGTTCTTCACTGTTAGGGCCTTTATTTTTCCAAAACACGTGTGGAGAAGTTAATTTGATTTTTCAATTTCAACTGAGAAGATTACCTACAAGTATTAGTATCATCTTATGAAATTTCTATGATCTTATTTTTATATTAATTTCAGTTATGACATTTTTCCATAAACGAAATATCAAAATTAATAAAATGAATGGAAATACAAATAACACAGTAAAATGTAATAAATGTACATAAAATTATAGTATTTTATGTATACTTCTGATAAAATTTCATAAGAAAGGTACCTTTAAATTAATTAGATACTCTTCTTATGAAATTTAATCTTACTCTGAACAGTCTTATTTTAATATTTTAGATTTTTCATAAAGCATCGTAAATGTAAAAGGGAAAGCTAAGTACAAAAAAAAATTAGAGTGCTGAAAGTTTTCCTTGTAAATAGTTTGTTCACTTAAATCTAAATAATTATATCACTTCTGTCGTTCCGTATGATAACTTTTTCTCATGTATGCTGTCAATATGTGATGAAATCATCACTCATCAGCTGTCAAGTGATGTGAAATGTTATGACCTGCTTTGATATATTTTTAAACTACATCTTTTCGGCGCAGAAACTAAGTAATGCTTGTTTCAAAATATTTTAAATAAACATTATACTTTCTAATTTTCTTAAAATTAGTTATGAAAAAATTATAATTGATTTTTAAAAGAATTTGAAACTGAGATTTTGTTTTTATAAAATGTAAAAAATGGTTGACATGATTATCTGTCAATTTTGCTGACTCAAAAAACCAAGATTTTTAATGAAAATTTTGGACATGCTAAGAACAATTAAAAAATGTAAAAAAATACCCCCAAAATACTATGAGCCTTCCTCTTAATAATAACAAACATTTAGACGATAAAATTTTATTTTCGTCAAGTATGCTGTGCTCTTTTTTAGCAATCTCATGGAGGTACCTATCCTAATCAATTTATTTCCCCTATTTGAAATTTGTTTTTAATGTGATGTTCTTTGAAAATGTAGGTGATCATGGCTCTCCACAGATTCCTTTTCTTATCATCTGTGAATTACCATGACTTCTTGGGAATGATGGAGTTATTTCATATTGCTTTCTCCACAGTTTTGAATTCAGAGTGGTCGTCCTTCTAGACTGGTTGCCAGATAGAGAGTAAAGTCTGTTATTTAACCCATAACTGGGTGGGAGGAGATGGACTCATTCCTTTCCCAAGGACATTTGTGTGGAAGTGAGCAGTCTAGGCTAGAATTTAAACTTGGCTTGCCAATTTCACTTTATGCACAGATAAGCATTGCGCTTTCAAAAAATCGTGATTTCAATATTATTTTTTTTAAATGCATTTTAAATAAGGATGTCCCAGTTGTCGCTAAAAAAGTGGCATATCCTAATGAAAAAAGGCTGACTTGATTAAAATATTTTTTATTGTCTAGATATTTATGTCATTATTTAGAGGAAAGACCAAGGTATTTTTTGAGTATTTTTTTTAATCCTTTCTAGCATGTCCAAAATCTTTGCTAAAAATCATGTTTTTTTTTAGTCATCAAAATTGATGAAAAACGGTAAAATCAATCATTATTGACAGTTTTATAAACAAAAATAAAGTTTCCCATTTAAAAATCATATAAAATTCAATGATACTTTTCTCAAAAGTTATTTTAAGAAAATTAGAAAATTTAAAGTATACTTAATGTAATTTGAAAGAAACATTACTTACTTTTTCATCAGAAAATTTTTAAAAAGACATTTTCCGATCGTTGTGTTTGGTTTTTTGGCCTGATTGAGAGGTGTTAATTGATGTATGTCTGCCTGTCAACAGCTTACGTCAGGGGAAATTATCGGACAGTAGGGCAAAAGTGACATAAATTGTTCTAGATTTAAGTGAACCAGTTTATACTTCCAATTTTTTTTACCTTACGTTTGAGGGAGAATTCTTGAATAAAAATAAGATTTAAATTACGAAAAAATATATTTATAGTTCAAATTTTCTAAGACAAAAATTTTGTAACAATATTGTTATTTTCACATAAAATTTTACGTTCATTTTTTTTTTAAATTTATCTTTGCACAGCTGCTTTTTGAGGGTTCCTAGCCCAAGCTTAAACTTCAGTCAGTTCAGGTTTGCTAAAAACAAGCGCTAACCAGCTATTTTTTTATGAAATATTTTTCTGAGAATTTTTCCCCAACGTCCCTAAATTTGAAGTTAAAAAAAAATGTTTGCAGTATGTCTCTCACTGAAAAAGAATTTGATTATATGTAAAAAAAAAAAAAAATTAGAAAAGTTTTGAGTTGACGAGGCGACAATAATGAGAAGTTAAAACGCGTCCAGCCAGAAAGATATGTTCACTCAATCAGGGGGAATAACTCTAACATTTTGCTTTCGGTTTAGATATGGCCATCCGTAGATTTGTAGATGATTTTTAATCCATTTTTTTAAATAACAAATTTATTTTAAAATAATTTTCGGTCCGCAGATTGTAAATAAGCTTTCTAATTTATGATCTATAAAAATAGATCTTTTTAATGAGCAAAAAAAATGAGCAGTAGAATTCGTACTTTATTTTTGTAAACATTTATCAATATTTTCACTTTGTAAAAAAAAAGTAAACAATTCTCGTAAAAATTTATTATTCTCCCAAAAAGGATTTTGACTTCACAAAAAAAAGTCCTTAATATATATTATTTATAAAAAAACATTAAAAGCTGTTTTCATTAAAAAATGTCTTAGTTTTCTTGCATTTTTGTATTTTAAATTCAGAGCTAAAATTGGGTTTTTTGCGGTCCGAAAATGTAAAAGGAAATTTATGATTTATATTCCTCAAAGTCTCCTTTATTTAATTAAAAAATACAATTGATGGTCATACCCCTAGATAAAAAGTTGTCATAAAATTAAGTAAGGTGGGTATCAAACGTAAAAAAAAAAAATATTTTTAGCATGACTTTCTAAAAGACAAACATTTCTTAAATAAATTCAGTCCGAATAAATTCTGAAAGTTTCACTAAATTGGGACAATTATTTGATTTTTACAATAATTTCCAAATTTATGTGTTTTTTAAGTGAAAAAAAGCAAGTGCAAAATATTATGTGATCGTTGAACTAAAAAAAAAAAAAGATTTTCAACCACAAATTTAAACGTGCTAAATATGAATAAAAAAATTCAAAAAATACTTTGGTCTCCACTCTTATTAATAACAAAGTTTTTCGTGATAAAATTTTATTTTTATTAAGTTTCGGGCCTTTTTTCATCAGGATATACCACTTTTTTAGCGACAATTGGGACAGCCCTAAAATATTTTGAAAGATAATTTCATGGAGAAATAATAAATTCTATTTTTTACTTTTTTGGTCGTTACTGTTGATACAGTTGTTTTTCCTCGAAAAAACTAAACGACCCCGCCACCACTGACAAAATAAATGAATAAATAATAAAGAAATGAAAATAATTTAAATTATTGCGCTTTTTGTCTGATAAGTAAGTTCTAATTTTATTTTACAAAGTTAAAAAAGTATCAATGTCCACATGACCGTTGCGAATAAAAATGATGTATGATACTTAAAACTTAAAAGAAAGGGAAAAAAAACGTGTAGACAAAGAAAAATTTCATAAACAGAATTGAAAAAGAAATAAGAATCAGTTGCATTTTCTTACCTTTTCATACGTGGAACGAAAGAAAGAAATCAAAAGAAAACTAGAGATGTTATAAAAATTCAATCAGATTGTTTTTGTTTTTTTTAGAGTGCTTTTTCACAACATATATAATGTGTTCGTTTAATAGAATAAAGATACTTATAATGACAAAGTATAAAAATAAAGAAAAGAGATCCAGATAAGAATATAAACGCCTATTTTTTTACGGAGAAAAATTTGCATTTAACAAAAGAAGGAAAACAGGAAGCGGTGTTAAACAACAATCAGTTCCTTGTTAATTTATTTATTATTAGTATTGTATTGTCCCTTACAATATTTAAAACCGTAACTATGGCTGTTTTTAAATAAATTCTATAACGTACGGATAAAAGTTTATGGGCAGCGTTTAACTGAATAATACATTTTTTAAACTCCTTCGGTAATGTTTATTATTCAATAAAAAAAAGCGATGATTAGAATTTTTAAACCTAAAACATGGATTTACAAAACATTTTCTTTGTTCTTGAGAATTAACAACAAAGCATTAAAAACACTATTTATTTTTTTTTTATTTTTGTCCTGAACTTGTTTTCAAAATTTTTATTTTGTAATTGATTTGCATAATTTTGTAATTTTTTATAAATTTTTCAATAAACGTATTTCTTTTCAGTTTTATTTAATAAAAGGTAAATAATAAATATTGCATTTTATTTCACATCTGGTTTACACTCCTCGGTACAGGGGTAGAGGTTTATCCCTTATTCCCTGTTGTTTAGGATTGGGTTTCTAGCTCCTGCTAAAGTCTTTCCATTCATCTTTCACTACCAGTAGCCCCTTGTGTCTTAGGGGCATTATCGTCTTGCATGAGGTGAATTGATTAAAAAAAAAAAAAAAAAAATCTTGTAAATAAACATTGCCGAGGGAATCAAAACTAATAATGGTGCCAAGAGAATAATTATCCTTTTGACATGCCATTTTTTTTTTGCAGGCACAAAAGTTTAACATTGCCAGTTTATATTTACTTTGCAGTGTTACCTTTGAGAAAAACACATGAATACATCTCCACTGCCATAATCTAGTGCAAAGACTGGACTCTATTTATCCCTTGTTCCCTGTTTTATGATTGGGTTTCTGGCTCTTTCCAAAGTCTTTCCATTTTCTTTCACTCCCATTCTAAGAAAAGGATGACACTGATTTTAAAACCATGGAGAAGGCAGAAGAAGCTATTCCACTATTTTTTTTACGTTATAGGAACAATCTTGGAAATAACGTACATTTTCCGCTTATTAAAGGAAATGTCTGCTTATTAAAGTGATGTCCACATCAGCCAGGCTTCTTGGATTTTGGAAAAAAATACAAGTATCATCGGAAGATATTTTACAAGCCATGCTGTGTGTTTAAAAATGGTTGTAGACTGTAATGACCTCAATGCCATGATAAAAACCAAGTACTGAACTCACAACTCTTTAAGTAAAGTCACTTTTTGGATTACTGCAACCAATACTTTTATACACTGGGCCATGTGTATAAACTAGAAAATGTATGGCACATTGAACTAAATCTGCCTTTGTGGACTAAATAAAGGGTTTAGTTCAAAATTCCAACATATATCACCTGAAGAAGGCTGGATTGTACAACAGCCGAAATGTTGTGAATATGACAATAATGATGAGTGTGAAAGTCTGAACAATGTAAATAGTTACAATACTTCATCGCAGAAATATAGACAAAGAAGGTCTTACTTTTAATATTTCTGAGGAACAGATAGAGCCTAGGGGATATATTTTATGTTCTTTAATCACCTAACCACTGCTGGTTTTCAAATTTACCATGATTGCAGCTTACACAACAAGTGCAGATTGTCACTCACGGGCTGTTGTCCTTGTTGGTTGATGTCACTCATGAGCTATCATGTGACCTTCAATATATATATATATATGTTTTGGCAAATTTCCATCAGATAAGCTGTCAAATACAGTAAGCCACTCAAATACACACCTTATAAAGAACTAATTATTCAAATCCTCAGTTCATTATTATCAGTATTTACATGAATAATGAACTCAGTACACTGTAACCCGGATATAAGAGACCCTGATATAAGATAAACCCGGATATAAGAGAGATTTTCTCTGGTCCCAAATTAGAGCCTGTGTTAATGTATATAAAATAGACCAAACCCAGATATAAGAGACTTCTTCTCCGGTCCCGACAACTCTCTTATATCTGGGTTAAACTGTACTTGTTTTCAGTCTGATCAATTTATCTATAAGGAATTATAGGTTAAACGCTCTGTTTATTTATTAAACAGTATACTTATTTATCTTCGTCTATTGGCTTGAATATTCAAGAAAACTTATTAAAGAAAATAACATTTAAAGTGATAAAATCTGCATAAAATAAGAAAATTCATTATTTCTTTAGAAATTGCTGTGTTTATATTTGGATACAAAACTCAGCAGATATGAAATTTTGAGTCTATGACCAGAAGAATTTTGCTTAAAAGCACTATTCAACCTTGCTTAATCGTCAAAAGTTCTTTGTGTCCTAGTCAGTCTAAGGTATGTCGGATTAAATGATGGTTCCCTTTGCACAGGTTTGAATCCTGCTGGAGAACACATATTTGTTTTAATAAGATTTCAGTAATATTCAGTCCAGTAAATGAAGATATAGTGTTTAATAAATAAATGGAGCGTCTACTCAAATATGAGTATCCACACAAAATAATATTTAAAGTGATAAAATCTGTTGGATTAATAAATTTTAAAAAATGTATTACTTTTTTAAATATATATATTTTAGTCTATATTTATTGAAATAAATCTTTGAGAGAAATATTTGTAAAGAAACATAATTCCATGATTTTTACCTGACCCTCATAATCTTCCACCTGTATATTTAAGTTTGTTCTACTCAGAGCTCTGATACGTTTGATAAAGTCAAATTGGTAGATGATCTCAAAAAGAGCTTTACTCTGTTGTTAACTGGGGCAAGAAATAGCTTGTTAATTCTAACATCTTCAAAACAAATGTGCTCTCTTTTGTCTTAAAGAACCTTCTTTGCCTTCCATCAGCATGGCTGGTGATACCCTCTAGAAGAGTGACTCCTTGCACTTTCTTGGGCAAACGTTTTCTACTGACAAGACTGATTATATAGATTCAATAGCTAGGTCTACTGTGAGGAAAGTTGGTTCACTGTCTCACGGTAGACAGTTTTTCATGCCAGAATCTATTTAACAAAATTTTAAGCCAACTGTTCATCCATGCATTGAATATAGCTGCCACATCTGGTCTAGTTGTTCTATGTATCTAGAGATTCTTGAAAAAATCCAAAGAATCTACAATGTTAGCAGTCTTGATCTGGTATCTCAGCTTCAGTTACTTTCCCACTGCTGTATTATAGCTTCCCTGTGTTTTTTCTATAAATATTTTCATGGTAACTGTTCTGACGAGATTTCCTCTTTGGTATCTAGACTTTATGAATTTAAGCACAGTACTAGATTGGCAGCTAGGTCTCGCCATTTTACAGTTGAAATGGCTAGATGTAATAATGAATTTTCTCAGATGCTTTCATTCTCAGTAACCCCTTACATCTTAGTTACTTTATTGTCTCGAATTGATTGAAAAAAAAAAAAAAAAAAAATCAAGTCCAGAGTAGCCTATTTAATTTTTCCCCTCCCTATCCATTATTATTCCAGAATCCTTCAGCTTCTTCTATTTTCTACTTTTTTCCAGCCTATCTCCTTCCATTTTTGTTCTGAAAAAAAAAAAAAAAAGAAAGAAAAAAAAAGAAGAATTTAAAAATGAATTTTCCAACCTACCCTTTTATTCTAACCTAACCTTCTATTCTGGACTTAAGAAAAAGTTGCCTGTGGCTGAACATTGTTGCAGAGGAACAAATTTACTTTATCAAAAGATCCCATACCCTGTATGTAAAAAACGTTATTGAATATTATTTTTTTTTATTCTATGAAATTAGTATCCAAGATTAACTGATCAATTCGTTCAAAAATAATCAAAACTATGACAGATTTTAAACTTCACAATTATGGCCATTTTATTAAATTTAAAAAAATGCTAAATTTAACTTTTTTTAATGTGTTTAACATAACATTTTCTAAAACAATGACTTGTATGTAATTAAAACAAATTATATATATATATATATATATATATATATATATATATATATATATAAACAAACCCTCTTAAAACAATAATTCAAAGTTAATCTCATCCGATATTCAATCAGGAGAATGATGACCTAATAGATATGTCATCTGCCTGCCTATCTTCAGGTTCAAATTATGACAGGGCACATTTTAGTTTGCTTTATAATGACCACTGACAAAAGAATGATTAGGTTTTATAGCTTATCAACCTTTTGCAGGTCATTTAAATCCAGAAAGTAATTTTTGACTGAAAGATTGTTTTTTGTGGAGATAATAATAATACAAATCTGACGAATTAACTCATATCTGGAGTGAGAAGAAGTCGATTTATATTGGGTTGTCCGGGAAGTACAAACTTTAACTTTGACGCCTACAAAAAAAAAAAAAACAGTGTCAATAGGAGGGTTTTTCCCTTGACACTACTATTATTTTTGTACTACCTTCACTCACTCAGCAATATTTATTTACTCAATTATAAAAAATATGTGAACCAACTACAATGCAGTAGTTATTATTTACTGTTTATAAAGGTTTATTATTTATAATTTTATGAAGAAATAAATGTGAAAAGATATCTTTTTATACAAAAAATTTCAAAATTTGTAAACCATCTAAAATGCAATAGTTTACTATTTTATAAATAAATATGAAAGCAATTTTTTTATTCATAATTTTATAAAAATATCAATGAATTGCTGCAGTAAAGAAATGCTCAGAAAATGTATTTTTTAATTTATAATAAGTTACTTGTCATTATCTGTTTGTTGAAATTTTCATGTTTTACAGATATTTTTTTTACAAATTTATGAATAAAAATATTTATTTTCATATTTATTTCTTTATAAATTGATGATAACCATTGCATTAGTTGGTTCATATTCTTAGAATGTAAATATGAAATTATTCTTGTAAATAAACAATCTAATAAATAGTGTTTAATATTTTTGTTGTAAATTCTCAAAGAATAAAAAAAAAATGTATAAATTCACTTTCGTGATATGTTTAGGTTTTATTACGATTCTAATAATCTTTTTTTAAATCGTAATAAAGAGTGAAGGTAGTTAAAATAACAGAGGTGTCAATGGAGAAACTGTCTTTTTTGACACACTGTTTGTTGGCAGGCATGAAAGTTAAAGATTGCTTGTATATTCTTTCAGGTTCTAGAATGAAACTGGTTACATTGGATGCAGCTTACAGGGTTTAGCATACAGAGTAAAACAATATGTTCTGTCATGGATTAGAACCAACCAGTTACTTCCTACTACAATGTTGACACAACCAGATTATTAAACACCCCTTTGATCATCCTGTTTGTGTGAACATGTTGTTTGAAATTAATGTTCAATTCCAGATTTGTTGCATGTTTGTCAGTTCATCTGGAAATACTGGAATCAGTATTCCTTTCAAGGCAACAGTTCTTTCTCTGTAAACTAAATGAATTTTATTCACCGTAACATCCAGGAATGATATAAGGTAGCCAACTATGTGACTATTTCTTCTGCCAATTTCTTAAATTTTTTCTCCTCTCATTGAAAAAAAATAAAAATAAAGTCTTTTAGAATATTTTTATTTTTAATAGTGTTTTAGAATTTGATAATCCTTATGTCAATCAAAACTCTTCTTTGAGAAGCATTGACTGAAAAATAGACTACTAAATTTGTCTAAACAAATTTTCAGATGATTCTGCTTTTTCATTCTCTATAAATAGGACTATGCAATCTAACTACCTTAACTGAATGTGTTTAGCATAACAAGCAATAAAATAGTAACACAGTTCTTTTGATAACAACATGTAAACTACTTTCTGGTTGCTAAGACATAAACATGTATGCATATTTCTAAAGAATTTGATGAATTTATTTTTAATCTGATATTTTTATTACTTCAAACATCATTATTAATGGACACTCATATTTGAAGTAGTTGGAAAATTTGTATTTTAAACAGTATTACATCTTATCAACTATCATCTGTGCATTCCATTCAAGAGTTATTAAGAATTCTTAAATGCACAGGATGAGTGATATAATACATATGGTTTAAAATACAAATGGGGGTGTCTATTTCAAATCTAAGTGTCCACCATAATAATGTTTGATCCATATATATATGTGTGTGTGTGTGTTAAAAATATAGTCCTAAGGTATACTATATTTATGAGAAAAATTGCTTGATATCGGAGATAGAGCATATGTAAATAGAAAAGTGGACACTGAGGTCAACACTGAGCAGTGACACTGTTTCATGTTTGAATGCAATTTTAGGCTTGAAAACTGCATTCAAGCATGAAACAAATTTGCCACATGGTGTTGACCTCAGTATCCCCTTTCATACATAAATACATACAAACACACTATGTGTATGTGTGTATATATATATATATATATATATATATATATATAATGCTCTGCCAATTTATATGGCATTGAGCACTTTTTCTCAAGTGTGTCTGTGTGGCATACTCTCTTAGAAATTGATTATTTTATTTAAATTAAAATATATAAGTATATATTCTCTATGAAGGATAAAACTTTAAACATATATCCCGAAGTAGTAAACGTCAGCACATTTCCACTTTTTGTTTAAAAAATAATGTAAATTACATTAAATTCTAGAAATAGAGACGCCACAAATATTTCTTTGCATATTTCAATCTTTCATAGGGAATTTGAAACTCATATATACCATCTTTTTTCAATATTATGTTTGAAATAATTCAGATGTGTCAAGAGTGCACTTTTATGAATTAAAATGAAATTTGACCCTGTGCTTTTTCAATATGAAGCCACTTTAAATGTAGATCAGCATTATTCTCAAGAATGTGTTTTTTCACCAATATGTGTTCTCATATGGTTCTTCAAAGCTGAAGTGTGTCGAAAGGCAGTTCCACACACTTCACAAATATAAGGTTTCTCTCCAGTATGTGTCCGCATATGTGTTACTAAGGTTGAGTTTTGTGAAAAAGAAGATCCACAAATTTCACATGAATATGGTTTCTCTCCAGTGTGTGTTCGCATGTGTCTCACCAATGCAGAACTTTCTGAAAAGGAAGATGAACAAATTTTACAAGAATATGGTTTCTCTCCAGTGTGTGTTCGCATGTGTCTCAGCAAGGCTGACCGCTGTGAAGCAGAAGAGCCACAAATGTTACATATATATGGCTTTTCCCCAGTGTGAGTTTGTATATGGCATTTTAAAGCTGAACGATCAGAAAATGAATAACCACACACTTCACAAGAATATGGCTTCTCTCCAGTATGTGTTCGCATATGTTGCACCAAAGCTGGTTTTCGTGAAAAAGATGATTGACAAATTTCACATGAATATGGTTTCTCCCCAGTGTGCTTTCTTATATGAATCTTTAAAGATGAACTATCACAAAATGCAGCATCACAAACTTCACAAGAGAAGGGTTTTTCTCCAGTATGTTTTCTTCGTATGTGTTTTACTAGAGCTGATTTTTGTGAAAATGAACCTCCACAAATTTCACATGAATATGGTTTCTCCTTGGTGTGAGTTCGCATATGCCTCAGCAATTCTGATTTATGCGCATATGATGAGCTACAAATGTTACACGAGTATGGCTTTTCACTAGTGTGATTTTGTATATGATATTTTAAAGCTGGACCATCACAAAATAAAGTTCCACAAACTTCACAACAATATGGATTCTCTCCAGCATGTGTTTGCATATGCTCCATCAAAGCAGACTTTCGTGAAAAAGATGATTGACAAATTTCACAAGAATATGGTTTTTCCCCAGTGTGTTTTCTTGTATGAGTCTTTAAAGTTGAACTATCACGGAATGCAGCACCACATATTTCACAAGAATAAGGTTTCTCTCCAGTGTGTGTACGTATGTGTTTTACCATGTTTGATTTTTGTGAAAATGAAACTCCACAAATTTCACATGAATGTGGTTTTTCTCCAGTGTGCTTTCTTATATGAGTCTTTAAAGATGAACTATCACAAAATGCAGCACTACAAAGTTTGCAAGTGTACGGTTTCTCTCCCGTGTGTATTCGTATGTGTTTTACCAAAGCTGATTTTTGTGAAAATGAAGTCCCACAAATTTCACAAGAATGTGGTTTCTCCCCAGTGTGCTTTCTTATATGCATTTTTAATGATGAACTACTACAAAATGCAGCACTGCAAACCTCACAAGAATAAGGTTTCTCTCCAGTGTGTGTTCGCTTATGTTTTAGCAAAGCTGACTTTTGTGAAAATGAAGCTCTACAAATTACACAGGAATATTCCATTTGATTTTGAGTATCTTTTTCCATGTTTTCTAATGTGGAATTACAAATGATATTTCCATCCATTCTGATTCACTAGTGGCAAAAGTTTTCAACAATAGAAATTTGTTCCACATGAAATTATCTGGAAAATAAAAAATATTTAGAAAAATATAAATTCAGTTACTGAGACTGCATTAACTCTACTTATATTTTAGTATATTTAACATATATGTAGTGACCTCCACTAATTTTCGATACCTAAGTGTTAAAATGAATTTGTAAAAATAAGAAAGCTTTCTTGAAGCTTTCATTTTAGCTTTAATTGAAAGCTAAAGGATTAAATTTACAATTTCCACTAAGCAAAATAATCTGGTGTATTTCAATTAGAAATTATATTGACTGGAATCGATTTTCATTTTTTTTTCTAAAATAGCTGATTCATGCTCTTTTTTAGTCATCTTTCATCGCAATGTAATTTTCTTTATTAAAACTTTAAAACAAACAGTAGCTGTGTTTTTAAATGACTGTAGCCAGGTTTACTTGAATGACAAGTGACAAAAAGGTGATGACAGTTTTATTGTTGTTCTACGGAGACTTTATGTGTTAAAACATAATTTAAGAAAATGACATGAACATTTTTTTATATAATTTTTAAGTATTCAGTAATCTTAAAAATGTTTGGAAAATATTCCCCATAATCTAATTTTAGGAATGTTGACTTTAAATTTACTAGAGTAATCACTCTTATTTTCTGATAATGTCATGTATGGTCACCCATATATTCAAAATGGATATGTTTATACACATAAAAAATTTTAAAAAATTATTTCTAAAATCTTGGTGCATGATTTATGTTAAAGTTTTCGATTTTTGATTATTAAATATAGTTTTCACTTAATAACAATATCACCTAACACAAACTAATGCAAAATTTTAAAAGATTTATATATAAATTATTATATTTAAAAAAAAAATTGAAACAATTCTTATAAAAAATTTTTATTCATTAAAAATAAGTGAATAATTTATGAAAATCCAACAATTATTTGATTTTTGCAAGAATTTCCAAATCAATGTGTTTTTTACTCCCATAGTAATCATTGGCCAACCACTGACACAAAAAAAACAAGATTTTTAAATACTAAAATTATCATGGAAAATTCTTGAATTTACATTTCCTTGATTCGGTTTAAAACAATTATTGAATTTTTTAACACTCAGTTTAATGAATCAGTGAAATTATAATTCTAACAACAGTTTGAAACTAACTTAAAGACTTCTAGTGGATGATCTTCAAATTAATGGTGGCATATTCAAAATGTACTCCAGTATAGGGATTCTCAGACCATACAGGATATTGGATTAGAATGGTACAATGCAATATAAAATCCTGTTGAACAGGACAATTTTAACAAAGTTTTGTTCTAATGTTTGTGTAAAATTATATTAAATATAAAATTACCAAATACAACAGTGTTCACTTGAAAAGGCTGATATTTCTATTTTTCTTTTCACTTAGAAATATGCTCACTGGCCACTTAAGTACATATGAATACTCCTTTATTCAAATTTCTAATTAGCCAATGATGTAGTACAAATTTAATGAATATAGGCATTTAAAACATAGTCATGGTGACTTGTTTAGTTTCAATTTATCCATTAGTATAGCAAAGAAAGGCAATTTAAATGATTTTGAAAGTGGTTATTTAGGTTTAAGCACTTAAAAAATGGCTGATCTGCTAGGACTTTCACACACAACTATCTCTATGGTTTACAGAGAATGAAAAGAAAAAGAATTCCATTGAGCAACAATTCTGTGGTTGATGAAATAGGTTGGATGAGATAGAAAAGTGATAGTAGCTCAAACAACCACTCTTTATAATGGATCTATATAGCAGAGCATCTTTGAACACACAATATGTTGAACATTGAAGCAGATGAGCTTCAGCAGCAGAAGACCACTCAGATAAGAACAAGAAATTGGGGCTACAGTTCACTAAGGATCACAAACATTAGACAATAGAAGATTGGAAAAATTACGTCTGGTCTGATGAGTCTTCATTTCTGTTACAATATTAACAACATGAAAGTATGGATCCATCCTGCCATGTTTCAACTGTTTAGTTGTTGTTGCTAGTGGTGTAATGGTGTAGGGAATATTATCTTGGCATAAATAAAAGATCACTTAAGTGCTGCAGCCTACCGAGGTATTGCGGCTGACCATGTTCCTTAATTTATGGCTATGGTGCACCCATCCTCTGGTGGACATGTCCAGCAGGACAAAGCACCATGTTACAAATCAAAAATAGCTACTGACTGGTACATGGAGCACGGCAATGAGTGGCCTCCACAGTCACTGAATTCCAATCCCACAGAGCACCTTCAGAATGTGGTGTTAAGGAAGATTTCAATCTTGGATGTGCAACCAAACTATATTAACAGTATAGAAGCAAATTTCAAAATAGTGCTTCCTGAATATTGTTGGACCCATGCCAAGAATAACTGAGGTGGTCTAAAGAGAAAAGGAGTCCAACCCAGTATTAGAGTGACTGTTGAGTGAGTGTGTGTGTGTGTATATATATATATATATATATATATATATATATATATATATATATATATTTTCAATAAATCATTAGAAATTCAATAGACTTCTCTTAATTGAGTGACTCCGGAACTTTGAGTGAAAATGTTCTTTGAGGCACCTGACATTTAATAATTCTATTGAAGTTACTGTCAGATTTCATATTTATACACTTTGGAGAAAATGCTAATCCTAAATTTCAAATATGAAATTCTTGCCTTGTTAGAGTTTATATAAGATTGTTTAAATGTAGCTAGTCTAGGTATTTTGGCTGGCTACGTGCCTCAGTTTATGAACCGTGTTGCATCCATTGTCTGTTGGGCAGGGCAAATAAAAAAAAAAATGTCAGACTGCTTCATAGAGCACAGCAATACATTTTCTATGTTAAAGTGGCCTCCACAATCACCAAATCTCAATCTCATAGAGCACCCTTGTGATGCGGTGTTAAAGGAGATTTGAATCGTATATATGCAGCCAACCAATGTAGAAGAACTGTGAGATGTCATAATAACAGCATGGACCCAAATTCCTGAACATTGTTGCATCTATGCCAAGAAAAATTGAGGTGATTCTAAAGTGATAAAGGGGTCTATCCCGGAACTTAATTGAGTGATTGGTTAGTATATCTGTCTATATTTCTGAGATGAGATATTGTAACTATTTATATTGCTATGCCACAAAAATCACCTAAGCTAGCCAAGCATAGACATGAATATGGGAACCAGTAATACTGGCTGCCAGAGAAAAACAACAATAACAAAAACTGTTATATGAACTCTGGTAAAAAAATGTTTTTGAGTTATATGTCCAAAAAATTCACTCACTGATGTTCCCAGAGACACATGGCCCAGTTAATAAAAGTGTTGGTTGCAGTTATCCAAAAAAATTGTGAGTTCAATACCTGACCACAGTGTGAACAAAAACTTGGAGAGTTGAGCAACTAAAGGGAATTAACAGAAACTGAGATATCCAGAAAGTGTCACGGCATGTGGAACTAGAACAAGCTACACCCTGTGGATGAAATGAAGGGTTTGGTTCAAAATTCTAATGTATATCATCTGAAGAAGGCCAGAAACATTGTGAATATGACAATAAAGATGAACAATCTAAGTGGTGTAAATGGTTAGTATATATAAGAAATAAGTGAACTGCTATGTATCAGTCCTACTACATAAAAATAAAAAAAATATTGATAAAGATTTTTTAATTTATGAAATCAATATTAACAGAACTGATTAATTAAAAAAATTATCTTAAAAGTGTTTTGGAGTTCATTAAAATAAGGAAATAAAGCCATTTTTGCCCCATATCAGGCTTCCATATCACTGAATTTCTGTACTGATTTTACTGTTTTGTTACAAGCATTAAATTGGATGCAAAACCTATATTCATGTTATTCAAATTAAAAGACTTGGGGTTTATTTTTTCCAATGTGTTTATTACAAGTAATATTAAATCTCCCAGAACACTTTCTGTTTTATTTTACTGCAGCAAAATTATTTTATGTTGTAAAGATAATTGTCAGTAAAACGTTTTTGGAAAGACTTGCAATAAAAGAACTTTTTCCTGGTACAGCAGTGGGAAAAAATAGCTTTAATTGAGTAAGGAAGATTTTAAATTTACTATCTTTAGAATTGATTTACGTAAATAGTTATGTTATGAAGAAATCAAATTCATTAGATTTTTTTTTTACTATTTTATTTTTGAGGAATTTTAAAAATATATTATGAGATTTCAGAAATTATCAAAATGAAAAAATGCTTATTCTTTTTATTGAGTGATCACCCTTGAAAATGGAACTATTAAAGACAGTAAAGGGTATATCATTGAGTAACTATAAATTTACCACAATTTGTGATGAGGTTCAAGAGTGTTGTTTTTTACATCTTACCAACAATTTTGTCAGCTTATTTAAAGCCAAAATCATGTTGCATTGTAAGAATAATTTTTTTTTTGTGAGTGAATATTGCCTTAACAATTTTTCATGCTGTTTTGAAAACATACATTTATCAACAGCAATGCAATATTCCAAAAAGATGTATAAACATATCTTTTTTTTTTAATCAATTCACCCAAAGCAAGGAGATAATACCACTAAGATGCAAGGAGCTACTAGAAGTGAAAGAGAAGGAGAAGACCTTAAAAAGAACTGGAAACCCAATCCTAAACAGGAAACAATGGATAAACCTCTTATTCAAAAGACCAGGGAGGAGGGTGAACTGGATGATAGGTGAACCTATCTACTAGTGAACAAAAAAAAAAAAAATAGTAAATAAAATTTCAGAGTTTAGGTGGAGACATTAGAAATATAAAGTTGAAGTAGACTTTAGAAGGAATCAGAAACCCAATCCTGAACAGGAAATCAGGGATAAACCTCTACTCCTGTTTAAAAGACCAGGGAGGAGTGTCAACTGGACAATAGGCAAACTATTGAATTTCCTAGTGAATATTAATAAAGAATAAGCTTAATGGAGGGAAAAAATTCCAGTCATTTATTTGTTATCTGATTAGTAATATCTAAGGACTTTAAGAAAGTCCAAGCCTCGATGACAAATAACGTTAAGAGCATGCCATGTAAGTTGCATAAGTATGCCCCCAGCAGCAGGAGTTTGATAAAACATAACGTATCTAAAGCAATGGCACCTTAGTCCACTTCAATATACAACGCTTGTGACTTCTTCACATTTATCCCAGCATTTCTTTCACTTTAAAAAAATCTTTCAGAGTTTATGATCTGAAATCTCTCAAACGCAATTTAAGAAAGGCAAAAGTGAGGCAAATCTCAACAGTTGTTGGGAGCTGACGTAACTGGGTGATGTAATGTTTTGGACAAAAAATGTCTCTGCATGTGACATGAAGAACTAGCTAAAGCATTTTCATGATGCGATGGTCACATAGTATGCAAACTCACTCCATAGTTATCTTACTGCTGACTGAATTAACATGCTGTAGAACTTCCTTAGGCCTCAACTTGTCAAAATTGCATAATATTGATTGTTTTTTTTTCATCGATGTAGAATGGGGTTGCTCTTTATAATATCAGTATAGTACACATTGATCTGTAACTTTTTTAGAGTTACTGAACTTAGGACACAAATTTACTAAAATAATAAAATTATGTATCAGTTTTACTTTTACTCATTAAAGATAAATAATTATGAACTAAATGTGCATGTTTGCAACTCTCACCCCCGAAAAATATGGCCCAGTGGACAAAAGCGTTGGTTGAGAACTTGAGTAATATAAAAACTAAAAAGTGACGATGCGAAGAGTTATGATGAGTTAGTAGTTCAACCTGGCTATAGGGAACAAAAACTTTGAGAAAGGGCATGACACGTGAAATTAGAGAGCAATCTACTACGGTGGACTAAATAAAGGGTTCGATTCGAAATTCCAACGTATATCACCTGAAGAAGGTCGGAGCTTACAACGGCCAAAACGTCGTGAATATAGCAAAGATGGGGACGACAGTCCGAAAGATGTATAGTGTAAAAATAAAACAAAAAAAGTTACAATACCTCATCTCAAAAATAAATATAGACAAATATCCGAAAAATAAAGTTAAAAAAAAAAAATTAAGAACATTTTTTTATTTTTTAAAATATGCAGATAATAATGATGTTATTGTTAGCACATTTTCAAACTTGACATATTTTACTACTTGTATGTAAATAACGGCATAGTCTTAGCCTAAATAACTCTTCAAAGTCAGGTGTCGATAAACTAAACAAGAACCCCCTACACAACCTAAGGAAGAAAAAAAAAAGAACGCTGATTTTCGAAAAATATTATTTCCTAAAAAAAAAAAAATTTATCACCGAGTGAAACATTTTTTATTTTTTTAAAAATCAAAATAGCGCAAAAATGTTAACTGTGCGTACGAATTTTTACTTTGAAAAAATAAAAAATTGTAAAGTAAATATTGTTATTTTTTTTAGTCAAATATTTATTATTTTTTGCTAAATTATATACTCAACTCAAACTGCCTTGTTTTGTTGAAACAACTAAAAATTGGCATGCTACTTCTTAAAACAACAGAAAACATTACATTCATTACAACATAAATTTTTAGAATGCAAACAAATTATTTTCAACTGCAGATTTGAAAAAATAAAAAATTATTTACCTTACCTTTCGGACGTGAAAATAAAGGCGAAAAGTGGACAAAATAATTAATTAATTAATAATAACTATCGTCTGTAATGAATTTTTAGGAACTAGCTCTTTTTTTTCGTCATTGTGTGTTTCTCGGTCAAACAAAACAATTTTGCTTTCTTCGGTCAAAAAATATAAATTATTTATTATGGAATAAAGTTAGACAGCATAAAGAAAAGAAAAAATAAATGAAAGAAACTTGGAAAACTAATAATATACAAACGTCAAATTCTTTTTAGAGAAAATGTTTAGCATAAGAAAATAAAAGGAAATAAGTAACCGTTACCCGGTGTCAAACAACAATCAGTTCTTTGTTAATTTTCGACCCATTTTGTTCGCCAAGTTACCATTGACAAATCCATCCTCTCTCTCCATCTGTAGATGAAATTATACTTCCCAGCTTATAGAAAGTTATTCATGTGTAGTAGCTAGTCTAGGAGAAGGAAAATGCTGAATTCCAAACTGAAGAGAAGGCAACGGAAAACCAATAAACTATTTTTTTTTTAAATCATGTCAATGAGGCATTGGGTTTTTTTTTTTTACTGACATTTAAAAAGAAAAGGAAGCAGTGGAGAGGTTCTGAAGAATATTCATTAATTATTTACTTTTAAAATGATTTTTTTTATTTTTAAAATATCTGAGAAAATGTTATTCATTTTGTAATAACCACCAATATTTTCATGACTAACTTTTACTCGAAAAAAATGTCAAAAGTCGCAAATATTTACATTTCCATAAAGATTAATCGCCGCCACATCTCCGCCAAAAAAAAAAGAAAAATGTTTTACAGAGAGATTCCAACACAACACAAATGGGATGTCTTAAAAATTTGTTTTAAAAACCGTATTTAAGTTTTCAAGAAAATTTTCATGTCTTGCAATCTTTAAACATTTTTATTTTTTAAGCGATCATTTTCTCGGTTTTATCTTTCTAGAAATGTAAAAGATAGAAACTAGAAATTTTATTTTAATTACTAGCCGTGGACTTTTGGTTAGTATTATTAATAGTAATAAAAAAAAAATCAGAGATCCTTCTGAATGGAAGATCTCGGAATAAACATGATTTTACCGAGATATATTACTCTCTTAATTAATTTAAAAGAACTGTTCAGAAAGAAAATTGCAATTTAAAAAAATAAGCGCTACTGAAATTAGCACTTCTGCCCCCTCCACAGCAGGTATGGGGCCCCCACACGTTTGAGAGGTTCGGGGTAGTAAGCACTGACCCTGTTGATTATAATTGATGTTTTAACAATATAACGTAGTAAAAAGTACAAAAAGTAAAAAAAAAAAAATGCTGCTAAAGCTAGCCCTTTTGGGGCTCCAAATTCGTAGGGGATTTCTGCGTAGTACGCACTGGCCATGCAGATACACGATGTATATTATTAGTTGATGACTGACAATGTAGTGTTAGTTTAAAAATAATTTTAAAAAATGGCGGATGACCATAAAACAGTGTTGAAAAAAATGACAGAGGCTACAACGGGGCACCCAAGATGCCCACTCTCGGTCGGGGGTTCGTGGGTAAGACGCGCCGACCTGGTTTACTTTCAATGCATTAAAATTTGCATTGTACATTGAACATCTATAAACTATTATGTTTTCAATCAGGAGATTCAATGTCAATAAAGATGTTTTTGGCAAATCTTAACTGTCATACCCACTAAAAGACTTTGTCAAAAGGACGCTTATTTCTAGCTGGGGGGAGAAGAGGAGGATTAATGTCTTTCTCAGGGTATTTGCGCGTGAGTAAATATAGAAAATCCAACTGGAATTGGAACTCGGTTCTCTGATTAACAATGCCAAGCCATTATCCATTACACAACCCACACATTCCAAGCTTACAACACCTGGTATTACCAAGCAGACACCCATGTAGGTGGCCAGGATCGACGTTGCTTAATTTTGGTGATTGTATGACAACCTGTGTTTCAACATGATAAGTCTTTTTCATAAGGAACAGTAATCATCAACAAAAATCTTCTTTCCTACAAAGTAAAATTAAGAATATTGCTAATGTCAAAACTCAAAAGAATTCTACCAGGCAAATGATGTTGCATGAGGTTAGCTAAAAAAACCAGCATAGTTCTTTTTCTTTTATCAACTTTAAAGACAGAATTAAAAAAAAAACAAATTATTTTTTTTATCTTTCAGCAGGGATCGAAAGATATATATTTAAAAATTATTTTCCATTTCTCAGTATGGAAAGCTTCTTAACATAAAAGGAAAATAATTTTCATTTGTTTGAACTAAAAAATTAATCATTATGAAAGAAATCAATTATTTTTTTATTTCTCAGAAATCAAAGTTTAACCAATGTACCATTCTGGAGAAGGCGATCAATTATGGTTCATGGGTAGAAACCATTATTATTTTCACTACATCCCTGTAGTGAAAAGGATAATTATAAAGTCAAGAATCAATCAGGTCGAAACATACTTTGTTTTGAATAGACTTGATACTTCAGACTGGAAGATGAATTTAATAAAACCACATAGACATGTTTTATTTAACACACGCACGATGCGAACGCTTTATTTACATTAGGGACTGTGCAAGAGGAGATAACAAAAACTAAGAGCAGACAACTCTTGGCAGACCGGCAGTCATTGATAATTCAACACTCCTCCTCAATTGCTGTCAGACTACTGTATCAGTTCTCTAACACCTAACAGTTCTCTGAGTTTCACAAATTGTGTGCTCACAAGTCCTTTTGTCAGCACATCAGCTATCATGCCTTTGCTCTGACAGTACTCTAGTATAATAGTCTTCATTTCCACCTGCTCTCGAATGTAGTGAAACTTAATGTCAACATGTTTGACTCGTCCATGATATTGTGGATTTTTTGCCATACATATTGTTGATTGATTGTCCTTGTATATCAGTGTCGGTTCAACTGAAACTCCCATTAAATCACCTTGAAGACGCTGCATCCATACTGCCTCTTGTGCCGCACTTGCCAATGCCATGTATTCTGCTTTAGCTGTTAATAATGCAACACAGGTTTGCTTCTTACATCTCCAGCTGACAGCTGCTCCACTTAAGATGTAAAGAAAACATACAAGACCGATATATAAATGTCAACAAATATATGTATGAAACAACAATTTTACAAATGACAAAGACATTAACACTTGTGTTTGTGTGTGAACGTAAAGAGTTTGAATTTTGGGGAATGTTCGTACGTACGTGTATGTGTGTTTCATGGCGTTTTCCCACAAGTCGGCGAAAACGCGGATCTCTACGAGAAATCACATTTTTAAATGTGTCCGCTGAAATGCAAAGTGAAAACGAAAACGAGGCAAGAAGTCGCCCAGTATTTATAGTGTAGGAAGAGCATCTGTTTATTTCGAGAGGTAAAGGTAATGCTTTTTGGTCAAAATTCTTCAGAGCGCAGGCCTGGGTGGTGGTACATAGAGGTCGTGCGCTGCCCAGACTACATGCCCCCGTCATCACCACCCCTCGGCCATAATGACAGGATCCAAAGGAATACAGGGCATTACATTTAGCTTGACTAGCCTTTTCCATGTTTGACCGCAAAGCAACGGAGATTTAAAATCAAGGTTTTCCTTACCGTTTACTAAGGATTTTCTTATAGTTGGTTCACATGTTTGAATAATTTAATAAATTTTTATATATTTTTTTGTGTTCTTTGTCTTGTTGCTTTTCGTTTGCTTACACATTCGTAAAGCAAAAAATGTTCGATTGGTTTAGGCCGTTAATACCGCTACATTCTCCTTATCCTCATAATATTCACCTTCAGTATTGAGTGAACTTAAGTGAAAAAAAAATCACTGATGTCTTAAGTGACCCTTGAGAGTCACATGATAGCTCGTTGGTGAGAATAGTCAATTGCTGTTTAGCTCACCACAGAGATGGATGTCACAGTTGTTAATATGCAGATCACAGATGCCAATTGGCTGTACTGTGTTCCTATTAGGGACGGTATATTTAAGACTTTCATGTTATTCAACCCATTTACATACTGCTTATGTTTTTATGTGTTTTAATTTCTCTGTATGAGACAATTTGCAACATGTATATAATGTATTGAATCTTATATTTGTGTACTTCAGTGTTGTATATAAAATCTTGTATAAAAACATTACCGGAATTCATTTCTTTGAGTTATTCTAGTTCTTTGTTCCACCTTGTTAAGTTGTTAGTAAATCACGGATATACTAATGCCTATAGTGGACCTTGAAAAGTGAGGAAGTCTAAACTGCCTCTCTTTTTAAAAGCACCTCATTAGGTTAATAGGTATTTGAGAAAAAAAACGAATGTCAATCATAATTTTTATTTTCTTAATTCCTGTTCTTTTATTGTTCCCTTTCCTTAATAATGTTTTTTCTCATAGTCTTTCACACTAAGTAAACCCTTGAATCTTAGGGGCTTTATTATCTTGATTAAGGTGAAATGATTAAAAAAAAAATTTTTTAAATTATTTTTCATTTTTGACAAGTGAAATTTCAATAGATATTAGGAAAACTTATTTTATTAAGTAGCTTTTGGATACTAAACATTGTAAGCCAAGCGTATAAATAAATACAACGTGGGAGCCATTAATAAAGAAAGGAAGAAAAATAACAACACGTCTTCAATAGCAGCAACAGCAATCAAAGCATAACAAGCAGCAGCAGTTGCAACATTAATCAGCAGGCAGGTTTAGTTAATGGCTCTAAGTTCACTACAGCAAATTGTCTTTAAACGTGGATTAAAACATTGGTTTGTGAATTTGGTGAAATAGTAGTTTTTAGTTCAGTCTTTGGGTTTGGTAGTATCAACTTGGTGTCAGTGGAAATGGGCAAGCAATAACTGAGTAGTACTAAAAAATAAGAACTAGACGAGATATTCGTAAACATGGGCAGTGTAAAGAAAACAGTCTATCAAGGTAAATTAAATAAAGGGTTTCATTCAGAATTCCATGTAGATTACCCCAGATTGATATACACATGAGGAAGGCCGGAGAGCACAACGTCTAAAACGTTACCAAAAAAAAATTTAAAAAATGAGGACACTAGTCTAAATATAAATATTGTAAATAAATATTATTCATTTTGCAGAGAGTAAATGTTAATATGAAAAGATGTTAAACAGTTCTTGGTTAATATGAAAAGATGTTAAACAGTTCTTGGTTAATATGAAAAGATGTTAAACAGTTCTTGGTTAATATGAAAAGATGTTAAACAGTTCTTGGTTAATATGAAAAGATGTTAAACAGTTCTTGGTTAATATGAAAAGATGTTAAACAGTTCTTGGTTCACGTACTTTAATGACAGCAAACGTTTTGGAAGTGCTTCTTGATTGTCCCTAAAACTATTCAGCACCTCTTCATACATATAACTATCGAATTACCATTACTTAATTCAAGCCCAACAAAGCTTTAAAAGGAAGAACAAAAATTAAGCTACGCACTATAAGGACTCTAGGCTGGAAGGAAATGGGGTAAATATATAGACACTAGGCGCAGTGAGATGCAGATGTTTGGTGATACCTTCGGCGAACTCCTTGATTGTTGTGTGCTCCTAAGACTCAGGTATGAGGGCCTAGTAGTGAGAAAGGAAAACATTTTAAATATGTGAAAACAGATGAAACATGAAATAAGCACTTTATTCAAATTAAATATGAACTACATTTTTATTTCACTCTCTGATTGGATGCCCCCCTGATATGGATGCCTAGGGCCATCACACACCTTGCCCCACTTCTGCATGCTATTAACTAGATGTCAAGTTTTAATTTGCATTAACCAATCAAGTGTGACCATTTTTTCTTTTAAAGGAGAAGAAGGATAAGACTTTAGTGAGGAGAAAGGACAATAAAAGGTTAGGTTAGGTTTGATTTGGTTTGGTTTGGTTTGGTTTGGTTTGGTTTACAGCATATCAACCTCAATGGCTTATTTAATGCTGACAAGATTTTTATTGCCGGTAATATTTTTTCCAAATATGTATTACTGGTAATATTTTTTTCTTCAAAACTCTATTTCTGGGAATATTTTATTCTTCAAAAATCTATTACTGATAATATTTTTTCCCAAAAATGTATAGCTGGTAATATCTTTTTCAAAAAATGTATAGCTGTTTGTACTGCTGGTAGCATTTAAAAAAAAAAGAAGTATTGCCGATAATAATTTTTTCCTTCAAAAATTCATTGCTGGTAATATTTTTTTTTACAAAGTATTTCTGGTATTAAAATCTATTTTTACACTTTCGTAGTATTTTGACTCCTGCCCATAGCTGGAACCCTAACAGGTGCTACCACACCGGGTCAGGGTGGACCTGGGAACACCAGCAATTAAGAGGTGGTTCCATGCTCCTCAAAACCTCCTGATCAGAGGCCTTGCTGTTGGACGTAGTTTATCGTCTTATCCAGGACGCGGATGTCGTTTATCGTCATACCCAGGACGAGACAATAAAAGGACAGGAATCAGGAAGACAGATGGTTATCAATGTTGCATTTAAATTTTTAAAGATTGTAGGTGATGGGGAAGCAAGAAATCAGAAGAGATTTCCATGGGCAAGAGAAGAAACTATTAGAATAGAACTTACGGCTACATCTAGCTAATTCAACAGTAAAACGATGAGACCTATCAGTACATTTAAATTCATGCGGTCGAGGTTCCAAGGAAAAGAGGTCAAAAGTCATGAAAATATTTATTGAAAAGACAGAGGGAAGCCATATCACGGTGGTGGGAAAGTGACCGAAGTTGAGATGTCAAGTCAAGACCTATAACTTTACAGACCTTTCTTAGGATTTTGTCGAGAATCTCTAGATATAGATGGTGTCCGTACAGTCTGGACACAGAGGCAAAAAATGAACATTTTCAAGAAATTAACTTTTCAGCATCATTTTATTGAACTGGAATATTAACAAATAACATCTTCAATATGATTTCCATCATTTATGATACAAAGGTTGATGCGCTTTGCAAGATTCATGTGAACTTGATGCAATGACTCCACATAGCTGTCAATTTTAGCACATTCACACTTTATGAGATCAATCAAGTGCGTTGCATCTGTGATTTTCATTGAATACACCTTCTACGTTAGCATACCCCAGAAAAAAAGAAGTTAATGCTTTCTTCTTTCGACAAATCCATGTTTAATCTGTGGAGGAAAAAATATACTTATTGAGATTTCCCGTGTGTCCAAACGTTAGAGACACCCTGTATAACACAAGAGCAGACATGGCAGCAATATTTAATGCACAGACAAAAGGTACATTTATAAATCTGTAAGAGGGATTCTGATGAGAAAATTTGTTTTGTACGACACAATGACCTCGCAGTTGATTCAATATAATCCTTCAATTTCATGTTTTGGAAAATGTGAGATTAAGAAGGTAGAATGAGGTTAGCATCAGCCATGCTGATGGAAAGCAAAAAGGTTCATCTGCTTGTTATAAAAACACATTTTTTCGGTCTTTTTTTTCTGTTGCACTGTTGTTTGCAGTAATTTTATATAGAGTATTTTACTCTGTATTTTTTTCCATTTATCAACCAGTGATCTTTATACTATTTTGCTACTGTTGCCAAGAGTCAATTCTCTACTTTTACAAACCACTTTTCGTTTGGATTTGGTTACCAAAACATATAATGGTCGGAGTAAGGGAAATGTAAAACTATGGACACCCATATAGAAAGGGAGAAGGCAGTTTCTATCTCGAGCTGAAGTGTTTCTGTTTGTTGGACCAGCAGATCGTCCCTTTCGAAGTCTGATTATTTAAAAGAATAAAAGAAAACCGTTATAATGAGATACTATGGTGGAAGTTAACTGTTTCAATTCAAAAGATCAAATAACAAAAATAAAGACACCAACGCAAAGGCTCTGTGCTGCCTTCCGGTTTGAAACATATTTCAAATTAATAAAAATATAGAATAGCCAATAAAATCAGCTTCTACCAATAAATAAACATAGGATTCTGGAGCCTACACGAAATCATATAAACCAGGCATCCATTCAACTCAGCAGAAAGTTGCTCTTCTTCCTCAGCATCAGCCATGCTGATGGAAGGGAAAAAGGTTCATTTGCTTGTTATAAAAACACATTCTTGTTTAGTTTTTTTTTCTGTTACACTGTTGTTTTCAATAATTTTATATAGAGTATTTTACTCCGTATTTTTTCCATTCACTAACCAGAGTTCTTTATACTCTTTTTCTACTGTTGCCGAGAGTTAATTCTCTACTTTTACAAAACCTTGGTTGCCAAATCACATGAAGGTCATAGCAAGGGAAATGTAATCGCCGAGTTTATATCGTATATGGAGAGCGTCCCCAAATAGCGGTTTCAAAAATTAGGAGACCAAAGAGGCGGTAACTCCGACACTCGTGTATAATAAGACAGTTTCATAAAGCTCGTGTATAATGCTCAGTTTGTGAGCAATATCAGCACGGCTATTGTAGTCAGATATTGCAGTAGTGTGCATTATTCTGGACATATTTCATAGAAAATAAATGGTCTTCATTCTTTTGTGCACAAACCTACTGCAAAATAACGAGTAAAATCATTTACCTTAAATTGGAGAAAGCAAAAAGAAGCGGCACACACATTAAATGACGTTCTACTGTTTGCGTAGCGAGAGAAAGAAAGAATCTAGTTACGGAAGGCAAGCTAAAGGAGTTTACCCAAATATAGTGTGAGAAGGTAGGCCTACCAGATAGGTTCTTCTTTTCTTTCTTGGATTGGCTTCGCGAACGAAGATTTATGAAGTCGGCTGTCCACGTCGACTGCAGGCACGCTGATGGCCGACCAAGCCGATACGTGACAGGCAAGTCTAGCCGCGGCGACTACAATTAAAGTTCTGGTCTGGTATAGCTGCTGAGGCTTCCCGGTTCTTCCTCCTGCGGCGTTTCTCCTTCAGGTTGGCCCTGTGAGAGTCCTCAAAGGTGGAGACGGCCTGGTGGACGGTGCGGCGCCAGGTTTGACGGTCAGCAGCAAGTGTCGGCCACTTGCGATGGTCAGTGTGGCAGGTACCGAGGGACTTCTTGAGGGAGTCGTTATAACACTTCCTTGTGCCCCCCCCTGTCACGGTGGCCAGTGGAGAGTACTCCATACAGGGCTATCTTGGGTAGGCGATGGTCCTCCATTCTGGAGACGTACCCTGCCCAGTGTAGCTGTGACTTCAGCAACATGGCTTCAATGCTGATGATTTTCGCCTGTTCGTTGTTAGGTTACGGTCACTGAAAATGCATGAATATTAACCTCTTCAAAACAAATTACCTGTTTATAGTGTGACCCACTATTTTTTAGTAAGAAGAGAAGCTGATCATAAAACTTATACGATTCTCGTAACCCTTGTGACATGATCCTCAATGTTAACTGTTAAATCAGACGTATAATAAATTTAATAAGAGATGCGCTGTTTTTGTGTTTCTTCTCCTCACTTTTTTTTACTACCTATCTTGAGGGAATGTTGTTTGGGTTAAGAAAGAGCAGGAAAGGAATTTGGGGTCGCTTGACAACTTACTCACATTCCTAAGTAAGTTAGTAAGAATCAGTCAGTTACGCTCACGTAGCATACATCAACAAGTGGAATTTTGGTATTGTAACTTTAGTTTCCCAATGACCTCCAATGACATCAGTTCGTGAATAAAAAAAAAATAGACTTTCATCATACGATCTCGAGGGATGTGACATACAACCAGAAACCTATTCCATTAATTGTTGTGTAAGGAATGAGGGAATGAAGGAATGAAGGAATGAGGGAATGAGGGGATTTTATCCTGGAGATCTTGGATTTATTTGACTATTTAATAGGTAAAGTATTGAAAATTCCACTCTCGTCAAATGAACACTTACAGTTAGATAACGAGGTCGGAGTTATCTACCCTTAGTTTCTTTGTTTTTATTGTTGCTATGAGGGCGCACTGTCGTATTGTTCCTAATAAATAAAATAAGTCACCGCGGGTATATGTGTCTGTTTCCTTCTTGAGTTTATTCTCCTGTCTAGAATATGAAGTTGAATACCTGTATTCACCCAAAACAAGGTATGTCTATGTTTGCTATTTAACTTGATGCATAAATTTCTAACGTAAAGGAATATTGGACCCAAATAAATACAAAGAAAACATCTTACTTTGATCTCCGGTGCAATCCAATTAACCAAGGAGAAACAGAATACAAACATTATTCCGGAATCTTATATTTTAGATTGCGAAAGAACAACCTTTTTTTTCTGAACATTGTAGTAACTTTGTCAGTCATTACGTACATTCGAACACCAGATTCCTAGTTGAACTAACATCCTTACACAAGGGAAGGCCATATAGATACATGTTGAGAACGGACCTTGTCATAAGATAATTTTCTTCACCCACCATAGATTTATGCTGGGAAACAAACTTTAGCATCCGATGGTGATCGTATGGGAATCGGTGTTTCAACGTGATAGACCACGAGAGGGAGAAAGAGCAGGTGTGTCCGAAAGAATGTATATATATATATTTATATGCATGTATGTATTGAAATGCAGCAGTCACCTTGCTTAGCTTATGTTATATTAAGCGTATGGTGGCAGAAACGAGAAGAAACGACAGAGGTTTAAGAAATAAATAATTGTATTAACAAAAAATACAACGAATGGTGAAGTGGTGTGAAGGTCTCTCGTTGAAAGAAAGAGATAAGTAAAGCCGCCGCAAAGGCTTACGGTAGGAGTTGTGATATAGTGGGTTATCAGCTATAGTGAAGTGTATGAGTGTTGAAAAAGATTAGTTTGATTTGGCCTTGTTAGTTAGATAGTCAACCATAAGAGGCGTATAAAACAAGAAAATCAAATTGTAAAGTGAAACAAAAAATTTATATACATATAAATCAATTAAGGTCTTTACAAATAAAATTAATGTATTTTGGTTGATACAAGGTCGTCAAAATGTTCGTAGTAGTCCTTGCAAGAATGGGTTTATGTGTACGTAGGCAGGAACGTATGTGTGTATGTATGTATGTATGAGCGTTATCGTAGGTAGGAATGTCTTTGAAGTAATCGCTCAGTCTTAAAATGTTCCGTTCGTTTATCAAGTATAAAAAAGGTGAGGGAGAAATGTAGAGATAGTAATAACGATCGCCTGACGCTTGTCGAGGGACGTGTTAATACGCTCGTCTCCTTCTCTCTGGTGACAAGCGAACTTCCCCGTCTTTTATTTTGTTTGTGGGGCTTGAAAAGGTCATTTGGGAACTCACTCCCGGATATGATGCGGGCCTTTCCATTGGATGATGAACAAACTTTGCGTCGGCTCGCGAAAAGGTCCGTAAAATAATTTTGTTTCTGAGAATTGAAGATTATTTGAATTTTGTTTTTAAATGTTTCCTAGTTTTCTATTGGTCGAAAAACATTTCGCATCAAGGTGTGAAATTTCACGAGTTTGAGTTTTGTTTTGGATTCGCTTTTGCGTGTGCGTTACGGAAAGTTTGTAAATTCTAGTCTTTTTAATTTCCAACAAAATCAATGAGTCAGTGCTTAGCATTTGAATTTTTAAATCTAGATGTTCACTACAGTGACTTACTGCAGTGACGAACTTGGTGAGTTATCTTTGGTGATAAGAGACCAGTTGTCTTTTGGTGTGGAGGTGGCGTTCCGATGATCGTGTGAACCCTGGCTGTTGTGCCGACCGACTGTCCAAGATATCCTTTTTGATAGGCTTTTATGTCCTTTTCGTAGACTCAGACCGGCTCCAATTCTTATTTCACTTCTTTGGGCTGGAATGGGTGCTATTGGGTAAAAAATTGTATTGTATGATTTTTGGGTGTGTTAGGAAAAGCGGAAGGTGTGTGCGGAACGGATGCGCACTTGACGGAATTTTTAGTTCGGTCTTGGGTTTCGGAGCGTTTACATCCGGCAACTGGTGGAAATTTGTGTAACATGAATCAGATCTGGTTTTAGGAAGATTATAACACTTACAATGTAAATGAATGAAGTATGCATATTTTAGTGTTGAGTTGAAGTGTTTCTGTTTGCTGCGTGGACGTCTGTGGTAGAAAGAGGTAGGTAGTGTATGAGTCTATTCGAGACTGTATGGGTGATGAATGTGCCGTATTTGGGCTCTGAGTACTACGATGACCACAGCATCGAAGAATTGATAAAAATGAATTCGTCGATTGGGATTTAGGTTGACATTCCATCTCGTTATATACTTATCTAGAGATTAGCTTCGAAACTGCCGCTTCGCTTCTGATTGGTCCACAGTCAGTGACTTTATATATTGGTTATATATTGGTTGGGAAACGATCTTGTTTCTGATTCGCTCGCTATGTAACTACACTGGTCAACAAAAAATAAGGTCCACGCTTCGTACTGATGTTTTCCACGACTTTATTTGATAACTTTATAACACCGTGAAAATAACGGATTTTAAATAAAATATAAGGAAACGAAAGAAATTGATATAAAATCACTTATTTACATATTTAACAATGCTATGAACTAATTAGATAATTACCGTGTTCGCCTGGTAGACCAGTTGTAGATTTTAACTCTGGACGGTAACACAATGTCTGTCATCTATCGCACCACGTTGTTTCTTTTCCAATCCTGGGCTAAATGGCCACGTGATGCGATGCGACAATTTATAGCCAAATTCCAAGGAAGGATCATGAATAAACTTTACATCAAAAATAAAATGAAACAAAAAAAGGGGATTTTTTTTGTTTGTTTTTCTTTCTCGTTAAAGGCGGCGCTTATAAGGTCCTTGTTGTCATGGCAACACATTTATTCACAATGACGGCAGTTACACGCTAGACTATGATTTTCGTGTCCTTTTAAGGGCTGTTTATCATTAGCTGGTCAAAATATGATTTCATATACCCTAGGGATTCTGAATATACTCTATTTTTTAAAGATGGCGAAATTTTGGTCTCATTGTCATTATTTGTCCATTTTTATTTCTCTATCACTACAAATCCAACAAAAAGCTATAGTCAATGATCAAAGAAAGCCAAAAATTCAAATATGGACTACAAGTACGCAAACAAGAGGAGGTTGTAGTGACTACTCCGATTTACCACGCCCACAAAATACTCAGTTATAATTGGTTAGAAAATAAGTACTGTTTACAACAGGACAATTTACCTATCGCAGTATCCACACAAAATTTTCTGCCATGACTTTGCCTAACTTGGTTTTGTAAAAAAAGTCAGTGATTGGTCAATTTTTATCCAGTTGTGTATTTTAGATATTACTTTCGATATTTTTCCCGCTTCTCTCTGGAGCCTACCCCAAAAGTATTTAAACAGTTCGTACTCCAGAAATAAAGTAGTAGAACAATAAGTCAGCAGAACTCAGCAACGCTCGCGTATCTACATTCTTCTACTCACGCACACACAGACACAGATCTACCATTGTTTTGCATACGTTGACATTTTTCTTGTGATATCTCATGTTATTTGATTGTTATTGATTGCAAACTTAATCGTTTCCCACATCTACCATTGAGCCTTATTTTAGAAAAAATAATTTACTTGTCCAGGAGTTTATTACCCGCTTTTCCGGGCGCACAAACCACCAAATTTGTGCACCTTTAGTATTCAACTTCTGCCTAATTATAATATTATTTTGACTCATTCTATTGGTTGTAAAATACTTCAATTCATTTTTCATGTAATATTTCTCTTGGCAACAAATGTTGTGCAAAATAAACGCCAAAGTGTATCACAGAAGCTTCAAATAAATTTCCGACTTCTGATTGGATCCTTAAACGCTATTAAACGTCATCACACACACACACACACACACACACACACACACACACATGTACGCACATCGAACATCTACGAACATCATTCATTCCTTCAACCACAAAGACAGAAAACTTAATTTCACCAGTGAGATTTTTATCAGCAACAAGCGTACCCCCCGAGAGCGTATAACTTTCAACATACTCACTCAATTCATCTCAACCGATGTCATTCCTCAGTGAACGAATTTGAGCGGCAAGATATTTCAAATTACATTTTTAGTATAAAAAATAAAAATACTACTTGTTGATCGTCAAGCGAAGAATACATTTTTTTCTCACTCAATAAGTTTCTCTGAACTCATCATACGCCGAATTTCTGATACTTTCTTATTGAAGAACATTTCTTGAATCGAGATTAATTATTGTTTTCATGAACTGAAACCATTTCCTTGAGTTCAGTTAAAAACGTTTTACCTTGTTAACTTTGACCAGTTCAAAACAAACTAAGAGTTAAAGGGAAGTAACTCCTGCTACATTTAAAAGTTGCAATTTTCAATTATAGAAATTGTTACAAATTGTTTTATTCATTTTAAACATATTTATTATTTACAACTTTTATATAATTTCATAAAATTATAAACATGTCGCAGTTAGCTCCTCCTCATTTCGTTAACAGGGGTCTCTCTCTCTCCCGGGAGTATAAATACTGGCTGACCTTTCGCCTCTTCCTCTCTTTTCTCTGCTTACGCGCACGTGCGAGCAACTATCTCGACTTCGGCCGCGGGCCGCAACCTCGCACGTGAGGCGAGGTATATAAAACTTTCTCTTAAAATTTCCAATATGTGAACTCTTATACACAACCAGCGTTTCCCATATTCTGGGAACACGCTAAAACAAAATTCACCCCGTACGGACATTCAACTCAACACACACACAACTTTCCATACAGACTGTAACATTTTATTCATGTCTTCAATGTATTTGTAATTCGTGTATTAATCTATTTGTTATTAATATATATTTGTTCGCATACATGTATATCGGTCTTGTTTGTTTCTTTGGACTCTATTAAAGTCCAACATTCTTATGTAGCTGGACCGGCCAGCGGAAGCCTTAACCTAGAGATAACTCATCTTCTCTTCACACACTCACACACCGCATGGTCTACTACAAACATTTACTAAATTATTAAAATACTTGAAACAAATAAGAAAATCCTTATTATTTGCCATTTTATAAAGTTCGAATCAATTGGCAATTAGCCGATGTTTTGCCAACCATTCCAATAAACAATCTAATAAATAAATAAAATAAACACCAGTGTTTATGTTGTCAATTCTCAATATTTTGTTTAGCTTTTTAGAAGGCATCTTCCGCTATTTGAATGCGCCTTTAGATTTCGGTGTCACATTTTTCTGTCGTCTGTTAAAACACTAACCAGATAGTAAAATGTCTGTACTTGCTTTATTTTGAAATCTCCAATTTGAAGTTCGCATCCTGGACAGTTCCTCTTCCTGACAAACATTTATTCATTCAGCAATAAATACAGTCTTCAAAAGCAAATAACTCCGTGTCTTTTACAATGTAAGAAAATAATTTTATATTGGATTTTCTCCAATTCCTTTTCTTTTTGCAAATTGATCAAAATATAAATTAAATGTTTCTGTCATTGAACATGGTTTTGTTTTCAAGGTTTATCCAGTTTTACGACAAGTCCGTGGTTTGGTCATCTAAACATTCTGAGAGCCACTCCGGCATCAATTTAGATTATAATCAAACAGCTAAACTAAGTAAAACCTGTAGTTATATTGTTACATTGTAGAAGACCGTGTGTGTTTGAGTGTTGTTGTATTAGGAACACGCGCTGTTTATTCCTGCTAGAGAAGAAGGTCCAACTACAAAAAAAATGGCGGACTCAAATTGAGTCCAACTGAAGATGTAAAGAAGACAAACAAGACCGATATATATATATATATGTCAACAAATATATGTATTAAACAACAAGATTTACAAGTGACAAAGACATTAACATTTGTGTTTGTGTGTGAACGTAAAGAGTTTGTATTTTGGTGAATGTGCGTACGTACGTGTATGTGTGTATAATGTTCACGGCGTCTCCCACTAATGGGAAGATGCGGATCTCTACGAGAGATCACATTTTTAAATGTGTCCGCTGAAATGCAAAGTGAAAAAGTGAACGAGGCGAGAAGTCGCCCAGTATTTATATAGTGTACGGAGGACGACACCTAGTGAACAATTATGGAATTAAGGAGGAGATAACTCCAGCAACATCATTTCTTAATTAAGAACGTCCATTGATGTATTGTATTGTAATGACAGCGTATAAATTCCTCCTTGGAGGAATTTTCTAGCGTCTGGCTTATCATCTCAGTTGCGTCTCTGTCTTTGGGCAAAGTGCGCTCAGGTGGCTTCTCTGTCAAAGGACAGAGGGGCAACTTAGAAAATTATACTGACAGGTGCCCAGCTCTGGGGAACAGCTGCCCGAAGCCGCGCCCTCCCATTGCACCAGAGGGAAGGATCGGTGCTCGCACCGAGGCCAGCGCAACCGACGGTTGCTTGGGCAATTTTAGTCCCTTGCCCGGGTGCACGCGCTTGAGTCCCCACTTTAAAAAGACCTTGTGTCACATCTCGTTCTGGTGGAGGAGCGAGTAATAAACACCGTATTTTAATGACTTGTACTTGTATGATGTGACGAGAGGTTCCAAAACATAATGATGAGAAGAAAAAAAATAGTCAAAAATTAATAAGGAACTGATTATTTTTAGACACCGGTTACTATTTTGTCGCCTGACAAGAAAAATATGTTTTCTCAAAGGTATTTTGATGTTTGTATTATTTTTTGAGGTTGTTTTATTTTTTTAAATGTTATGATTCCCTACTTTATGCCATTACAAATGATTCACATTTTATTGAAGGCGCAAAAAAACAATTATTTTATTTGACTGAAAAACTGAAGGCTTAACAAGCTGATCAAATGATAATTATTATGATTATATTATTTTATTCATTGTTACATATTGTGTCTTTTTCTGCCCTTTGTTTTGTTTCGTTCAAGCCATGTCCACGCTCGAAAGGTAAGAAAAATACAACGGGTTTTATTATTTATTTTATGTTTTAAATTTAAATTGTGGTTAAAAATATGTTTGCCACTTAATAATGACTGATTTGTTGTTAATTTTACTTTAAGTTTAAAAAGTATATGACTTTTTTGCAGTAGGCATTTAATTATAAAATATAGTTTTTTTTAGCATATCAAATTAAAAACTTGCCTAAAATTAGGTACCGCCACGGACTTTCTAAAAAAAAAAAAAAAAAAAAACACCCGGAAAACACATTTTGCAATAAAATAAAAAAAACTTTTTATTTTTAAACTGTCTTCTTTGAACATAAATTTCGATTCTATTTGAAAGATAAAAAAAAGATAATCCGAATCAAAAGAAAAATTAATTTTCGTATATAAACACAATTTTTAAGCATTTTAAATGCATTATTTTTCGTCACTCATCAGTCATCAAGTTACCTGATTATTTACGAAAAAATGTAAACAACAAATTTAAAATTCTTTTTAAAAAATCCAGAATTTGTTCTTTGTAGTAGTAAATTTAAGGATTAACTGGATTTTTTAAAATGAATGAAAATAACGTTCTTTGTACGCGTGAGCCTGTGAATTCAAAGAAAGATCTTTTAGAAAGACAGTTATTTTCCCACTGACCGAAAAAGCGCGGGAAAAAGTAAAAAATAAAATAAAGCCTAAAGAAGTACGGAACACCAGAAGCGCAATAATCAAAAATTTCTTATTTATGATTAAAACTAAATTTTCTTTAACTTTGTAGAACCAATAAAATATAATTTTTTATTCTATATGCTTTTATTAGACTTAGTATAAGGAATAATAAGCACCAATTTAAAAAAAAAATTCTTTTGAGTTTTATTAAATTGTTTTTTCCAGATGTTCATACTCAATATTGCATAACTTTTTATTATTGAAATAATATCTTCAGGAACTTCTTTTTTTTTTATAACTATAAAAAATTTGAATGAACACCTTTCTTCAAATTAAGACATATATATGTGATATTAAAAAGGGTGGATGAAACATACCCTCCAAAAATATTTCACCAAGATCTTTTAACGTAATAACATATTACGTAAAATATTCATTAATGAAGTCCTGAAAATTTTGTTCAAATCAGATGATTTCAATGTTTTGCGAAAATTTTAAAACAGGGGTATTAATTTTTTGTTTTCATTGCAGAAAAAAGTATCCATTATGGTGGAACTTATATAAAAGAGTAATAATTAGTTTTACAATTCACATTTTTTTAAACTTTCAGAGTAAAAACATTAGTTTGCAAGGTGTTTTATTGAAAACTTCAACATAGGTAAATTAAAAATAAAATGGAGTTTATTTTCTTCCTGTAATTATCTTTAAAATAAATTGGCAAAGTTTAACCTTTGGACATCCTAAAAATCAAAGACAATAGTATTTCAAAAGGACAGTTTTTCATTTGATACCACTATTACTGTATACTCTTTCAACAATGTTTATTGTTTTAAAAGCTGTATTTAGAATATATCTATCTATCTATCTATCTATCTATCTATCTATCTATCTATCTATCTATCTATCTATCTATCTATCTATATATATATATATATATATGAAATACATAAGACATCAAATTCCTGAAGGGCTCTTAGGATATGTAGCCTGGAATACCTAAATTTAGAAAAGAAATATACTGAGAAAATATTCAGACTTCTTCACGACCGACATCATCATCAACAACAAACAAGCTTACAAAATCAGCAATGCAAAAAAAACAGACACCACTAATAACACTTCTGACAAAAATTACAAAAAAAAGATTCATAATAAGCTTGCAAACAAATTAATTATCCCTAATGCTAGAATCATTACCACTATCTCCAAGACAATCGGAGATATTATTAGGAAGAAAAATGAACCCAACACCAGTTCAAATGCCACGATTTCTCAAATAAATTGTTTACAATACAAAAATGTTTATGTGGGGAAAACATCACATAATCTAAAAACCCGCATCTGCAAACATGAGAGATTTATATTTCGACAAACATTCTCTCTCGTATTATACTCGCCATAACTTTGATTTTTCTAATGCCACACTAATTAAAAAAGAACATAATTCTTTAAGGAGAAAATACTGTGAAACTTAATAATAGCATTATTACCAACTATAAACACACATCTAAAACATTATATTGCATCACCATCCTTCTTTGACTACATTCTTAAAGAATCTAACTTATACTTATTTAATACAAAGAGTATGTATATAAAAAATAGCCTCAGATTAAGAGAATACCACCCCACTGCACCAACTGACTACAGTCAGTTATGTGCCATACATGATACATGCTTAGGCAATCATGTATCTTTCGATACATGACTGACATGGCAGATTTTTTTCCTGCAGTAGATTGCCATTTCTTTCTGCTGTAGACCAGTTGCCATCCAAGGCTATAGAACCCTGTCTTCCCTGCTATTTACCTATAGCTGGGGGAAGAAGACGAGGATTCATACCTTTCCCAAGGGTATTAGCATGAAAGTGAATGTAATGGTTTCAACTGGAATTCAAACTCGGCTTTCCGATTCCTCAATCTGAGCCACTATTCATTACTCCATCAACAAGAGTGAAAACATTAGAACTCCTCCTACTAAACAGACAAACGTACCCAATTATGAATACACATTACCATCCAATATGGTAGACATATTATAAGACATTAGACATATTAGAATTTTTACAAACTTACATACATATAGTAATTCTATATGTAAGATTGTAAAAATTCTATGGTTTTATGCACATGATACATGACTGACCAATGAGAATTAATCCAAACAAAATTGAAAATACCAAAGTTCTGTCTTTTTGCCTGTTTTCTCTCAATCTCTGATGAAGCTTTAATAAAATTGACACATGTTAGATTGATAGATGTATTTGTTTATGTTATATATATATAGGGGGTATGCATAATAGTATCTGAAACAAAAGGAGAGATAATGAGACAAAGTGGAAAAGCTATAAAAGATGCATTTTGCATATTTTAGAATATTCAGGCTAGCAGACAAAAATAAATAAATATACTGTTTAATAATAAATAAATGGATTAGTATCCACTAAAAGTAACATTTAAGTAATAAAACATACACACACACACACATATGTTAGAGCTTTTATACATATATATATATATATATATATATATATATATATATATATATATATATATATATATATATATATATAGGGTTGTCGTCTAAATTATGCCAAAATTAAAATAACACTGACATCTCATTTTAACAGATATATTTACCAAAATTACACAAAAATATCTTGAAATATGAAAAAGTAAATTTATTCAATAAAAATCATCATTGGTTTCAACCACAGCCTCCAGACAACTTCAAAATCTCTTGCAACTCTTCTGGACAGTTTCCTTATTTAAGTTGGTGAATCCTGCCATAATCCTTGCCTTAAGTTCATCTTTTTTTTCTTTACAAGGAGTTTTCTTGGTCTCTCACTCAACTGCGACCCACAGATATATTAATGGGGTTGCAGTCTGTAGAGTTTAGTGGCCAGATGTAATAGGTGATGTGGTCACAGAAATTGCCTGACAGCCATGACTGTGTTCTCCTGCTTGTGTGACATGGTGCAGAGTCCTGTTGCCAGACATAGGGTCTTCCATGAGCCACTCTCCTGGCAGCACTACCTTCGCAAGGCACTTGATGTAGCCCTCCATGCTGAGTCTGAGGCTCAGTGGAAAGATTAATGGAGACATAATGTCACCATAACTAGCGATCATTCCAAACACATTCGTAATCACCATTAGACTTCTCCAACTCTTTTTGAATCCTAGGCACTGTCCTCAGATTAACACCCAAACACTGAAATGTTTGTATTGGAGCTTGTGGTGCGATTGTGAAGCAGTACAACATGCTGTTTCTAAATTTCTGCCGGAGAGAATTGCATCATGGTGCTCTTTTTCTCACAGATGGTGCCCAACTGATCCTAATATACTGTGCAGTCAATAAAATCAAAGACAATGCACATGCGTGAAATTAAAAATATAAAATGGCAACAATTTACCCATCCCACCCTAAATTCATATATGTTTACATACAAGCACACACATATACTTCCACTAACTTGCTGAGTAAAGAGCATACCACAATGAAAAAATTAACCAGACTTAATAAAAACAAAGTTTTATTGTCAAAGTTTTTGTTATCATTAAGAGGAAAGACCAAAGTATTTTTTTTATAATTTAATTATATTTTTTAATCCTTTTTAGCACGTTCAAAATTTTGGTTACAAAATCTTTTTTTCTTGCCTCAGCAAGTCTATTATAAATTAGCATAGCAAATTTTAGTGTCATTTTGCCAGTGAAAAGAACATTGATTTGAAAATTCTTGCAAAAATCAAGTAATTATTAAATTTTAATGAAACTTTTTCTCAAATGAATGGAATAATTTTAGAATTTTTTTTTATTAAATCTTGTTACCCACTACTTATTTAATTTTATGAAAATTCAATTGTGTAACACTTAATGCTAAAAGCAGAACTTCTTGGAGAATTTAAATCATAAATTTATATTTGTAAAACAGGACCACGAGTTACCAAAAGTCTGTTCTGAATCATAAAATAAATATTACAGTAAAAATAAGACATTATTTAATTGGAAATGTTTTTAATTGCTTTTGATGAATAATGAATTTTTACAAGAATTGTTTTCAATTTTTTAAATTTTAATTTGAATAATTTATAATGTTTTAAATCTTTTGAAATTCTGTATTAATGGCGTAATGGTTTGCTGAAATTTTTATTAAGTACAAACCAAATTTACTAATCATATATCAAAAAGCTTACTACATTTTAAGCCCCCCCACTCAGAGTATTTAAAAAAAGAATTTTTAATTTTTTTGTATGTGTATTATTTACCATTTTATAACATTTGAATCAATTGGCAATTAGCTGATGTTTCATATTCACTTTCATACATTTAAGTTTTATTCCAATCATTGCTTTTTAAAACAATAAACATTACTGAAGATTGAATGTAGTTAAAAAAACAGTATCATGGGAAAAACTGTCCTTTTGACACTGTCTTATTGTGGGCATGAAATTATTGTGACCCAAGTTTACTAGCAACAGACGTAGCAGTTGATTCAATATAATCACTCCACTTCATGTAAGTGGAAAATGTGGAAACAAGAACTTCTTCAGCTTCCTCTATCTACTAATTAAAAAATAACATTACTATTGAATATCAAACTATTAATTTAGAAATACGACAAAAGCCAAAGTTACATATCTTATACTATTAGATCAACCTAAATATATGGGAAAAACTCATTATTAGTAAATGAATTAAGTCAAAACAAGTCCTTAGAATAGACATTAAATTCTGCTAGCATTCAAACAAATAAGAATAAATTATGAGCAAAACATGAATCTATATCATAAAAGAAGATCTGATTCTCTGGCTTTCACATACTGCATGTGACTTTGTATGTGCTTATGTATATGTGTATGTCCCCAGTGATCATACATGTAAAATCTGCCATAAAGTGTCTGAATCAGCCAGTGAGCTCACACAACATTTCCACAGCCAACATCCAAAAAGGCAAGCTGCAGCAGGAAGACTGATATGTCGGCAATGTGGGAAGAACTGCAGGACTCTTGCAAGTCTCAAAAGCCATTTGGGATTTCATCAGCAATGAAATACTGAGATTTAAAATGTGTGTAAATAAAAATTAAGAAAGTTTGAGTGCAAGAGATGGTCTTACTCGCTTACAAGTTGACTTCAGCCATGTCAGTGTTGCATGTGAGTGACTTACATGTAGTTGTGACATTTAATGTATGCATACACATACATAACTTGACTGAGTTTTAAATAAAACATTGGAATAAGACATTTCCCTCTGACTCTGGATAACCCCTACCCTGAGCTTTTCCAAATTAATTCAGTGATAAATAGAATTATTTAATTTTTTTTGTTTAATTTGTAGTAATATTTTTAGAGATTTCATTTAATTAAAATATGCTTACACACACACACAAACATATATAATTTGAATATAATTGAAATGGATATCAGTGTTGTAAAGACTAATTTCCTTTTATGTCTGTAAACAACTGTGTAAAAGGAAAAGTGTATAAGCAGAAATGTACAGCTTTTGAAAGTCATTTTTATGACTCCTGTATTTAAACTGATCAAGCTTTTTTATAAATGTAGTAATTTAAATGGATGAACAATTTAGATTTGAAATTTGATCATCTTGCCATCAGCAAAGCAACAGGTACCCAACTAGTATTTTATGGTCTACAAAGAATGTGTTTATTACATGTACATGAAACTACTAAAATGTGAAGTCAATATTATCTTAATATAACTGAAATTATATTTTTTAATATTTTTCTTTTACAGATAATTTGGTATGAAAAAATTTCTACTGATGCAAACCTTTGACACTACATTGAATCAGAATCGATGAAATTATCATTTCTGACCGCACATTAGAAATCATGGAAAAATACACTAAAAAAAAATATACTTGTGAAATTTGTGGATCCCTATTTTCAAGTAGTTCAGCATTAAAAACTCATACTAAAAGACACACTGGAGAGAAACCCTATTCTTGTGAGGTATGTGGAGCTGCATTTTTATTTATGTCATATTTGGTGAACCATATGCGCACGCACACTGGAGAGAAACCATATTCTTGCGAAGTGTGTCGCTCAACATTTTCACTTCATTCATCATTGGTAAGACATATGCGCATACACACTGGTAAGAAATCATATTCTTGTGAAGTGTGTGGTCATTCACTTTCAAGTAAATCTTATCTAAAAAAACACATACAAACACATTCAGGAGAGAAACCACATTCTTGTGATTTTTGTGGAACTACATTTTCATTTATGTCAAATTTGGTAGAACATATGCGGACACACACTGGAGAGAAACCATATTCTTGTGAAATTTGTGGAGCTACATTTTCACAACAATCAAATATGGCTAAACATATGCGAACACACACTGGTGATAAACCTTATTCTTGTAAAATTTGTGGTGTTGCATTTTCTGATGGTTCAACTTTAAAAACCCATATAAGAAAACACACTGGGGAGAAACCACATTCTTGTGAAATTTGCGGATCTTCATTTTCAAAAAGATCAGCTTTGGTAAAACATATACGAACACACACTGGAGAAAAACCCTATTCTTGTGAAGTTTGTAGTTCTGCATTTTCTGATATTTCAGCTTTGAAAATCCATAGAAGAAAACATACAGGAGAGAAACCATATTCTTGTGAAATTTGTGGAGCTTCATTTTTGAAAAGATCAGCTTTAGTAGAGCATACACGAACACACACTGGAGAAAAGCCTTATGTTTGCAAAGTTTGTGGTGTTGCATTTTGTGGTAGTTCATCTTTAAAGACGCATATAAGAAAACACACAGGAGAGAAACCATACACTTGTGAAATTTGTGGAGCTTCATTTTCACAAAAATCAGTTTCAGTAAAACATATACGAACACATACTGGCGAAAAACCTCATTCTTGTGAAATTTGTAGTGCAGCATTTTGTGATAGTTCTTCTTTAAAAATCCATGTTAGAAAACACACTGGAGAGAAACCATATCCTTGTGAAATTTGTCAATCATCTTTTTCACTAAAATCAGCTTTGGTGCAACATAGGCGAACACACACTGGTGAGAAACCCTATTCTTGTGAAGTATGTGGTACTGCATTTTGTGATCGTTCAGCTTTAAGATGCCATATGCAAACTCACACTGGTGAAAAGCCATACCCGTGTAACATTTGTGGATCTTCATTTTCACAGAGGTCAATATTGTTAAGACACATGCGAACACACACTGGAGAGAAACCATATTACTGTAAAATTTGTGGAACTTCATTTTCACAAAGTTCGGGTTTAGTGAGACACATTCGTACACACACTGGAGAGAAGCCATATGCTTGTGAAGTTTGTGGTTCATCTTTTTCGCAGAAATCAACCTTGGTAGCACATATGCGAACTCACACTGGAGAGAAACCTTATGTTTGTGACATGTGTGGCACTACTTTTCGATATGGTTCAGCTTTGAAAACCCATATGAAAACGCATGCTGGAAAAAAAGATGTTGTTGTGAATAGTGTTGATCTGTTTTTAAAATAGTGCCTGCTTTAAGACATTGGAATATGCAGAAACAATTTCTTTTTAGTAAGCGACAATTCATTTTGCCATTATATTTTAAAAAGAATTGCATATTGTTTTCTTAAAATGTCATCATACTCAGAAGAAAGCTTTTATGAAGTCAGTTATTTTCATGTAATTTAGATTTATTCTTTTTTTTAAACAAACAGTAGGAACATGGAGATATATTGGACACCTTTAAAGCATAAATTCTTTTTGAAATATATGTTTAACTTCTTATTCATACACAGGTTCTCTCACAAAGAGTATGATTTATCTCTCTTAACAATAATCAGAAGGTAGTACCTTATATGTTGATATCAAAGAAAATATAATGATGAAACTTGGACCTTCATGCCCACAAAAAACAGAGTGCCAAAAGGACAGTTTTCCCCTTGACACTGCAATGATTAGAATTTTAATAAAACCTAAACATGAAAATGAATTTATACATTTTGTTCTTGAGAATGGACAACAAAAATAATAAACACTTTATTTATTATATTCTTTAGTAGAATGATTGGCAAAACATTGGCTGATTGCCAGTTGATTAGACATTTATAAAATGGTAAATAATAAGGATTTCCTTATAGTTCACATATTTTATAACTTTATGAATAAAAAATTGTTTTCATATTTATTTATTTATAAACTGGTAAATGATAAATATTGCATTGCATTAGTTTTAATTGTATTAGTTTTTATAATGTTGTAAATGTGAAATTATTCTTGTAAATAAACAATCTAATAACTAAATGGTGTTTAATATTTTTGTTGTCATTTCTCAAAAATAATGTATAAATTGACTTTCATATGTTAGGTTTTATTCCAGTTCTAATCATTGCTTTTTAAAAAAACAAATGTTGCCAAAAGGTGAAGATACTTAAAAGAGCAATGTTGTACAAGAAAACCCATCCTTTTGACACTATGTCTTACTGCAGGTATGTTTGTTCATGTTTGTTCATGCTTGGCATGTATTTTTTATAAGTTATGTGTTTAGAAAAAGTTATTACACATTTCACTGCTGTAAATTGAACGTCAACTAATCAAATCATAACTATGTTTGAATGCTAGGAAAATGTCAAGAGTTAGTTTATATTATCTCTTTTATTTGACAGTGTGTCATATATAGTGTATTTTATATTTGAATTGGGTAAACTTGCAAAGAGAGAACTTGGATTTCTATAAGCTTTCACCTGAAGACTGAAGACAGTGTTTCGCCCTCTGCAGCAGTCTAACCTTTCATTTCTGCATCACATTATTACAGGTGATGAAAAATTGTGTTTTTGATGTCAGCAGAAAATGAAAGAGACAGTGACTATCACAAAATGAGAAAACCAGTGCCAACACCAAAACCATGACACCATCCACAGAAATATTTGCTTTGTTCTCTGGCAAGCTGTCAGAACATGGAATGACCATCACTACAGATGTTTATTACCAGCAATTTGATCGAGCAAAGAAAGCATTACATCTTAAGCGTCCTACTTTGGTAAAAAGAAAAGGTGTTATTCTCCATTATGACAATGCCAAACAAACACCCCCATAAAATAAAATCTTTACGATGGGAGATCCATCCATACCCCCCCCCCATACTTAACAGGTGTAGCACTTCATTGAATTTCATTTGTTTCCATCATTGAAACATTTTATAATTGGCAAAATGTTCAAAAAAAATTATTGGTTTGTTTTTTTACAGTTTATCAACCTTTTGCAGGTTATTTAAAGCCAGAAAATATTTTTAGTGTGTAAAAATTTTGGAGAGAGAATAATTATTTTTACTGGTACAAGTTCTACTAATTAACCTACAGCTGGAGGGGAAGAGGTGGATCTGTACCTTTCCAAAGGGTATTTGCATGTCAGTAAATATAATGGACCCAACTGGAATTGAAACTTGGCCCTCTGATTTCCAATTCCAAGATGTTATCATTTACATCATCACACATCCATTCAGAAACAAAGAAGTTGAAACATTCTATTTTTGTGAAAACCAAATTTCTTTAAAAGTGGAAATTAAAATTTGCTTTCCTGCTAGGCTACTGTCATTAAAGGCTTATGACCCTATCATGTTGAAACACCAGTTCTCATATGATTACCAGAGTTAAGTAATTTCAAAACTAGTTAGGGGACCTCTTGGGAATACCAGATGCTGTAATGTTGGCTCTGCAGGTGGTGTAATGGATAACGACTAAAAATAGAAATTGGAGAGTAGAGTTCCAATTCCATCCAGGTTTGTTATACTTACACACAAATATCTTTGGGAAAGATATGAATCCATCTCTCCTCCCTCTAGCTATAGGTTAATTAGTAGAACATACATCCAAAAAATTCTTACAATCTAAAAATATTTTCTAGCTTTGAATAACCTGCAAAAGGCTGATAAACTGTAAAAAAATATCAATAAAAATAAAATCAATATAGCCATTGAGAATGAAGGTGATTACATTTTGATAAATTACTTTCTGGACACCCTAATATTAAACTTGTAGATATTGTAGCTGTGTCATTAATGTTGACATTAATTCTTAATCATTGGCAATCTCTTTTTCCCCTGATTTTCACTACATTTAGTTAAAAAAAAAAAAGAATTAGCCCTGTTCTATCAGTAAATCATTGTTAATGGTAATGAATTAATCCTTACCACTGCCAATGCAGTTCTATAGAAAAATCATTTACAATGTATTCTTATAGTAAGTTGTCAATACATTATGTATATAAAACTCTGTTCTCCTAAATAAATTCTACTTATGGTAATTTGTGATGACTTTTGATGCATTCAGTATCTTCTATATCCATATATAATCAGTTTGAGTTTTTACACATTCATGATAATTTGCTATGTATTTTATTGTAAAATATTTTCCAGTAAATTTCTGTATATACTTTTTGTATTATATATATATATATATATATATATATATATATATATATATACACACATCTGAATTTTTGGACACACCTGTGTACTTTCTCAACAAGATGAGAAATGAAAAATGAAGTTGGGCTTTCTTTTACACTGTATTCTGCAGAAAGCTTTCTACAAAAGTTTCTTCTGTCAAACTTCTCATTTATGGAACTCTCTTCCAGCTTCTTGCTTCCCATACAAGGTTGATCTTCAAAAATTTAAATGCAATGTCAATTGTTATCTTGTCTTCTTAATTCTTGTTCTTTGATTGTCCTCTCTCCTTAATAGTAGTTTTTCTCATATTCTCTAACACACAGTAACCTCTTGCCACCGAGTGGCTTTATTGCTTTCCTTGTAGTGAAATGATTAAAATAAAAACCAACTACATCCCTAATTGTGGCAAACAACTGGCCCAAAACTATCACATCTCTTCAATAATATAATGTGGGTGGGTGGGGGATGACAAATTTCCTGGAAAAGAAAGTCTGACTTTATTTTTCTTCTTTTTTATTTCTTGCCTCTTTGAGAAAGGACACAGGTGTGTCTGAAAATTCCAATTTATAACATTTTTCTACTGCTTCCATTTGGTCAAAAGGCCTACCAATATACAATAAATATTATTAGTCTTATTATTAGTATTATTATTTTTTGTCATTTTTTTTCTCTCAATTTTCTTTCACTGGCTACATATCTACATATTATAAGAAGCATACATGGCTAATCTTTCTTTAATATATATATATATATATATATATATATATAATTTTCTTTCACTGGCTACATATCTTCATATAAGAAACATGTTGAAAATTCTTTCTTATATATATATATATATATATATATATATATATATATATATATATATATAATATGGAACCCAGATAAGATCCACGTCTAATAGAAAGAAAAAAAAATTACCTCCCCATATTTAAGATCAACACGACAAGCAAAGTAGGACTAAAATTTGAACCTGGCCTAATGAGCCTTCATTTTGAGGGTGAAACTTAAGTACCTCTGGTTTTACTTTTTATTCTGTACTTTTATTGCAATTATACAGGGTGTATCAAAATACTTTTACAAACTTTGGGGGCAGGTTCCTGACATCAAAACAAGGTAAAAGGTCCATATAAACATGTCCAAAAGGCCATCATTGTACTTCAACACAGCAACTCATAAAAAAGTTCAAAGTACACTCCACTTGCTTCAACACATGCATACACCCATCAGATCATTGATTGGCAGACCTTTACAAATACTCCCACACAGTGTTGAGTGGTTTCGCAGGCCCCCCTGACATGTTGATGAAGCGTCTCTGCATTATTAATGTCTGCTGCAAAAACCAATTGTTTTAGATGACCCCACAGATAAAAACACAAAAGATTCAGGTCAGGGGAACGTCCAGGACATGGAATCGCTCCTCCCCTACCTATCCCTCATTCATGGTAGATGTCAGCCAGTGTATCATGAACAATGTGAGTAAAATGTGCCGGAGCCCCATCATGCATGAACCACATGTGTCTTCGTATTAGCAAGGGTACATCCTCTAGCAGATTTGGAAGTGTGTTCAAAATAAAGTCCCTGTAGTCAGCTCCAGTAATATGTATTGGGAGAACATATCGACCTAACAGACAGTTACCTACAATTCCAACCCATGCATTAATTGTAAACTGATGCTGGTATGTAGCCTTTATTGTACCATGGGGATTCTGATCCACCCACAAATGTTGTTTGTTTAAATTTATCATTCCATCTCTTTCAAATGTTAACTTATCCATAAAAAGGGTCTGAAGAGATAAACAATAAATCGTCAGTTTGTGTAATAAAAAAAGTAAGAAGATGAAAGACTCTGCACACATTGAAAATGATACGGATTCAAGAGCTACTCTTGAAGTACCCTCCATGTGGTAGCTATGAGATGTACAACATGTTAGGACCACTTAACATGTGCTGATATCTGGACCATCTCTGACAGCCTGTGTTCTTCAGGGTCAGGCATACTCGGTCTTCCTCGATCCATAGTTTGTGGTTCCACACATCTATTCTCAGCAGTGCGACAATAAACAGCAGCAAAGGTTGGATGAATCGGCTGTCTTCAGTCTGGAAACACAATCTGATACAGTCACGCAGCCTTGCATCCATTACCACTCAGGCAACTATATGTAAAAACCATATCTGCCTCCTCACGATATGACTGTCCTGCCATTGTTAAACAGAACACTTCTCAGTTAACTCACTACTACACACGTTAAACATTGAAGACAGACTATCCATAAATGTACGCAAATGACAAATGTAACCTAGTCTGCATGGCGACAGTGCACTGTAAACTTTCTTTAAACCTAATAACTCAAAAATGAAGGATTTGCAGACATATGTTTATATGGACTTTTGTCCTTGTCTTGGTATGAGGAACCCGCCCCCAAAGTTTCTAAACGTATTTTGGATACACCCTATATATATAAAGTGGACACTGTGGTCAGCACCAAGTGGCAACAGTCTGTTTCATGCTTAAATGCAATCTTCATGAACTGAAGATTGCGTTCAGGCAGAAAACAGATTCTCACCAGTTGGTGTTAACATCAGTGTCCACTTTTATAGTTACACATGCTCTATCTCTAATTTTGAGCACTTTTGTCTATAAATATACCATACCTTGAAACTATATTTTTATCATTCATTCATTATATATATATATATATATATATATATATATATATATATATATCTGAATTAAATTTTTTTTTGTATTTAACAAATCGTTTTCGTAATAATGTTTTCATTTTTTTATTATAAAATCACTTGCAATACATTGTACAATCTTACCCATGAATTACAATATAACCATTTTAGTATTTTCTGTATATTTTCAAGGTTTTTCTGAAAAGTCATCAGTCTAGTACCATTGTTCCTAACATGGGGCAGTTTGATTTTTAAGGGGAGAAATCCAGGAATTAATTATATTGAATTTTTTTTCTAGTGAGTGTGTGTGTGTTGTGTGTGTGTGTGTGTGTGTGTATGCAAGATAACACATATGGTGCATATACAGTCTGCAAACAAAAAAATATTTGTGTGCATATATGTACATGTATGTATGCAATTATATATGTACTGTATATAATATATATATATATATGTTTATATTAGTAACACAATATTTTTATAAATATTCTAAAATTCTAAAATTAAATGATACTACTGCATATATGCAGCCTCAAGTTCTTAAGGAAAGTTAAGTTAATGGCTTTTTAAGGCTTCCTCCACATGAATATGAGTTCACTTTTTGAATAATAAGAATTATATGTCACTGGATGGCAGGTATCAGGATTTCAGAGATGCTTGATGGGGGCACGGCTACAAAAAGGTTGGGAACCACTGGTCCAGCCCTACCCATTTTCCCAAATCAGTATTTCAATGACCAATTATCAGAATACTGATTTTGGAAAGTGTGTTTGTCCAAGAACACTTCAACATTTTAATCATAACAGTGAATGAATGTTTTTATGTATATGTTTAACCCTTCTACTTCTGTAGACATGTTTATGTCTTTACAAACTTACATTACTTGCTGTTAACACACACACACACACACACACACACACACACATACATACATACATACACATATATATATATATATATATATATATGCAATATCCCTTCTGAAGGGAAAACCAACTTAAAATAAAATTTAATTATAATTTACAGAGAAAGATTAAAATTACACAGCATTTAAAAACATATATCATTAATTTGTAAAATTTCAGCTTTTAAAAATTGTATAGTTATTACATCATAAAAATTTTTACTCTTCAAATGACCGACTTTAGAATAGAGATGACCATTTTTCTGTTAAATAATTGCATGTTTTCTTGTGTTCACTACTACATCCAAGTACCATGTATAAATAAAAGACAACATATCAAGTAACAGTTCCAGTTGAGGTTGTAAGAGGTGTCATTAAGAAATCTTCCTTGTCTGTTTCCTGTTGTACAAAAACTGTCTTCATAAGAAACTGGACAAAAAAGGAAAGAAAAAACAATTTTTGTGAAACACCAACAAATTGAGAAATATAAAAATTTGGCATCTGCACTTTACTTTCTTCTTTTTCTTCTTTTTTTTTTGTGAACAAAGTTGAATATTTTTATAAGGACAAATTTTGGTCTCCAACATGACAAATCATTGTTATGGTAATTTACCCACACATTCATGGACTCTCCCAGCTATAAATAGGAACAGGTACTGCCTTTTGGAAGTTTCCAGCCATCAGCTTTGACAGTTGGACTGAATATTCTTGCTGTAACACTCGTTTGTATATGTTTGTGTTACTGTTTCTGTTAATATATTTGTTTAACTCAATTCCTCTCTTTGTGTCTTTATTTCTGGCCCTAACAAGGCCACAACAATCATCAAAAGCAATTTTAGTCTTAAGTTTCAGTCAAGAATATTTACAATGTTTTCTTAATAAAAATATTTCACTATATACACTATTTACATGCAGACTATTTTCATCATATTTGCGATTATTATCACAATGCCTCTGGCCTTCATCAAGTGTATGTCAATCCAGGTAACGTACAAGGAATTCTCAACTCAACCCTTTATTTAATCTACAAGGGTGGACTGTTCTTGTTCCACTGCCTGAGTCTGGGGATATCTGGTTTAGTTCTTATTTTTAGCACTTCACAGTTACTGCCCCCATTCTTTCCACTGAGTTCAAGTACACACTGCTTGGCCCAGGGATTGAACTCAAATTTACTATGTCACTAAATTTATGGACCAACACTTTAATCCACTAGGCTATTGTCCCACGGTGGAATGAGAACAATCTATCATCATAGACTAAATAAAGGGTTCAATTCAGAATTCTCTTCAGGTCAGGGGAACGTCCAGGACATGGAACCGCTCCTCCCCTACCTATCCATCATTCATGGTAGATGTCAGCCAGTGTATCATGAACAAAGTGAGTAAAATGTGCTGCAGCACCTGATGAAGGCACAACAGCTTAAACATTGTGATAAAAACAACAAAGATGAGGAAAATGGTCTGCATGTAAATAATGATAACTCCTCATAAATTTGTAGAGAAAAATAAGAAAACATCTTACTTTAAGGTTCAGTTAGACAATTATTGTTAGCTTTTACATTTCAACCAATGCATTCCAAGCTTTTTTCAAGTGTTCCATCTGTATACAGGCTTTCGGCCATATGACTTTGTATCACTTGTTCTTATACAACCACTGAAATTAAACAATGTTGAGCCTGGTCTGTACCTAAATGAGTGACTGCTTGTGAATACCACGTTCTGTAAGCGTTTCTGTAAAATGAGAAAGCAAGCTGACTATCATACACTGGTTTATTCTCGCTAATGTCCTCATCTTGTTATGTATCATATATATGAGTTCCACTCAAGATCTGGAGTAAACTTGAGTCCCAGTAAATATCCAAAGCATGGAACCTTATTGAGAGTGGAAATGTTCATTGAGATGGAAGAAAGCTCAAGGTTTGATACATGATCATGAAATGTTACTAGCTTGATTTTGGAGCTATTGAAAACTACAAGTTGGTTTTGACCTCATTGAGCTGTTTGAGTTAGATCAGCACAGAAATCAGTGGTAGGGCTCTATTCCTTTTGATTTTTGGAATTACTGACGTAAACTGTAATATCCTCAGCATATATGCTTACTAATGCTCTGGGAATGTTTCGAGGCAGACACAGGTTTCATCTTTGTAATGTTTCTCCTGCCTATACCAATCAACAAGAGCCTACTTTGGTTGACTGATCCAGGAATTGTGTAACAATATATACTTAACAAAGATTTATATCCACTAGGCCATTGTCTGCTTTGATAATGAGGTGGGGAAATTTTGGAGCCTTAAACTCAGTGCCTGTTCTTTCTAAAGCAAAGGCACCAATATGGTGTTCCAGGCAATATATTGGCCTGCAAACAGATATTGAATGATGCAACAACAAACAAAATGAAGGCTTGAATAAAAAATATATTGCCAAGTTTATTTTTGTTAAAGAAAATACATTAACAAAATATGGTTACATCTCACTAAGCAAAAAATTCTGCATACGCTTATAGAAATTGAGGAGAGTGTTTTGTAGCCATTGAAGAGTGTTGTCCTGGAAAGGACAGTTTACTGCATATCATTGCTGAAGTTTCAGCTGCTGATATCTGGCTGGAGCCGTGGGCTTGCTGTAGATGTTGCTGGAGCAATGGTATTCAATTAACTGTAAAAGCAACTAATGGTATGTTTTAGCATGGAGAGTAGAATGAGAACAATCAACTTCTGGATTGAATCAAGGTATTGCTGGCTTTACTTGTTGGCCTGTTAGGCTGAAGCCTAAGGGCTCAAAATCTAGTGGTGGAGTCTGCCAAAGTTTATTTTTGAGACTATGATAGGTTTTGGGAGGGGCTCACAAGTGGAATATCCTTGGGTCTCTCCTTATCTAAACTTAACACAGAAAAAGTTTAGTTTAAAAATTCCTTGAAGGTGTTGCAGAGGTGATGGTTAAATAGGTTTGAAATTTATCAGAAGGATATTTGGTTATGTGAGGTTGTGTGCGTGTAAAAAAACATCCCTTCTCCACAAACATTTAAAATTTGTTGTAAGGCGCAAGGCTAATAATGCAAGATAGATACAACAAAAATGACGTGAAACAACAACAAATATTTATATCAAAATTATAGATTGTAAGATAAATTTGCTCAGAATATTTGATATAAGTTCTTGAATCTCTTATTTCTTCCTCAGTCCTCCAAATTTGAACAGAGTGGGTGAAAGGAATTATTATTATTTCAAACCCTCTAGAAGTGTATAATAATGATAATTACTTATCTCATAAATTCTTAGAACAAGAAAAGGCATTTTTCTCTATCATTTCACAGTAAGCAAAGCAATACATCCACTAAGATGCAAGGGGTTACTAAATGTGAGAAAATATGAGAAAAAGAAAAAAAAAGTTGAGAGGGCAATAAAAGAACAGGAATTAAGAAGACAGAATATAATGATTGACATTGCTTTTAAATTTTTGAAGATCAAAGTTGACTGGAAAGAAGAAGCCAGAAGAGAGTTCCACAAACAAGAACTGCAAGAGAAGAAACTGTGAGCATAAAACATACAGTTATATCTTGCAATTTCAACTGTAAAATGATGAAACTTAGCTGCCAATCTGGTACTGCACTTGAATTCATAAAGTCCAGGTACTAATGAGGAAAGCTCATCAGAAAAAGTATCATGAAAATACTTATAGAAAAGGCACAGGGAAGCTACTTTACAGTGGTGGAGAAGTGACTGAAGCCAAGATGTCAGGTCAGGACTGATAATATTTCAGATTCTTTGGGTTTAATCAAGAATCTCTAAATACATAGGAGCAGCACCAGATCAGATCTGACAACAATATTCAATACATGGACAAATAGTGGACCTATAAATATGCAAGATTCTGGCAGAGAAAAATTGTCTAGTTTAGTAATTTAATACATCAACCAACTGATAGTTAAGTATATAGATTTTTGTTTCAAGAAAAAAAAGCATGGATAAAATATCAGAAAAAATAGTTTTATAGTAAAACTTTGCAGTTTTACACTACTTTATTAGTATGTATTAATCAAAGGAAGTAAAATTCAGAAGTACTATTTAAATATTCTATTTCATATTTATTAAGTATGGCACAAGGCCAGCCAACGAGTATCCCTGTCTCGAAAAACTCACGCTGAATTGATAAATTTTTAAAGTCCAGATTCAAACATTATACCAGTAATAAAAACGCCTTCGGCCACAATGACAAAACAAATCTTTGATTGTGGTAATTAATATTTTTAAATAAATAAATATTTCCCGACGGACACAAAATAAAAATAAAATTAATAATTAATCATTTTTATTTTTATTCATTATCTCCCTTTAAGTTCGCTCTTTTGCGTGATTTTTTTTTCAGTTTGTCTTGCAACAAAACGTCTGTTTCATTTTTTAAAAAAAGAAGAAAAACAAACAAAGAAATTAGCCGTTTTATTTATTTTTTTTGATATTTGTTGTCTTTCTCTCGGAAAACAAATCAGTCTAAAATGAAAATAAAAGTGTAAGTATCCATTTTTGATTGTTTTACTTTTTTTAGTCGTATAGATTTTTTTCTTTTTTGTGTGTAGTTTTTTCTGTAAATAATTTATTTTACTTGTCCATCAAAAGAAGATATGTAATTCATTTCTGAAAGTTATTTTGCTTGATTCGTTTTTTTTATTTGTTTGCTATATTAAAGTTAATAACAACATCGATTTTTCAATTGACCGTCTTCTTTACAGGCTTTTTAGTTGATTGAAAAAAAGAAAAGAAATGAAAAGCGGTACCTCTGAAGATTTGCAAACAAAAAAGGAGCATACAAAATAAAAAAAAATGTCCCAAACTTAATAAAAACAAAATTTTACCGTCTAAATCTTTGTTATTAAATTATATTTTGAAATGCTTTTTAGAACCTTCAAAAATTTTTTTGTTTTTCTTGCGTTAACGGGTGAAGTTATTACAGGGAATTTTAGCTTCTTTTTGCGGTGAAAAACACATTGATTTTTTTTTTACAGAGAGAAATTCTTTAAAAAAGTCAGATAATTGTCAGATTTTAATGTAGGTATGTCCAATTTTGACCTTTTTAGCGTTTTTTTTTAGTTGTTTTTTTTGTCAGTTGAAAGACACATTAATTTCGAAATTCTTGTAAAAATTAACTACTTGTTGGATTTTAATGAAAACTTCAGAACTTATTCAGAAATGAATGAACTTATTTTAGAAATGTTTGTCTCTTTGAAAGTCATGGTATAAATATTTTTTTTTTATATGTTACCACCCTCGAACTTAATTTTATGAAAACACAAAAAAAAATTTATTTGCAACCTGAATTTTTTTTTTTAATTAAATGCACAAAACTCTGAAAAATCTAAATCATCGATTTTTTTGTTAAAAAAATGTCCGAAATTGTCCAAACTTTTACCTCAATTGTAAAAATACAAAACCCAATAAAACTAAGACAATATTTAATTAAGAAAGTTTTTAATGGCTTTTCTGAATAATATATACGAAGGTAATTATTATCTGAAAGAAAAAATTTTTTTTGATGAACAATGAATTTTTACATTAATTTTCTTTTTTTTTTCAATTTTAAATACACAATATGACAAAAGGTTGTTATATATTTATACATTAAGTTCTTTCTGCAACCTTATGGAAATGATGTATTATGTTCTCTACTTTTTAAAGATCATAAATTTGAAAGCTTATTAAAATCTGACAACCATAATTATTTTAAAAATAATTTTTAATATTCCAAAATTCTATTTAAAATCGTCTACAACGAAAGTACGGATGCACATTGTTGAAATAATGTCACATGATAGAAGCAAGTTTTTTTTTTACTTCAGAAATGGCTTTGATTCGTTCGGTAACAAGAAAACAACGCTTGTCAAGTTTTCTGAATATCGTCGTATTATTTTCAATTTTTTTCTTTTTCTATTCAAATATAATCGAATAGTGGGATAAAAGAAAATATTGACTATTTACAATTACAAAAAAAAAAAAAAAACGCCCTTGGAAGTCCACCCAAATTTTCAAGTTTGAAATCGAATGCATAAATTCATTGTACATTACTTTGGAATTATTATCCACACGACAAATTATCAATTAAAACGATTTTTGGAGTTTAAATTTTCTGGAGTTAGCTCGCTACTACTCAAACTAAAAAATACTTGTTGAGTCAAAACAAAACCAACATAGCATGTTAATTTTATTAATAAATAAAATAAAACTCATATTACTGCCATATAATAAATAGAAAAAAATCTGCCTTAATAAAAAAGAAATAAAATCTCATTTCATTAAGTTAACCCGTTTCAATTAATGGTGTTTCATGTAATTTGTATATTCTCAGAAAAATATTTCATGACTGAAATAATAAACCTCAATTTAAAAAAATGTATTTTTTTTACTGTTTTATTTTTACTTGTAAAATTTGATTTTCTTTCATAATTTAAATGTTATTTTCAGTGCAGAATTCTTCCTCAAACGTAAGGTAAAAAAAAAAAAAAATTTGAAAGTGAATTTTTTTTAAAAAAATCTACTAACCAGATTCACTTAAAATTAGAACGAATTATATCACTTTGGCGCTACCATCCAATAAATTTCCGTGCCGTAACTTGTGAATATATTGACGTACATCAATTAACGCCTGTCAATTCCTTAAAAAAGGAACGACTACGGTTGGAAATATCTCTCTTAAAAAATTTTCTGCTAAAAATGTAAGTAATGTTTCTTTCAAATTACATTAAGTATACTTTAATCATTCTAAATTTCCTAAGATAACAAAAGAAAAAGGTGTAATTGATTTTTCATGATTTTTTAACTAACAAACTATGATCTTTCCGACAGAAATGTCGATAAGTTCGATTTTACGAAATTTTTTGACTCGAAAAAAAACAAGATTTTTAATAAAATTTTTAACATTTATAGGAAGGAATAAAAAATCTGAAAAATATTCAGAAAATACTTTGGTCTTTCCTCTTTAATAACAACATAAATATTTAAACGTTAAAAATTGTTTTATCAATTTGGGGACCTTTTGTCATCAAGGTATACCACTTTTTAGCGAAATATTGGACATACCTATTTTAATGAAACTTTCAAGAATTATTCACAAGTTAATTAAATTATTTTACAAATGTTTCCTCTTTAGAAAATCTTAGTAAGTTTTGTTTTGTTTTTTCACATCTGTTACCCTCCACTTATTTAATTTTTATAAAGTTTTGAGAAATTTATTTTTGTAGCGCTTAAATTTTTTTAGTTTATATTACAGTGTAACCCGGATATAAGAGAGTTGTCGGGACCGGAGAAGAAGTCTCTTATATCTGGGTTTGGTCTATTATATATACATTAACACAGGCTCTAATTTTAATTGCTTTTAAAAAAGGGACATCATTGTCTTAAGGATTTTTTTTTTTTTTCGATGAATAATGAATTTTTATAAGAATTGTTTTAATCCTTTTTCAAATTTTAATTATAATAATTTATAAACCTTTAAAACTTCAAATTCTGCATTAATTTGTATCGATTAGGTGATATTAAGTAAAATCTATATTTACTAATCATAAATGTTAAAGTTCACTACAATTCAACAACACTCAATTTTTTAAAAAGAATTCTAAATTTATTTTATTTTTATGTGTAAACATGTTGATTTTTGTAAATATGGATGTCCATACGCAGCATTATCTGAAAATAAGAGCTGTAACTATAATAAAGTTAAAATTTATTGGTAAATTTTTAACATTTCCTTAACAAGCCTCTTCGTCAGACCATAAAGTCACAGTAACTAAAATTCAATAAAATATTAGATTGCTTAGAATATTTTCTTAAATTTTTAAGATTACTAGGTAGTTAAAAAAATTATATAAAAAGTGTTCACATTATATTCATGAAGTAATTGTTACAGTTATATCACCCTTAGAAAAAATTCCCAAACATAAGTCTATCAAGAGAATTGTCGACATCTCATAAAAACACCCACCGCTGTGTTAAAAAATGCTTTTCTTAAACTAAAAGTAATATTTGTTTCAAATCAGCTAATCTTCTTCAAATAAAGTTTCAGAAAAGTATATTTTATTTTTGAAAGATTTTTTAATAAAGAGAATTACATTGTGTTGACAGATTTACCAATATGGACGATTTTAGCATTTTTACTGATAATAAAAACAAAACTCATTCCAATCAATTTAAATTCAGTTTGAAACACAGTAAAGTATTTTGCTTGTTAGAAATATCAAATTTAATCTATTAGTTTGAAATTAAAACTAAAATAAAAGCTTCAAGAAAGATTTTTCACTTTTTATAATGCATTAGGTATCACTTTTTTCTTTTTTTGGTGGTACCTATTTAAGTATCTTCATTGATGCGTTAATTAAACTCGTTGATAAATATATTTTTGTATACATAAAATAATTTTTTTTTTTTTTTTTTAGAATATTTTTCCCTCATACCAATTACAACATATTGATGATTTTTCAAATGTAAATTTAAACATTTGCCAAAAATAAAGTAACAGAAAAAAATCTGCTGAAGCTAATTTAACGATTTCTTTACTTTATCTCTCAATACCTCATAAAAACACCCACCTCCTGGTTAAAAAATATTTTTCTGTGATATTTTAAAGTAAATGTAACATTTAATTCAGGTTAATTAAACTTTAAATCAGTTAATCTTCCTCAAATAAAGTTTCAGAAAAGTATATTTTTGAAAAATCTGGGAAGATTCACAGATGTCTCTTGGTTAAATTTCTTGATAACTCCTAAATATTAGATCTGTACAGTTAATAGATTTAAAATCAAGGCATTTTGAAATTTCAGTACATTTTTGCATTTTGCTAAATAAGGCTTTCAATGAATTTCTGACATAGCTCCAAAGATATTGCATGTACGGATTTGAAACCTGATGACTAGTTAATGTTTACTGTAGATTACAAAAATATAAACACTTTACCTTTGCATACTTTATTTTTTATAAGGACCTGAAAATGGCCCCAAAATGCAAAAAGATACTGTCCAATTTGAGAGCTTCTGATTCACAAAGTATATCAGATACAGCATCTAAATTAGTTTTCTTACTGTTTATGACCTAAATAGATTATTTCTATGCAGTAAACATATTCATTCCTGTTATAGGAATGTCAGTATTACTGTTTGAATATTTACTTGATATTTAACACCCTTAAAATTCCTTATGTTCATGACATCAGCAGACCAGTTATGCAATTTAGGATAATGTTTATATTTTTTATCACATTCTTACATGTGTGAGGATCATGTAACAGAAATTTTGTTTTGTGAACAAACTTCTGTCTGGGGGTTAAAACATTTTTCTAGAACATGTTATCATGCCAAAATCATGGTTTTGTTGATTTTTTTCATTTTAATTTTAAATATATCAAGTCAAAATAATGAAAATGCATCAAAATTTGTACATGTTAAGCAATTTTATTGATATTCAAAAATGTACACAAACCAGACATTTTTTTCCTAAATTCTTTCAAATAGCTTATATAAACAAAACTTCTAACAGTCGAGGATAATTTTGAATTGATAAAAAAAATTCTCTAATTCTCCAGTAATTCATTATCTATTTACAGACCTTTTTTTTTTCCAGGTTAATTTACTGACTTTGTCTGCTTTGCAAATCTACCTAATTATTTACGCTATTTACATTCAGACTATTTTCCTCATCTTTGTTGTTGTTATTGCAATATTTTGGCTGTTGTGCGCTCCAGCTTTCATCAGGCATATATTGATCCAGGTAACCTACAGGAAATTCTGAACTAAACCCTTTATTTAATCTACAAGAGTAGATGTTCTTGTTCCACTGCCCATGTCTAGGGGTATATCTAGTTCTTATTTTTATTACTGCTTAGTTATTGCATACCCTGTTTCCATCGAGTCTGAAAAAATCAGCACATATGTTAGGCTATGAGGACCTCCTTAGTAGACTTAGCATAGAAATAGATATGATATTGGAGAGAAAAGCTTCAGTAAGTGCAGTCAAGCAACAACACTCATCAGTAAGCAAACAGATTAAATTTAAGACTCCAAGTTCCTCACAGAGACTTGGCCTATAGGACAATTGCCTAGTGGATTAAAGTGTGGGTTTGTGAATTTGGTGACATAGTAATCATGAGTTCTGGGCCAGGTGATGTGTGTACTTGGACTCTGAGGGAACAAGGTGAACAATAACTGAGTAGTACTAGACATAGTGGTATGAGAGCAGTCTATCCATGTGACTTTGTGTGTGCATATATAAATATAATATATATGGGTATGTCTGTGTTATGCGTGAGGGACTTACATGTACTTCTGCCATTTAATGTGTACATGCACAATTTAAGTCAGAATTAAGATATTGTAATATTACATTCTCCTCCCGCTCAGTCTGAACAGACTCTACCCTGGACTGAGCAATACAATCATAACATTAGATGCAGGAAAAAAAAAACTTTTAAACCCTAACATATACATGCACATGCACACACACACACACACACACACACACACACACACACACACACACACACACACACAATTTGAATGGAATTAAAATGGGCATCTGTATCTATTTCCCTTTCTGTCTGGCAACAACCCCTGGTTAACAGGAAAAAGTATAAGCTGAACTCTACAGTCTTTTCACATAATTGTTATGGCTTTTTCTATATTTAAACTAAATATATTTTCTAATAAATTTAGCATTTTAAATAGTTTTGATTTTTAATCATCTTGCTCCAAAGCAGTGATTCTCAAAGCGAATGGTGAAAAGGAGGGGGGGCGATTTTGAAAAAAAAGCGGACAGCCAGAGAGTATCAATGGCACATCTGAACCATAAGATACACCACACACACACACACACACACACAGTGTACTTGAAGTTTATTTTGCCTTCACTTTACTGTTTATCCCATTTATATAACAATTATGGGAAATACTACAATACTCATTTGACATACAATGTGCGCACCAAGAAAATTCAATCACAGCCTGACTATACATGGGGAGGTAGAGTTGTGTTTTAGTATGCAAGGGGATGGCAAAAAAGTTTGGGAACCACTGCTCTAGAGTGACGTGACAGGTACTGAATTAGTATTTTTATAATTTTAATATGAAGCTGTTTGCTAAAATTATATCTCTTCTACATTTACAGATATCACTGCTATGGAAAACAACTGAATTCGTCTGATGGCCAAATATAAATATTAAGAATACTTTTTCAAGTTTGGTAACTGGATATCAAATCAGCAATAAATATGTTCATTTGTTGCTTGAAGGATTAAGTTTTGAAAACACTCACTGCAAATAAACATTTGGCTGTAAACTGGGCTGATTTCCATTTTGGCTAATTTTTATTTCTAAAGAGTGTTGATATAACATGTTAAGATTTCTCATTTAAAGACGCACAAGCAAACATGAGATGAATCACATTCTAAACTGTACAGAGCTGCATTTTCACAGGTTTCACATTTAAAATCACGCATGCAGGAACAAATAGGAAAAACATCACATCCTTGTGGATTGTGCGAATCAACGTTTTCAGAGATCACTCACTTAAATGCTCATTTGCAATCACATACAGGAGAGAAACCATATTCTTGTGCAGTTTGTGGACTGTCTCTATCATCAGTATCAGTTTTAAAGCGACACATGTTAATACACACAGGAGACAAACCACATTCTTGCACAGTTTGTGGATCAGCATTTTCACAGGCATCAGATTTAAAAAAACACATGCGAACACATACTGGAGAAAAACCTTACTCATGTAATGTGTGTGGATCAGCATTTTCACAAAGTTCGCATTTAAAAACTCACAAGCAAACACATACTAGTGAGAAACCATATTCTTGTGAAGTGTGTGCATCAACATTTTCCAGGAATTCATATTTAAAAATACACATGCGTATACACACTGGAGAGAAAAAATATTCTTGTGAAGTATGTGGATCAGCATTTTCACAGGGTGCATACTTAAAAAAACATGTACGAATACACACTAGAGAAAGACCATATTCTTGTGCAGTATGTGGATCAGCATTTTCACAGGCATCAGATGTAAAAAAACACATGCGAACACACACAGGAGAAAGGCCATACTGTTGTAATGTGTGTGGCTCAGCATTTTCACAAAGTTCACATTTAAAAACACATGTACAAACACATACTAAAGAGAAACCATATTCTTGTGAAATATGTAGCACTGCATTTTCACAGGCATCAGATGTAAGAAAACACATGCGAACACACACAGGGGAAAAACCTTATTCTTGTAATATGTGTGGATCAGCATTTTCACAAAGTTCACATTTAAAAACTCATATGCAAACACATACTAGAGAGAAACCATATTCCTGTGAAATATGTAGCACTGCATTTTCACAGAAATCAGTTTTAATACGACATATGCTGAAACATACTGGAGAGAAACCATATTCTTGTGAAGTGTGTGGATCTGCGTTTGCACAGGGTTCAGATTTAAAGAAACACCTGCGAACACACACAGGAGAAAAACCTTATTCTTGTAATGTGTGTGGTTCAGCATTTTCACAAAGTTCACATTTAAAAACACACACACAAACACATACTAAACAAAAACCGTATTCTTGTGAAATATGTTTTTCTACATTTTCACAGAAATCTGTTTTAATGAGACATATGCTGACACACACTGGAGAATGTCCATACCCTTGTGATATATGTGGATCAACATTTGCATACATTTCTGATTTAAAGGCACATGTTCAAACACACACAAGAGAAAAACCTTATTCTTTTAATGTGTGTGGATCAGCATTTTCACAAAGTTCACATATAAAAACACATGAGCAAACACACGAGTGAGAAACCGTATTCTTGTGAAATATGCAGCTCTGCATTTTCACAGAAATCTGTTTTAATGAGACATTTGCAGACACACACTGACAAGAAAGCCTATCCTTGTGAAGTATGTGGCTCAGCGTTTTCACAGGCTTCAGATTTAAAAAAACACATACGAACACATACAGGAGAAAAACTTTATTCTTGTAACGTGTGTGGATCAGTATTTTCACAAAGTCCTCTTTTAAAAGCACACATGCAAACACATACAAGAGAGAAACTGTATTCTCATGAAATATGTGGATCAACATTTTCTCAGTGTTCAGAATTAATGTGACATTAAAATGCACAGTGGAAAGAACTATATTCAAAATACACATTCAAAGAGTGGCATTCAGGTTGTTACTATTCTTCTGTGTGCCATGTCACTTCCCGATGTAGGTTATCATGGATCTCAACAATTTCCTGTCCTTTGTAGCTCTTAATAAATTTTGTCTTTTATTTCTCCTAAACATTGTTCTGTCATCCATTTACTCAAGCTCACTAGGTAGGTCGGTTTTGTGTTGTTTTTACCCTGTCTGTCTTACCTTCAATCTGTCTTCTGAGAATCAAATTTTCCAAGCCCTCTTTCCTCATTATGTGCCCTACAAATTTCATCTGTTTCTTCCTATAATTTTGAAGTGATTTTATCCATAATTTTATAAAAATCTCTGTGAGCAACAGGGAGTTTATAGCCATGTCACATTGAAACACTGGTTTTTGTATGATCACTGAAGTTAAGCAATACTGAGAGTGGTAAGTGCCTAGATGGGTGACCACTTGGGAATACCAGGTGCTGTAAGCTTGGATATTTGGGTGGTGTAATGGATAATGAATCAGAATTATCAATTGGAGAGCCAAGTTCCAATTCCTGTTGGATTCCTTATAATCATTTATTTATCTCTTCTTCCTCCAGCTATGGGTTAATTAGTAAATTTGTATCACTAAACTATTATTATCTTTAAAAAAAAAAAAAAAAAATTCTTACAATCTAAAAATATTTCCTGGTTTTGTCATTTTTTAATTCTTTAGAGAAGCATGCTCATCTTGATTGCCATACACACAATGTTTCAACTGTTGCACCTTCTGATCATCTTCAGTAACCTTCTTGCTGATTTGAACCAAACCCTTTATTCAGTCTAAAGAGTGAGGTTATTCTCATTTGACACTTAAATGATATTTTGTTCCATTACTAATTCACTTTTATATTGCATGGTTATTTCATTTTGGTTGAGTAAAAAAAAAAAAGTGAATTTGAAACACTACCAGACCCAGGGATTCAACATAGAACTGTTAGGGAACCTAATATTTTTGAAGTAACACTTTAATCCACTAGTTAGTGTGTCTCTTTGATAATCTAATATTGAAATTCTGGAGACAAATCTAATATCTGTCAGCAGATTTTCTGGGTTTCTCTTGAATTTTTTAATCATTTCAGCCCAAGCAAGGCAATAAAGCCACTAAAACACAAAGGTGTGAAAGAATATGAGAAATAAGGAGAGTAAAATATAAAAGAACAGGAATTAAGAAGACAGAAAATAATGATTGACATTGCATTTAAATTTTTGAAAGTTAAACTTAACTCAAAAGTAAGAAACCAGAAAATCCCACAAACGAGAAGTGTAAGAGAAAAAACTGTTAGCATAGATCTAGCCATTTCAACTGTAAAATGATGATACATTACCACCAATTTTGTACTGCACTTAAGTTCATAGCGTCTAGGTACTATAGAGAAAAAGATCATCAGAACAATTACCATAAAAATATCTTTAGAAAAGACACAGGAAATATATACTATGGCGGTGGGAAAGTGACTGAACCTAGGATGCCAGATCAGGACTTATAGCATTGAAAATTCTTCTTTATATTTTATCAAGAATCTCTAAATACATAGCAGAAGCACTAGACCAGATGTGCCAGCAATATTCAAAGCAAGGATGAATGGTAAACTTATAAATGTGTAAGATAGAGTCTGGCAAAAAAAATTGTCACGCATGACACAGTAAGCCCATTTTCCTAGCAGCAGACCTGGCAATTGGTTCAATATAATCTTTCCCCTTCATGCCAATAGAAAATGTTAGCCTGAGAAGGAGCAATGAGTCACTCTACTGAAGGTTAGCATCAGCCATGCTCATGGAAGTCAAAAAGCGACTCATTGCTTTTCCTTTCATTTTGGAGGTGTTTAGTATTCGTATTGTCCAAGGGACAGACAGGCCAATGAATTAATGTTAGTCAATGCATATCAAGTTCCCTGGTAGTTATGAGTTCAATCCTTGGCTCAGATAGTGTTGAAAGTATCATACACTGGTTCAATGGAAGGAACATACTAGTGACAAAAAAATGAATTAGTATGACTTGAAGTTCCAAGAAAGTCACCGAATATGAAGAGAGACAACTGTATAACGGGGTGAATGCATGGCATTGGTACTTATTTATCACTTATAAACTGTCAATCTTTCCATGGTTGAAATTGTCAAAGACCTAAGTTGTTAAATCTGAAAGAAAAAAATCATGAGATGCATAAACTTAATTCACATTTAAAATTGTTCCAAGTTATTGGAACACTCTGTATTTTCAGAATTGGGAAGAATCAATAAAGACATCATTTTTCTTTCTCCTTGAGAATATAAAATCAGTAAGAAATTCAAATTCTTCTATTATACATTTTAAAAAGTTGTGTGTGTCGTGTAACACTAGCTCACAAAGGGAAATCATCAAATTGATCACTGACATTAAGCATCATCGAGCCTGGTCAGTATCTAGATGGTGACAACTTCAGAATACCAGTTACTGTAAGCTTGGATATGTAGGTAGTGCAATGGATAATAGCTTGGAATTGTTAATCGAAGAACCAAATTCCAATTCTATTTGGGTTCGTTATATTCACTTACAAGCAAATACCCTTGGGAAAAGTATGACTCCACCTCTTCTCCCCACAAACTATGGGTTAATTAGTAAAGCGTGTATCACTAAATGATCATTATCTCTAAAAAAAATTCCCTGGCTTTAAATAACCTGCAATGGGTTGATAAATTATAGAAAATGAATCATTCAATCAAAACCATTTTTATTTTTTTAGTCAAGTAGAATTAGTGTCACCAATATACTTTTTAATTCATTCAAACTACTGATTCTTATATTATTGTATACATGTTTCAGCTAGGTACTCTGACCATCATCAGGTGTCCATTATTTGGTAGATATGAAGCATTGTGTCCTTGAAGCTAGTTATTGTTTGTTCCTGCTGAACCAATGTTTTACTACTTGATCTAGGGATTGAACTTATGACCACTAAATGACAGTAACACATTTTTAACCAACTCATATCTACGATGCGATCATCCTGATGGTGTATTTTTGGAGATTTTATATTCAAATGGTTTTCATGTTAGGTCATCATGGCAGGTTTGTACCACTTTTTGATAATTTTGTGTCTAATTTTCAAGACAAGTAATTGTCAATATACTTTAGAATTTATTTCAGCTTTTTTTTCTCAGCTTGGTGATCTTCTTATACATGCAACATTTTGGCCAAGTACCATCTGGCTATCATTAGTAATATCAAGTAGAACTTTTGGCAGAGTTATTACAACCCCATAGTGGCTATTGAAAACATCTGACCAAACATCAAACTTTTTTTCCGTTTTGGTTAGGCTGAGAACTTTTCAGCATTCCCTTAATAGAGAACATTATACAAAGGAATATTGGGAACTTTTTTCTTTTTAACCAATTCACCCCAAGTAAAGCGATAATACCACTAAGATGCAAAGGGCTACGGAGGGTAAAAGAGAAAGGAAAGACTTTAGAAGGAACTGGAAACCCAATCCTGAACAAGAAACCTCTACTGCAGATCAAAAGAACCAGGAAGGAGTGTAAAATTGAAAAGACAACCAAAATTTTTGTTTACATTTTTTATTACAAATATGTAGACATGGAAAAGAAATGTAAAAAAAAAAAGTTAATCAAAGTTTTAATCATGTGAAACAGGGCATGTAGTGTGTGGGGGTAACAACAAGTTTCAAATTCAGTTTGTCTTCAGTTATTTCACACAAAGCATTTAAAATCATTCAGATTGAGAAAATTCAATTTTTCTTAGATGGTAAAGATGGAAGAAATATACAACTGAAAAAAGCAGTCACTTTAAACACAAAATGAAAGTTATCATCAGTAATTCATGTAAGAATATTTCCTCAAAGAGTTTCAACTCAAAAAAGCAAAAATATACTGTCATTGCTTTAGTTTTTTGTTTATAAATTTTAATTTTCTAAGGCACAGGAAATATATAAATTACTCAGAGCAAAAGATTAAACAAAAATGATATAGCCAAGCAATGCTTGTGCTAGAGTCTTACACCTGCACCCCAAATCTATGATATGGGTCACTCCCACTCCAATGCATCTCAATTTTCATAAGGTAGCATTCATCTAAAATACAAATTTTATTTTAACTTAATTATGTAAAATAATGGATCAGATACAATATATATTAAGCTAGAAAAATTGAAAATAAATACAATGTATCTAAATACAAATTAGTGACATATCATAAAACATCATTCCATATCAACAATGTTTTGCAGCAATTTTTAACAGCAACAGGATGAATGCTTCTTCACCAATGGGATCCAAGTACTGCAACACTGATGAAATAAGTGTGTGAACCAAAAGAGTGACTATGTTGAAAAATAAACCTCATTTGGTCACTTTCCATGAGAGTATCTTGGTCAGCCTATGGACTTTTCAGCCGATAATATTATGTATTAAATAAGTTTCAGCCCAATAAAATATGAAAATATACAAAGTAAATTGTTTGGTGCAAGAGATTTTTAAAAGGTCCCAATTTAAACACAATAAAATTAAATAAGCTTCAACCCAATGAAATAAGAAAACATAGAATAAAGTAGGCATCGGAAATTTAAATCATTCAGTTATTCAAATGAAAGAATTATTGAACTTTCTTCTCAGTTAACAGAATTTGTTTAGAACAATTTCATGCAAAAGCAACATAGAAGCAGGCAATTACATCTCTTTCATAAACAATAAACAGGCAATTACATCTCTTTCATAATTAGTAGTTAAAATGACACTAACTTTAGGTGCCTTTTTTAGATTTGTCTACCCAAGTCTTTAAAAACAAATCTTAATACAAAAGATATGTAGGAACAAATGATTTCATCTTTATTTACAGGCAGACTATTGTCCTCATCATTGTCGTTCTTATCACATTTTGGCCATTGACACAGATGTCAATCTAGATAACCTACAGGAAATTCTGAACTGAAACCTTTATTTAATCTACAGGGTTAGACTATTCTCATTTCATTGCCCATGTTTAAGAATATCTCATCTAGTTCTTATTTTTAGTATTGCTCAGTTATTGCTTGCCCAGTTTCAAGTGAGTTTCACTGCCTGGCCAAGAGATTGAACTCAATTACTATGTCACCAAATTCAAATGAAATGTTGTGGTGACACCAACAAAGATAAGTACAATAGTCTGCATGTAAATAGTTTAAATAATGATAACTCCTCATCCCAGAAATTCAGACAAAAATTACATCTTTGTACCGTAAGAAAGAATAAAGAAATAACATTAATCTCTTTTTTCATCTGATTTCTTAAGAAAGCTAATTGAAGCTTAATTAAGTTGCGAGTACAACAAATCATTATTTCAATTAAAAGAACAAAACAAAAAATGATATCTGCAAAATATCAAATCCATCATTCCACAGAGTAAATGAGTGCATTTTCCAAAGTGTAATAAAAATTTCAGCTAATTAAATAAAGGGCAGTCTGAATTTCTACATTTTTTTTTCTTGTGACACTATTTAGCTATGGTAATTGATTAACTAATTAACCATATAAATTAAACAAGAAATACTGAGAATGAAAAGAAGATATCCCGAAAGATATACTGTTCAATATTAAAAAGATTTTATTTTATTTCCGAAAAAGTTACTTTTCTCAAGAACCCGAGAACTTGCATAAACAGTGAACTCACAAAAAGGCTATCTGGCAAGCTTTTGACAATTGATTAATGATGTTTGTAAAAGTACTGGTTGAGAAAAATATGAGAATCAGAAAGTGTCTAAGATATCATTTGAAGTTGCGAGATTTTAGAAGTTGGCCAGGCGACGGGCCATATGTTGATTGTAAGAATTTTTTGGCATGGGAAGATGTTCTGAGATACGCGTTCACTGTGGAAAGATTTTATTTTTTTTTACTTTCCCAAGAAACCAAGGATTGGCATAAATGATAAATTCACAAAAAGCCATGTGGCGAGCTTTTGACAATTGATTTATGATAATTGTAAAGAAAACACAAGATAGCCAAAGAGCATCTGAGATATCATTTGAAATTGCCAGATTTTAGAAGTTAGCCAAGCCATGGGGGCCATGTGTTGTTTGATAGTCAAAAAAAGGGAATTTCATAAACAATGTTGATAATTTTGAAATTCAGATATCCTGAATAAACAGGGATGTCAAAGGGTTAATTAATGAAGCAAGCTTATCCACACCCACATGATCAAGATGCCATTGGTCAAGTGGTAGCAATGGTGATAGGCAGAGGTAAATTGGTAAGAAAGACAAAGAAATTACTAATGCCCACTGAAAGGATTTGGTATTAGGTACCAATGTGAGAAGGAGGGAGTTTAGGAGGATAGCTATCCTGCATGCAACCTCTCCTCACGAATGAAGGGATTACCCCCAAAATGGAAAGTAATTAATTTTCCAAAATCAGAAGTAATCACTTTTCCTAGCTGGACAACAAAGAGTTCCTTTGTCAGAAATCAGGAATTACCAAGAATCCCACGGGTCTTTGGTCAATGTCCATATAAACAAGTGCCCTCGGTTCGCCAGTCAGTTCCAGTAAGTTCAAGTTCCCTTGCAGAAGCTCACTGAGAGATTCCATGATTTCCTATCTTCGACTTTGCCTCCCTATGAAACAACAAGTTATACTGACAATCAAAGCTAAGCCAGCACCTAAAAACTAAAGACTTAGAAAAATCTGAACTTGCCAGAAGTATAAAGTGTCACTCTCCAAGAAATGGGTTGGGAAAAACACATACTCCTGTATAGAACAGACTGACAAAATTTGATTTGCTTTCTTTCAAAATACCTGAACCTTTGTGGCTTTCATTTATTTCTTTTGGCTTGTGCGACATCACCACCAGTTTAGACTCATCTTACAGTACGGCCCGATGTTTGATTGATCTCATCTAACTAAAATCAAATCACAATGTGGGTAGGTTAGACTTGAGATTGAAGTAGTTACTTCAGTAACCAGTCATTGGAAGTGGGCTGAGAACGACGGAGCTGGTGTCAGACCAGTTGCATCTGGTGTGAAGCCATTAGAATCAAACACCCATCCCATTTGGTACCCTGACCAAAGGATCCCGCCGGGTAGTGACAACTGCCGATTGACTGGGTCACATATTGGTGGCAGCAACTAAGAGTCAACCCCAAAATACTGGTAGGAGAGGTATCCCAGTTTCACACTGCAACTAGGAGTTGACCCCAGGCCGACAGTATTGTGTCACATCATCCTACATTTATTAATGTGAATTATGTCAAAATTTATATTAACTTTTGGAAAGTCTCATTATATATGGATTATCAAAGCTTAACAATTATTTACAATGCAGTACACATATACTTTTCTTCTGAAACAGTACCTGTACAGGCACCATAAGATTGCTGTCAGTGAGGCCTAGAATAGACTGACAGCATCCTCTACTGAGAGGTAAGACCTTTCCAAAAGGGGCTACTTTCTTGGTGGATGCTTGCAGGCTCATGTATAAATATGACCAGTGTTTACCTACAAACTCAAGTATAAGCCAGACCAGTGTTTACCTATACTACCAAAAAGTAATCTGACCAATGTTTACCTACAGACTCAAGTATAAAGTCAACCAATTCTTACCTACATTCCCAACTATAAAACTAACCAATGTTTACCTACAAACTCAAGTATAAAGTTGACCAATGTTTACCTGCAGACTCTAGTATGTATAAAAAAAACAAATAACCCAACAAGGTTTGATATGTCAAAAAATCCAATAATTTAACCTAAACCATTCCACATTATTTCTTACAAATATGAGGCATGGGGGATTTTTAAACATGGATTTTGTAAATTTCAAATTTCATGACTGTCTGCTTGTGCAATAATTAACAAATGTCATACAAATTACTTTGCAATTGTAGTGTGTGATTTTCACAGGTTGATATAAACTATCATTTTTGTATCAGACTAAGCTGAACAAATAGTTGGACCTAATCTAAAACAGGTTTGTGAATAGCTCTTCAGCCATAACTTGAATATAAATACAAGTCTGTACTGTCTGGAGAATGTACTTTCTATAAAGCATATGTGTCTTGAATATACAAATAGTGCACACTTTGCTAAAATGCTCTTATTTCTGTAAGCAATGACATATTTTTAAAAATGCAGATTTACCCAATTCACAAGAATATGGAGCATCTTTGACATGAATTAACAGCTTTAAAGATGGTACAATAGGAATTTGGTTATGCAGCAGTGTTTCTCAAACTTGAATTGTCTGAAAATGCAAACTGTTTTTTATTTGAGTGCATTTGGATGTTTCTTATGGACCAACTTATGTGGAAACATCCACATACATTTTGCATCCAGAGTGCATCTGCAGATTTTCAATAGAGATTCACACACCTCAAGTGATTTTGTTTGTATGTTTTCAAATATGTATGTTATGGAACTGTAGGTCTATAAATTTCATACAAAATTGGATTTTCTTCAGTGTGTGTTTCCATATGTCTTTTAAAGGTGGAATTATGTGAAAATTCAGAACCACACACTTTACAAGAATATGGTTTCTCCCCAGTGTGTATCCGTACATGTGCTTTCAAATGAGTGTGTTGTGAAAATGTGGAGCCACATACTTCACATGAATATGGTTTTTCTCCAGTGTGTGTTCGCATATGTGCATTTAAAAGTGAGTGGCGTGAAAAAGCAGATCCACACACTTCACAAGAATGTGGTTTTTCTCCAGTATGTGCTTGCATGTGTCTCTTGAAAGTGGAATTATGTGAAAAAGCTGATCCACAAACTTCACAGGAATATGGTTTCTCACCAGTGTGTGTTCGCATATGTATTTTCACATCTGAATGCCGGGGAGATGCAAATCCACATACTTTACAAGAATAAGGTTTCTCTCCAGTGTGTGTTCGCATATGTATTTTTAAATGTGTGTGTTGTGAAAATGTAGAGCCACACACTTCACATGTATATGGTTTCTCTCCAGTGTGTGTACGCATGTGTATATTCAAAAGTCGATGAAGTGAAAATGTAGAACCACAAATTTCACAAGAATATGGTTTTTCTCCTGAGTGAGCTTTCACATGTGCTTTGAATGTGGAATTATGTGAAAATGCAGATCCACATATTTCACAGGTATATGGTTTTATGCCAGTGTGTATTCGCATGTGTATTTTTAAATATGAATTTCTTGATGTTGCAAATTCACACATATCACAAGAATATGGTTTTTCTCCAGTGTGCATTCGCATATGCTTTTTTAGATCTGAAGTTTGTGAAAATGTAGATCCACACACTTCACAAGAGTAAGGTTTTTCTCCAGTGTGTGTACGCATATGTCTTTTCAAATTCGAATTGTATGGAAATGCTGATCCACAAACCTCACAGGAATAACTTGACATGTTTGTTATGAAGTCACCATGGAATGTTCATCCATTCAAATTCACAATGTAACAACATGGTTTTCATGTAAAAATTTTCTTTTCATGCCAGAACATCTGTAAAAATAGCAAAAATAAAAGAAAATTATAAAGTATATAGAGGAGATATTGATAAATAAATTGAATGAAAATAAATTAACATATAATGTTTTTAATTTAAAAATACACTTGCATAAATAGTGGAACCTCAATTTTCAAATACATTCTAAGAATTTGTTTGGAAACCAAAACAATGTTTCCCATAAGAATTGCTTCTCCTTTTCACAAATTACTGATTCTGAAAAGTTATCATCAGTTGTTTTTTTCTTTTTGAATTTCTGGGATGAAGAGTTATCATTATTTACACTATTTATATTCGAACTACTGTCCTGATCTTTGTTGTTGTTATCACAATGTTTTGGCCATTGTTCCCTCTGGCCTTCCTCTGTGCAAACAGATGAGCAATAACTGAACAATACTAAATAAAAACTAGATGATATCCCAACACATGAGCAGTGGAACAAGAACAGTCTACAACCATAGATTAAATAATGGGTTCATTCCAGAATTCCCTGTAGGTTATTTAGATCAATATATACACCTGATGAAGGCCAGAGAGCACAAAGGCTGAAACGTTATAACAACAACAAAGATGTGAGCACTAGTCTGAATATAAATAGCATAAATAATGATTCTTTTTTGTTAATCTGAATCAGTAACAATTTTTCAACTTCTTCAAGAATCAGTGATCTTTGTTTTATTAACACTTTCACTTGTTTTGCAACATCTGCCACTTTGATCACATCTTTGGTTTTATTATGGGGGCATTTGCACAAACAAAGGGAGATAAATATTTATTTTAAATGTATCTTACCTTTAGAAACTTTTGTCCTCCTCCAATTTAATATGTTATGGTGAAATAAATTTATCCTTTTTTATTATTATTATTTCTTTTTTTAAATTTTTGAAAGAGATTTATCTTAAATGAAGAAACATGGTGATCTTTACTAAAGGCCATGTCATAGTGCATCTCCAGTCCACAACTGGAGGCCTATTGTTGTTCCACTGAGTGTAAGAATTTTAGATTCAGTTTGATTTTGCAGTTGTTCACTGCTGTAGTTGGCTTAAAAAACGTTTTGCTTTTTACATTTGGAATAAATTTACCTATTTCAACTGAAGTAATTATCAGATTTTATTTGCTTTGGACTTGCTATATTACTTTTTCACTGGAAAAAACAAACATTTTTTGTGCAAAATTCACTAAAGAAATGTAATTTACAGTACTTGAGCTTGTTACTTAGAAGTTAATTTAAATTAATAACAGCAAATACACTAATCAACTTTATTTTGACATAATCTGTATTTCTATTTCTAACAAATGAAAATGTATGTTGAATTTTTTACCAGGCTATTTATACTTAAAAGTGACAGTATAATTTTGCTTGATTTAAAAAAATAATTTCGTTCTAGTCTGTCTTAATAAAAATGTTACAAATTATATCACAAAATAGTTAATTTTAATGTTATGTTTAACAGACTTTTCTTGCAAAGATATTTTTTCTTCATTTCTGTTTTTAGAGTGAAATTTATTTGAAAATGCTATTTGTTATATAAAATTAATTTAATATTTTCTCTATATTGTTATCTATAACAACAAATATAATGATAAAATTTACTTTTTTATGAGTAATATATATTTTTTAAAAAGTATGTTGAATTTTAATAACAAAATAGAAGCAAACATATTTTATACTACAAAATTAATGAAAAATCATTTGTTAAGAATGTTATGTAAACTTAATGTCATAATTAAATTTAATAAATTGAATCCAATATTTTTAGATATTGTAACACTACAGCTAAACCATGCATTTGTAAGAGTCAATTTTTTCTAATTCTACTTTCATAATCATAAAAAGCATATTTATGACAAAATAAGTCACATAACAATAGTTAATTTATTTCTAAACAATAAAATAAAGTTTCATGTTTCTTTTGTTTTATATCAGATTTTGTTCCAGAACTCATAATTCCAATATGGTTTTTGTTTTGTTAAAACTGTCTAAAGATGGATAATTAATTCAAAGATTAAAATGCATATAACATTTTGTACACCCTTGTTAATGGGGTGGGAAGTGATAGATCCTAAGCTTTGCCAAATTATATATGAATTGAAAAAAGGCCTTAGTAAAGAAAAAAATATACAAAGAATTTTCTGAATTTTTCGAGTTAACTCAAGCATTAAACTACCACAAACCCAAACCAAAACTACAAATCTTTGCCCCCAGTGGAACAATAAGATTTGAGACAGGCCTTCAGTACCAGGTGAGAGATGCACTATGACATGGCCTTTAGTAAAAACCAACATGTGAGGATCAAGTGGATACATATTTTTTTTTAGGTGATTTTAAGAAAATATTTAAAACAAGCAATTATTTATTTAACAAAAATAAATTTATTGTAAACATTTTAACCCTTTTAAAATTGGAAGCAAACAAAACACATTGAGTATTCACAAAATTCTTTTTAAAGTTATAAAATGATTTTGGAAAAAAGGAGTAAAAAGAACATCAGTAGTACTATAGCCATACAATGAAACCCTTGCCCAAGCTTTCCACCAACTGGTCACATGAAATTTCAATTCTCAATCTCATTGGTGCACACTGAAAACTAGGACAGAGTCCACTGCTGCTCGCATGGTAACAAGATGAAATGCAAACACTACATTGAGGAATAAGAACACAAACCATTTCCCATATTATGAAACAGATGGTTTATTTAGGGCTTTACCTGCTCATCTAGGTGGGTAGGTAGGTGATACTTGGGATAAGTTCTGCTATGTTGGTCTAACAGCTCAACTTCCCCCCACAAACTCATCCTAACGTGTAACTGGCAATATGAAGGAACAATACATGAACCATATGTCTATCTTCCCAAGCATGATTATTAATATAGACAGGCATTCAGATATACAGTATTTCCGGTGTTGTTGCTACTTGATCTCTAAAAATTCCACCCACTCCTTTATTTTCCATTCCCCTTCAGTCAAGGTGGATGCTGCTTAGAATACCAAACTTCAAAGGAATCCGATTCATCAAACAGAAACTCTTGAGACTGAGATATAACCAGCTCTTCTCTTTCTACATGGATATCCATAGTAGCACATTATGTTTCCTTTTATTCTTTTAAATAGTCAGACTTCAAAAAGAACTATCTGCTTGTTCATTAAACAGAAACACTTGAGATCAAGATAAAATCATCTCTCACCTTTCTACATGGGTGTCCATAATATCACAGTACACAGTTTTCAATGGCATAAATTTGAAGTTTGTTAATAAAAACAAGTTAGATATAACTCTTTAAAAGATCAGGGATCAATTTGTGTTTATATGAAGAACAAGACCCCCCCCACTGCTGAAATGATTCAGAAAAATTAATTAAATTTTACTTCATGCTTGCCAATACAAAATTGAGTTGCACCACACCTGAAAGATGGTTTGTCAGAAAAGCAAAAGCTTTTGTTTCTATTTAACAGAAAATGAAGTTGATATTGAAAGAAAAAAAAGATATTTGGATGAATTGAAATTCAAGTTATATTTGCTATGAATAATAAAAGTACATAATCAACATATGAAAGAAATTACCCCACATACAGCAAAATTTGGGAAAAATATGCATGTAAATTTAATTAAATTTGTTAAAGAATTGTGTACATTTTTTAAAAATCTCTGGAGATAAATTTGCAGGTAAACTAGAACCTTCATGCCCACAAAAAAAAATGGATTATCAAAAAGATGTTTTTTTTTAATTACAACTCAGCAATGTTTGTTGCTGTAAAATGTAGTGCTTAGAATTGTAATAAAACCTAAACATATGATGAAAGTGAATTTATACATTTTTTGTTTTTGAAAATTTACAACAAAAATATTAAATACTATTTATTTATTAGATTGTTTATTTACAAAAATAATTTCATGTTTACAACATTCTAAAATCTAATAAAATTGTATTAAAACTAATGCAATGTTTATAATTTACCAATTTATAAAGAAATATGAAAACAATTTCTTATTCAGAAATTTTGAAACATTTACTAAATTATTAAAATGTGGCCAATGTTTTGCCAACCATGCCAATAAACAATATAATAATGTAAATAAACAATCTAATAAACAGTGTTTACTGTTTTTCTTGTCAGTTCTCAAGAACAAAGAAAATGTATGAATTCACTTTCATATGTTTAGGTTTATTACAATTTCAATCATCGCTTTTTAAAACAATAAACATTGCTGAGAGATACTATTTACATTATTCGGACTATTGTCCTCATCTTTGTTGCCATATTTATCACAATGTTTCAGCCATTGTTGGAAACCACCTGAAGAAGGCTGGAGCGTACAACGGCCAAAACGTGATAAATATGGCAACAAAGATGAGGACAATAGTCTGAATAATGTAAATAGTGTACATAATACCTCATCTCAGAAATATAGACAGATATTGCTGAGAGAGTCAATGGCATATACAGTGTAACCTGGATATAAGAGAGTTGTCGGGGCCAGATAAGAAGTATCTTATATCCGGGTTTCTCTTATATCCTGGTTTCTCTTATATCCGGGTTTGGTCTATTTTGTTTTATTAACACAGGCTCTAATTTGGGACCAGAGAAAATCTCTCTTATATCCGGATTTCTCTTATATCCGTGTTACACTGTAGTGGTATCAAGGGAATAACTGTCCTTTTGATATACTTTTGACTCCCTTGGCAATATTTTACAACCTTATGAAAATATTTGAACCAAGTACAAAGTATTTATTATTTAACATTTTACAAAGAAATACATTTGAAAAATCATTTATTTAAAAATTTATTAAAAAAATTACAAAATGTAAGGGAAAGAAAGGGAACCAATTTTTTTAGTGAATTTATTTGGGGTGTGGGAATGAAAGAAATGCCCATGAGATATTTCTGTTTTTAAAATTTATAATTACAGTTACTTGTTGTATGCGTTTTTAAATTTATGAATAAAAAACAATTCTTTTCATATTTCTTTATAAAATAGTAGATAATAAATCTTTATTATAATTGCTTCACATATTTTATAAGCTCGTGGATATAAAATTATTCTTGTAAATCAGCAATATAAATAAATATCTTTGTTATCAATTCTCAAGAATGAAGAAAATATAAATCCACTTTCATGTTTTTGGATAAACAGAACCGCCTTCTAAATTCATATTTTTCGATTTTGACAAGTGTCACGGCTTCAGGAAGGTCTCAAGAATGCTAATCTGGAAAAATTATTTCCCCCACAAAATTCATCCAATTTTTTTTATGAGTGGATCAGTCTAAGTAATGTCCAAATAGAATGATGAATAAAGGAAAGGCGAACGACAGTGGGGACTCAAATTTTCCTGAATGCGAGCCTGTGAATTCTTTTAACAACGGTTCTGTGGCATTTTTAATTATTATATACACAGTTGGGCATGGACTCCAGTAATTACACCAATTTCAAGTATATTTAATTATTATTCGTAGTTTTCAACTTACCTTTCAGATGTAAAGTTATAACGAGAAAACCAAAAATTAAGGCAAAGAAAGCGGAGTTATTTTTAGTCAACTCCAAAGTCCAAACTAACTCTGTTTCTAAATGTCGTCTGATGGAATTTCCGTCAATTTCATACAAATTTTGTATTGGTTATTCAATTCATAACAGCAATATTGAAGTTTAAAAGAATCACACACAGGGGAAAAAACACACACACATTAAGAAACAAAGCAAACACTAAATTAGTAAAAAATAATTTTCGTTAAATGAAAAATAGCAAAGAAAATCACTAGACGGTGTTGAAAATCATTTCGTCCCTTAAAAAAGAAAAGCCGACAGGATCGTTTTTACTAAAAGTTATAACTTGGACCGATTTTAAATGTGAATTAAGTTTAAAATCGGTCCAAGTTATTGGAACACCCTTTACATTAAAAAAAAATTTCCAAGGAGATTACTGCTTATTTTTACTAAAGTTAAAATAAATTGGAAAGTCTATTCAGTTAAATTAATTTGGATACATGTACCCTTCTGTTGTTTTATTTTCTTACAGAAGTGAAATAAATCAGTAATTTAAATGAAATATACTTTGAAATTGACGTTAAAACTATAAACTGACTTAGTATCTATTGAAAATAACAAGACAAATTTTTCTTTATTAAAAATCCCTTTTGATTTTTGAAGAGGTTGAAATCTGCCACACTACCTTTGATCCAGATGCTGCATCAATATCAATTATCTGCCCATGACAAAGAGGTGAGAGTTAGCTCCCTTTGTGCAATGTGATGGCTGATGAAGGGAGAGAATGATGTCTTTTCTACACGAAAGAAAATCATTCTTTTTCCCTTTTTTCTTTACTTGCCATCCCACCAAATCAACACGTCTTGTTTCACTCTGTGCCGGATTCTATATCATGAATGCATGACTGTTGTTTCTCCCTGCTTCCCTTTCAGACTAGGGATTGATTTATAATACTTGTGAGTATCTGCTTTCAGGTGTATGCTTACTACATATTGAGGACATAAATTTTTTTATTTATATGTAACCAAGGCAATATCTATTTTCGGTCCACCTTGTACATGACACAATAATGTCAACAGTATCACTTTTCGAACGTTTTTTAATCTGATCTTGTGGTGATCATACAGAGGTCTGTGTTAGACAGATTAATATTACCTAAATCTGTAGTTCTTTTTCCATGTTTATTGAACAGGAGTAGAAGTTTATACTTTCTTTGCTACTTAATATGTGGTTTACCAGTTCTTTTCTTCCATGGCCTTAAGGATTTCACTGTCTTGACCTTTGGTGATCTGATTGATCAGTGGCTGTGACTTTTCATTTTAAGAGTATCTGGTAGGCAGTTTCCTGGTTAAGGCATCCTGACTGATAGCAAGAAACCTGAACCCATTGGTAGCACTTAGAGAAAATGCTGTGGTCAATAATTGCATAATATTGGGGTATTTGCAGTGCCATGCTGCTTATAAATCGGTGTCCTTGTATGTATTTCCAGGAGGGGGAGAGGCAAGGCCACATTATGCTTTTGTCTTAGCCACCTTCCAGCTAGTTTGTATTGCCATAGATGATGAACAGTGATATTTATTTTGGCCCTTTTCCCCTTAAAAATTAATATAATCATGACAGTTACAATTAAATGAAATACAAGTAAACCAGTAAACAAAAAAATCAGCTACACCTCCTAAACCATTTTTCTCTCATATTTGTGGTATTTTACACCCAATTTGTGTAGAATCTTTTCTCCTGTAACACTCTCCAGATATCTTAGTAGTTTACAAAACTAATTTAAACTTTTTATCTCTACCAATGAATTCTCTGTTCCAGGCTATCTTCCTCTTTGTCGGAAAGATTCTGGGATACATATGTATAGCCTTGGAGTTTACATCTAGGAAAAATTTTACAATGGTGAGGGAATCATCTCTTGAGTTGATGGTTCTTTTATGCACTTTGGACTTTCTTTATTGCACTCTGTTAGCTATCTCTTTTCCCTTTATCACTACCCCTTCTTCTCAGGACTGTAACATATAAGACAAAATATTTGACAATATAGAAATGGTTCTTGCTCTAAAGTTATCTGTGAACATTTTTGTGTTTGGTGATTTTAATGTTCATTTAAAGAAACTTAATCATTCTAATGTTACTGATGTTGCCGATATTCAGAATTTCAATTTTTTTTTTTTGCTTACTCTATCAAATAGTGAATTTCTCTACTTATTTCCCTGTGAGTTAAAAAACACCACCACATGAATTTGCCAGTTTTACCAAGACATTGTTAAGTGGCACTGTTAAGCAACTCTAAACATAAGACATTTCCTGTCTTCTCTCTCTTTTCCTTCTAGCAAGCAGTAGTTTTGTCACTTCTACTGCTTGCTAGAAGATAAAAGATACATGATCGCCTAAGCGTGTATCACGCATGGCACATAATTCACTGATGAAGTAGTGTTGCAAAATATAGTGCTCACTGGTGTGATTTGAACATGCACCTACCACAACACCCTCATAATTCTGAGCAACATGCTTCTTGATTTCTTCCTTATCTTCTCTCTTGTTCAGCATTGCAACTCTGTCATCTTGGCAATTTGGATCATGCTGTAGTATCTGATATTTCTTTTGAGTTGTCTAATTGTTGTGTTCCTGGATCTGGGGATATTGTGACTGAATTTACACACTCATACAATTCCTAACTTTTAATGTCTTCTTTCTTCTAAAATCATGCTAGAGTTAGAGTACCGTCTCTCCCTTATTACTCAGTTACAAATAAATACAAAATATTGCTTGTTACTTACATGTGTAACTTTCATTTGCTGCTGCTTTTAGTTCAACTTGGCATGGTGGAATAATGGATAGCGGCTTGGATTGAGGAACCAGAGAGCCAACTTTGAATTCCACTTGAATCCATTACTTACAGTTACCTTGGGAAAGGTATGAATCCTCCTCTTCTCCCACCAGCTATGGCAGAACAGACCAAGTTCTATAGCCTCGGTTGGCAACTAGTCTACTGCAGAAATAAATGGCAACCTACTGCAGGAAAAAAAATCTCGTCAGTCATGTATCAAAAGATATATGATCGCCTAAGCGTGTATCACGTATGGCACATAACTGACAAGATTTATTGGTTTGTTTTTTATGATTTATTAACTTTTTGCAGGTTATTTAAAGCCAGAAAATATTTTTAGCTTGCAAGAATTTTTGGAGCTAGTAATGATTTACTGATACAATGTACTACTAATTAACCAATAGCTGGGGAGAGAAAGGGTGGATTCATACATTTCCCAAGAGTGAGTGAATATAACAGACCTGATTAGAACTGGAACTTGGTTCTCTGATTTCCAATTTAAATCCATTATCCATCATACTACCTGCACATCCAAATTTACAACACCTGGTGTTCTCAAGTGTTCATCGATCTAGATAGTGACCAGGCTCAAAGTTGCTAAAGGCAAAGTATTAGAGGCTCTAATCAACCCCGAATTGATTAAGCATCTCACCTCACAGGGTCTTCTTTCAGACAATCAATATGGCTTTCACTTCTCTAGGTCAACTGCTGATATGTTAACAGTTATTGCTGAACGAATCTATCAAGCTTTAGATGAGCATGGTGAAGTGAGGGCTGTTGCTTTGGATATCTTGAAGGCATTTGACAGGGTTTAATATGCTGGTCTTCATCACAAGTGGAAAGGCTACAGTATTTCTGGGCAAATGAAAGTTGTTTTCTAGATCTCTTTGCATTAATGCAGGTATGTGTCAGGGCTCTATCATTGGACCTACATTGTTCCTGAGCTCATCAGTTCTCAATTTGGAATCTATGCTGATGATGATGATGACACCTATTTATTCCTGTCTTAATAGTAAGTCTGACTGCTTCGAAAAGGTCAAATTGGCAACTGATTTTAAAAATGACATTCTGTTGTTAACTGGGGCAAGAAATAGCTTGTTAATTTTAACACCTCCAAAAACAAATAGCTCTCTTTTAATCATATTAGAGAAGCTTTTATGGCTTCCATTAGCAAGGCTGATGCTAACCTCCAGGTGAGTGATGCATTGCACCTTCTTGGGCTAACATTTTCCCTTGAGATGGAGTGGAAGATTAGATTAAATATAATGCTAGCAAAAAATGATTTTAGAGCTAAAATTTTATTCATAGATTTATAAAAAGGTCTGAACAAGAAAATTTAAATAAACAAATAATGACAACTGTAATTACAAATATTTAAAAAAAATGCATTTTCTGGGTATTGTCTTTGGATGGGGAAATAATGGTTTAGTGATACAAGTCTTACAAATTAACCCATAGCTTGTGGAGAAGAGGTGGATTCATACTTTTCTCAAGTGTATTTGTGCATAAGTGAGTATAATTCTGAACCATTATCGATTACACCACCCACACATCCGAGCTTACAGCACCTGGTATTCCCAAGGTACTGACTAGTCTTGACATTGCTTACCTTTGGTTATATATATATATATATATATATATATATACACACACACAAAATTTAAATAAGCAGATAATGACAAGTAACACTAATTACAAATTGTGAAAAAAATTGCATTTTCTGGGTATTACTTATCTTTTCACTTACCACATAAATTCATTAAAATAGTTATAAATAATATTGCATTGTAGTTGGGTTATATATTTTGATAATTTTTTAATGTTTTTATAAATTTTTGAATAAAAAGATTTTTCCAAATTTGTTTATAAAATGGTAAATAATAAATCTTTATAAAAACGTAAATAATAAATATCACATTGTACTTGGTTCACATATTTTTATAATCTTGTAAATAAACATTGCCGAGGGAGTCAAGAGTGTATACAGTAATAGTGGTGTTAAGGGAATAACCATCCTTTTGACACGCTGCTTTTTGTGGGCACAAAGGTTAAACATTATTAATATGTCAATGATGTAACTTACCATTTTCTACTTAATTATTTAAATTTTTAGATAAAATGTTTAGAACTTTTAATTTAGTGGGTTTCTTTTAAGTTGAATCTATATCATAAAAGAAAAGTTGAGTGTCTTCATTATATACTAACTGCATGTGACTTTGCATGTATATATGTAATATATACAGTGGGGGGAAAGATATTCGTACACAAACAAATTTTTAATTTATTGTATTTCCAACTAATGAATAAACATACTTTTCATATAATTAACTGTACACAGATGCATAATAACTAAACAATTGAAACATTTGAAAATGAATTCAAGTATCATGTGTAGCATAAAAGTTTGTGGTTTGACACATTTTCCCAAAATCAGACTTCTGATGATGTTGGTCATTAAAATACTGACTTTGAGAAGTGAGTCAAGCAAAGAAAATTTTCATGCTCACTCATGTCAGAATCATTATCAGTCCAACACTAAAATGATTGATTCATTTTACACAACTTATCATCTTTTTGCAGGTTACTGAAAGCCAGAAAATATTTTTAGATTTTAAGAATTCTTTTTTTTTTTGAGGTTTAGAGATACAAGTCTTATAAATTAACCCATAGCTGGGGGGAGAAGAGGTGGATTCTTACCTTTCCCCAAGTGTATTTTGTGCATAAGTGAATATAATGAACCCACTTGGAATTGGAATTCAGCTCCCCAATTAACAATTCTGAGCCATTATCCATTACACCACCCACACATCCAAGCTTACAGCACCTGGTATTCCCAAGGTACTGACTAGTCTTGACATTGCTTACCGTTGGTGATTTTCATCACCTGCTGATATCACCAGTTCAAATATATCTAAGTTGTAACGAAACTTTGCATCAATATAAAATTTTAATGTTTATTCTGAGTTTTTGGCCTTTCAATTAAAACAAAATAAAAAACAAAATATGTATTTTTTCCTCAGTTTCTTCTTTAAATAATTTTATATTTTAAGCTTAATACAGATTAAATTTAAAATTGGTAATTATGTAACAGCATTTCCCCTATTGATGGGTGCTTGGTTGATTTTAACCTTTTAAAACCCTTTATTCTACATTCAACACCATCATTTTATAAGACACCAGAAGTGTTGAAACAAAATGGCTATTTTTGTAGTGATTTTATAACATATTTATGTTATAATTTTCAAATAAATTATATTTGCTCTACTCTGTATTGAGCACTCTTTCAAGAATAGCATTTTTTGGTTTTGGGAATTTATTCCATATACACCAATCCTGCAGTAATGAATAATTATGAATAAACAGAAAAATATCATTAGAAACGAAGAAAAGAGTACTGAACTATTATGTAATACCAGTCCTCCTATATGGCAGTGAATGCTGGACAATCTGCTCACAGATGAAGAAGAGACTTGAAGCAACAGAAATATAGTTCTACAGAAGGATGTTGAGAATACCATGGACCGAAATATGAGCAATGACAAAGCTTTAGAGAAAATGGAAACAAAACAGACACTCATACTTAACATCAAGAGGAGGAAGTTGAAATTTTAAAGAGACATAATGAGGAAAGAGGGCTTGGAAAATTTGATACTCACAGGATTTATTGAAGGCAAGGGGAACAAAGAAGAATGATGCATAACCTATATAGCAAGCTTCAGTAAATGGATGATAGAACATGATTGAGAAAAAATAAAAATTATTACGAGTTACAAAGGATAAGAAATTGTGGAGAGCCATGATTAACAATGTCCTAAAGGGACATGGGACATAGAAGATGCATATCCTATCCTCATTTTGTTGTTTTATAGTTGTGTGCACAGCAGCTGCAGACTAGCCAGGGTGTTAGCTTGCCTGATGGCAAGTGGGTTCCCCTATATGAAATAAATATGTAATAAAGATACAAACATAAACAACTAATTTAGCAATAAAAAGGAATAACAAAAATAGAGAACAGGGCATAAGTAAGCAGTGCATGAAAAGGTATGAAGCAGGGGAGGTAGTGGAATGATGGGGAATAGGGGGAGTCAAGTATAATTAGAGAAATACTATGTTTTCTGGCCAAAAATGGAGTACTGCTACCATATATCGACCGAAGCTACCCAGTCTTCACTTTCCAGTCCTGATTTTCTTCCAAAAAGGTCTCTGTGTTTTTGTGGGTGACAAATTATTTTCCATCTTACAACCCCTCTCTCAGATGGGTTCTAAGGTGGAAAATATCCAGCTGAAATTTTGAATAGCCTAACACCAGCAAGCCTCCCACCTCACAATTTGCACCTCAAGATTGGAGCACCAGTGATGCTGCTAAGAAACCTGAATGCACTGAAGCTTTGCAGTTGTACACAGCTTACAATTAAGAAGGTGAACTCAACACAAGCCTTTCACTGCTCTATCGCTATTTCCATTGAAAGTGTTCAGACAAACTACATTGCTTAGTTCCACCAGTTCTAACCTTTACAGCTAAGAGCTGCCATGCTACACACATCGTATGAAACATCCTCATTCCCTTAGTATTCCATTGGTTTATTGTAAGTTCCACAAAGCAGCTTCTCATGAATCACTGCTTTGTGGAACTGACTCCCAAGAGGATGCTTCGCTGATCACTACAATCTTAACCTGTACAAATCTAGGGTTAACCGTTATTTTTCCCACATAAACTGTGCCGCTTACTCTGTAACCATCTACCAAGAGTGGCTCTTGGGCCTTGTACAAGGTGATTATCAATGTAAAAAAATATGTCAATCATGAATTGAAAAGAGATATGATTACCTAAGATTGCATGACACATGGAAGTTCAGGAAGGAATTGTCTTAATAACCAATTTTTAATAAACAAAACATGGCACAGTCATATCAATTAAAGTAAAAAATGAATAAACATGGTAAATTATGATTAAGATGCATCACAAAACTTGAACTGATCATAAGTTTCCCAAAGACATTCAAAACTGCATTATCACAATCATCTTAAAAACATTTCCTCCCCTTATAGATGTATTTGCATATGTTTTTTCAAATTTGACCGAGTTCCAAAGGCAAATCCACATATCTCACAAGAATATGGTCTCTCTCCAGTGTGTATCCGCACATGACGTTTCAAATCAGATCTGTCTGAAAAGGAAGATCCACACACTTCACAAGAATATGGTTTCTCTCCAGTATGTGTCCGGATATGCCGCACCAAATCAGATTTGCGTGAAAAAGAAGATCCACAAATTTCACAAGAATGTGGCTTCCCGCCAGTGTGTATTTGCATATGTAACAGCATACAGGATTTCCTTGAAAAAGCAGATCCACAAACTTCACAAGAATAAGGCTTCTCTCCAGTGTGTATTCGCATATGCTGCACCAAATGTGATTTCCGTGCAAAAGAAGACCCACAGAATTCACAAGTGTGTGGTTTTTTTCTAGTGTGTGTGAGCCTATGTTGCAGCAAATATGACTTCCTTGCAAAGGAAGCTTTGCACAGTTCACAAGAATATGGTTTCTCCCTAGTATGTGTTTGTCTATGTTGCAATAAATATGACTTCTTTGAAAATGCAGAATCACACACGTCACAAGTAAATGGTTTCTGCTTTGAGTTTGTTTGCAGAGGTAGTACCACAGGTTGCTCCTTTGAAAAGGAGCACTCAAATTCTACAGAAAAATCTATAGGGTCTTCCAATAAACTTTCTTCTGAAGCTGGACTGCCAGAAAATGAAGATCCATTTACTTCACAATAAACTTTTCCGTATTTTTCCATACTTTTTTTTTTTTTAGCAGAGATCAATATTAGATAATTTTCATATTCAGATTAAGTATCAGTGCTTTTATGTTGGAAAATCTGTAAAAACGAAAGGAGAAAAAAAAATTAGGAAAGATATAATTCAATACAGGAATAAGGTTAAATTCATTAAGTCTACAAGTTATTTTAAAGGCTTCTGTTTCAGTAGTCAATGAAAAAATGCTGACATGATCACTTCAGAAGACATAGTTTAAGCATATAGAAATACTAAGCTGCCTAGTTGAATCCAACTCTTGGTTGATTGATTTGTCTTTTTTACAGCTTATCAACAGCCAGAGAATATTTTTTGATTGTAAGAATTTTTGTAGAGATAATAATGATTTAGTGGTACAAGTCCTACTAATTAAACAATAACTGGATGGAGAACAGGTGGATTCATACTTTTCCCAAGGGTATTTGCATATAGGTGAATAAAATTAACTTGACTGGTATTGGAACATGACTCTACAAATTCCAATTCACTTTAAAATTCATGTTAAGCAACATTGAGCCTGGTCAGTAGTTAGATGGGTGAATGCTTGGGAATACTAAGAGCTGTATGACTGGATGTACATGCAGTGTAACAGATAACTGTTAATCGAAGAGCAGAGTTTCGATACTAGTTGGGTTCGTTATAATCACTTACAAGCAAAAACTGTAGCAAAGGCGTTCACAGGTATTTAATAAATGTTGTCTACCACTCCAATATTGATGAAACTTTGCATACATGTTAAACTAACATCCACTTTGTTACTAGGCTAATTGGTTTTTATAAAAATCTATAAAGAGACTGCTACGGCTCCTAGATAGCAGCTTCCTGCTGGATCTTATTCACTGCAATAAGTGGTGGCTGCAGAGCTCATTTGTGCTTCAAGCTCTTTTTGGACCTGTCCAAGAAAGAGAAGGCAACCTGCAACATCAGTCATGGTTCTATAAATGACAAACTCCTCAGTGATTGTAAATTGACCATCTGGGATGAGGCAACAATGAGCCATAAGGCTCTTTAACATGGCACTTCAGAATCTTAGACATTACATGTAGCTCATGGGATGTGCAACAGTCTTGCTTACAGAAGACTTTAGACAAATCCTTCCAGTGATCCTATAAGGGACAAGAGCTGACAAGTTAAAGGGCAGTATAAAGTCTTCCTACCTGTGGAGCAGTGTGAAAAATCTAAGACTCACAACCAACATGAGAGTGCAGTTCGGTAGTGATGAGGAAGCTGGTACTTTTTCCAAGCAACTATTGGATGTTGGTAATGGCACTTTGGTTAGCGAGCAGAATGGCTGGGTCAGTTTGGGTCATATGGTATCCGATTTAAAGGAGCTAATGACTTAGTGTTTTCTAAACTGAGGAATCGGTTTACAGACCACAAATGGCTAAGAACCCATGCCATTCTAGCTCCAAAAAATATAGCAGTTGATGATTTGAAAATCAAACTTCTTGACGCAATACTAAACACCAATGAAGTTGTGAATTACCTAGCTGAAATTTTGAATAGCCTAACACCAGCAAGCCTCCCACCTCACAATTTGCACCTCAAGATTGGAGCACCAGTGATGCTGCTAAGAAAGCTGGATACATTGAAGCTTTGCAGCTGTACACAGCTTACAATTAAGATGATGCCAACAGTCTTGGAGGTGACAATTCTCCTTGGCGAATCAAGCAGTGTGGCTGTATTTATTCCTAAAATTCCACTTATTCCCTTTTTCATTTCAAGCGGCTGCAATTCCTAGTGAAACTGAGTTTTGCAATCACCATTAACAAAACTCAGGGGCAGTCCTTGGATGTGGTAGGCCTTACTCGTGCAGAACCAGTTTTCTCCCATGGCCTACTTTATGTGGGATGTTCAAAAGTCAGCAATCCCAATCATTTATTTATTTATACTCCACATAGAAAGCCCAAAAATGTTGTTTATCAAGAGCTCTGCAAACTTGATAAGAAACACCCAATCATCAGGTGTTTATGATTTAACTGTACTATTTATCAGTGTCTTTTGTTGATATATATTGTTAAGAAAATCTCAACCTTAGACAAAAAAAATCCATGACAGTGCAGGCCGGGGAAATGAGCAAAAGTACTTACCTTAGGTTGCAAAAAAAATATCTATTTCTGCGACATAGCTTCTCCATCAGATAACTTGCGTAGTATAAAAAAAGAAAGAAAAAACATTTCCTTTATATAACCACTTCTGTGATCGTAAGTCACTAGACCATATAACTATAAAAATTGGTAAAATTAGTCGACCAGAACAACCCAGAACCGTCAATTTTTCCACAATATGTAATTCTATTTGTAGGTCTATATAGTGAGAAAATATATGTCAGTCTATTTGTACATCTATTGTAAATTTATTTTAACACTAGCCCTCCTAAAGGATATATTCTCTGTGAACGTGCAAAAACCATTTTCAGGGCAACTTACTTTGAATTGTTACTTTCGGATAACCAAAGAAAGGATATGGGAACAGGAAGTGGGGATAACATCAGCTTTACCCAGAATTACCGGGTACGTCAACTAGTATTATAATAAAATTAAAACCTCGAAACTAAAAATAATAAAAATCATATGAAGGTGACGTTGGATTTTTTACATTGTCATTATTTCTCAATATTTTCAAACGTTTTACTAGATATTAATAGTATTTATTTTAAACATTCTCATGAAGCAACTAAGAAAACATTGACTCTTTCAAATAAGTGCATTTTTTCTTACTTACCTTTAAAAAATGAAGCAAAAAAAAGTATAAAAAAACATGAAGTCATTAAGTTTCCAAATTATTTGATGAATTTCTATCTGATTCGTTAAATACTTAACAATAATATTGAATGGAAAAGAATGGCTCGAATAAAGTAATGATATACAGAAAAGTATGATAAAAAATATCAAATTATCTGGAAGAAAATGTTTCATACGAAAAAAAAAGGGGGGGGGGAACAAAGCGGAGCGAATGACTAACCGGTGACGCACGACAATCTGTTCCTTGTGGAACGTCCACTCGAACGAAATGGTGAAAATTTGTCCCGTGAATGAGCAACTAGTTCCTTATCATTTTTATTTATTGAAATTTATTACGCTGATAACGAATTATAAATTAACGAATGAATAGAACTGGGAAAAATTATTTTTCAATTAGTAGGTACCACTAAAACAACAACAACAACAAAAAAAAATGTATGCTTTTTCCCGCGGCGAAATGAAAACAAAAAATAGCTACCCCGTTTTACGGTTTTTTTTTCAGTATTTTTATTCAATAATGAATGAATTGTATACTAAATAATGGGTTATTTTATTAGAAAACTTCATCGAATTATTTTTTTGGTAGGTCCATTTCACCTTTCATATCGTGTGTACTTTTTTTTAAATTTCAATTTTTTATCGTTAAGATTATATCAATAAAAAAAAAGCAATAAAAAAAAAGTATAGAGAACATTAACAACAATATCAACTATTAAGTGTGAAAGTGAACATATTTAATTTCTTCATTATAGCCAAATCTTACCAAAGATAATTAAATAAAATTCAAAAAATACTTTTTTAACAGTTACTGAAAGGAAAAAAAAATCTGTGCTTAAGTTAAGTAACTAAGTGTAGATTTTTATTTAAAAAAACAAAGGTGTAACTTTTCTTACTTTTCAGTGCAATTCTGAAATTTATCTCTTCGCATCTGTTCGTAAAAAGAGTTTGATTTTCTCATTAGAAGCACGATTGAAGAATCGAAAAATGTAGGTTCCTCCAAAAAAAAAAAAGCGATATGCATCTTAAAAATGAAAGGTCTTTTTTAAAGCTTTTATTTTAGTTTTAAATTCCAAATCCAAACTAATAAATAATATTTCTAATAATCAAAATACCTTTAATTAATTTGATTGAAATATTTTTTTTAAATCGCTAAAATCGGCCATATTGACAAATAAATCTGTCAACACAACATAATTCTCTTTATTAAAAAAATCTTTTGAAACAATGAAAACAAATTATACTTTTCCAAAACTTTATTCGAGGAAGATGAACTGATTTAAAGATTAATTAATCTGTATTAAAACAAATATTACTTATTTTTTAGTTTAAAATATTCCAGAGAATCATTTTTTAACAAAAAAGTGGATATATTTATTAGGTGTTATTTATTAATAATGTTTGGCATTTTTAAGTAAAGGGCACATAACTGTACAAAATTACTTGATGAATGCAATGTGAACACCTTTTTTATATAATTTTTTAACTACCTAGTAATCTATAAAAAAAATTATGAAAATATTCTAAGTAATCTAATATTTTATTAAATTTTGGGTACTTTGGTTTTATAGTCTTACTTATGAAAATGCTTGTGGAAATGTTAGAAAATTACTAATATATTTTAAATTTTATTATCATATTTTCTGGTAATGTTGTGTATAGATGTATGTATTTACAAAAATTGATGTGTTTATACACACACACACAAAAAAAATTCTTTTTTAAATACTTGGTGGTGGGGGTCATTGAACTGTAGTAAGTTTTTCCATTCATGATGAGTAAATATAGTTTTTACTTAATAACAATATCACCTAACCAATACAAATTAATACCAAATTTTAAAAGATTTAAAACATTATAAATTATTCTAATTAAAATTTTTTAAAATTAAAACAATTCTTGTAAAATTTCATTATCAAAAAAGATTTTTAAGAGAATAATGTCCATAATATTCATAAAAGCAATTAAAAGCTTTTCTAGTTAAGTAATGTTTTATTTTATTGTATTTTTTATTTTATCATTCAGAGCAGATTTTCTGTAATTGAGGGTCATGTTTGACAAAAAAAATCTGATGCTTTAAATTCTCCAAGGTCTTGTTCTTATAGCTAATATAAACATTAAAAACTTTCAAAAAGGATTTCTCAAAATTTCATAAAATTAAATACGTGGGGGTGACATGTAAAAAGAAAATATTTTTACCAAGATTTTCTAAAAAAGAAATGTTTCTAAAATAATTTTTTTGTGATGTCAACGAATACTTGTTGTCACTTTTGTGATGTCAATGAACACTGGTTGTCACTTTTGTAATGTCAACAAACACTCGTTGCCACTTTTATGATGTTAATAAACATTCGTTGGTACTTTCATAATGCTTGTTGTAGTAGAGACTTTGTAATCACAGATTACAACTATACTTATAGTAACACCGTTGAACAATACTGGTGTCAGATGCCTTTGAATATCACTCGCACTAATAGTACTTGCTCAAACAGTAATCCATCTGAATAGAGTAATATTATAGTGAATAGAGCAGAGAATAGTGATCTGTATAGTAATAGATGATAAATAGCGATCAACCTAGAGGTCACGCGACTTCCTATATACGTGTTTCCTCTGTGGTCATGTGATCCACTTAACTCAATAATGAGATCGCCTGTCTGCTCACTGGTGATCTATGTTCAACCTCAAGTGTCAGCAGCAACACTTTATTCCTGTATAACAAATTTAATTCATTTTTGAATAAGTCCTAAAAGTTTTATTAAAATCCAACAATTGCATGATTTTTGGAAGAATTTCCAAATCAATGTTTTTTCACAGCAAGATTATGCTCAAATTTCCCATACTAATTTATGGTCACCTGTTGACGCAAGAAAAACATTTTTAATCAAAATTTCAAAGGTTTTAAAAAAGATCAAAAATTCTTTGTTCTTTCCTCTTAATAATAACATGACTTTGATGCTAAAACTTTGTTTTTATAAAGTTTGGTGTGTTTTATTCATTGTGTTTGCCCATTTTTTGTGAATCTTTGGAGTTACTTCGTTTAATGCAATTTTCAAGTGTCAACCTTTCTTAAAATAATTTTTTTCATTTTAGCAACTGTTAGATTATTTTTGGTATAGATATTCAAAAAGGAAATAATTTGGAAGAGTAATATATATATATATGATAATTCAATAACTCTTAAATTCAGGATAATTAAAAAAACGTATCAGGTTCAATTAGATATTTTCCGATATCAAACTGGTATAAAAATAAAAAAAACATAAAAGCAATATATCATTTAACTAAAAAACTAATAAAAAAATTATTAATTTTAAGTTTCATAAAATCATATAGAATAAAAAAAATTATATACTTAAACTATTGGTTATATAAAGTTAAAGATAATTTATTTTTAAACATAGATACCAATGTCTTGATTACTGTACTGCTGGTGTTCCTTATTTCTTTCATTAATAATTTTTATTTTTTTTTACAGTATGGTTCACTCTTTACATGGTCTGGGAGCCACTTAGGGTAAAGGGTTATATTAGGAGGCAATTTGTGCAAATAGGAGGGAAGATAATAGTTAAGCTTAGCTTTGAACAAATTAAGATTGTAGTGATCAGGGAAACATCTTATTGGGAGTCAGTTACACAGAGCAGTGGTTCACAGAAAGAAGCTGTTTGAGTGGAACTTACTTCTCACTGATGGTATATGGATTGAATGTGGGTGGGTTGCTACTATGTAACTCTTATGCTGTGTCCTTGCTGTGAAGGTTTTAACTGGCGAGACCAGGGAATGTAGTTTATCCAATCACTTTCTGCCTATAGGAAAGAGGTTGGATAGTAGAACATAATTTGTCACCCACAAGGGGTCAGAGACACTTTTGAATTCTATCAAGGCTGGAGAGTGAGGCCTGGGCAGCTCCTGCCCAAATATGACAACAGTACTCTATTTTTGGCCTGATCTGGCTCTTGTAAAGCTAGAAGATAGCAGGAGTCAGGTACTTATTGGAGCAGTACAGGGAGCTGGCCTTTTTACCTGCATCCTTAGTAATGGATCGTATGTATGAGTCCCACTTGAGGTCAGATGAGAGTTTGAAGCCCAACAGTCTTTCAAGGCATGGTGCCTCCCTGAGGAGACATCTGTTCATCTTGACTGATGGTAATTTGGGGGTCTGATCAGTGATGATGCAATGTAACTAGTTTGGTTTTCAATTTTGCTCACTTGTTAAGACAGATGTGATTATACATTTTTTTTTTACTTATAACCCCACCTGCACCTGTGCATAAATAAACATTATTTCCGTTAAGTTTTAAGTAAAATGTAAACATTATTTTATGTAATCTAGTTACCCTTAAATCTACTAAATGACTTGGAAATATATCTCTAAGACAAATATTGGATTTGTTGCTTAAATTTTTCATCTATAATAGCAGTTTGATGAGTGAATGTGCTAATGTTTTAAAAATGCCTAAAAAATTTATTTATATACAGAAATTAATTTTTCCTTTAATTCAGATAAATGTTAGCCATTATCTTTTAAATAAACCCAAATTTAAGGTATTTATTTAAAATGTGTTTTTTTTTTTGTTGTTTTTTTACTTAGGGTTATTGATGATGCCCAGAAAATAACTGCTCACTGCCATTCCTGGAGGACATTTCTAATTCTTATTATTGCAGCAGAATAGAAAACATTATGAAAGACAGAATGCATCCTAGGTACCACTTGCTTAAACTGTTACCCTCAGGATGACATTTTTGTTCTATTAGTTCCATGACAAAGCACTTGAGGGACAGCTTTTATCCTTGGGCACAGCATAAAATGAACACTACTAAATGCTGACTATTTTCCACATATTTTAGACATTATTACTTTTCTTCATTTGATGATGTGCATGTGTTTCTTTTCAGCTGTGCTGTGTGCATGTTTTTTTTTGTGCACTTGAGGATTGCTGTCCAGTTGCATTATGCATTACACAGTGACAAAAAAATAAAAATAAATAAATTCTATTCCATTTTGGAAATGTTTTAAAAATTAATTTGTAATCTTGATAAATCATGTTGGGAATGAAATGACAATATTGAAGTTGTTATTTACTTAGCTTGGCTTAGTTTGGGCACAAGGCCACAAGTATTGGGCACCAAACTCACTATGCAGTAGTAATAGTCAACCACCAATAATCATTACCCAACACTGATGTGCTCATAATCACAAATTTTCATGGCCTGTTACAATGAAACACTTTACGTATTATCATTTTTTTGTCTTTTTTGACAATGTCATTTTTATTATTTTCTTCTTTTCTTTTTACTGCTATATTTAAATATTTTGGGATCATATGAATGATTGGTTTTATTTATGGTTTACCAACACTTTGTTGGTTATTCACAGTTGAAACATATTTTTGGATTTTAAGAATAATTATTTTATATTTTTTTGTGAGTGAATACTGCATTATCAATTTTTGGAGAATGATAATGATTTTCCCAAATACAAGTCTCACTATCTCACCCATAAAAAAAAATGGATTCATGCTTTTCCTAAATGAATGTAATGAACACAACAGGAATTTGAACTCAGTTCTCCAATTTCTTATTGCAAGTTGCTATTCAGTGGCAGACTGGCCAGGATATCATCTTGTTCGAGTAATGGATAGCGGCTCGGATTGAGGAATTGGAAAGCCGAGTTGGAATTCCAGTTGAATCCATTACATTCACTTATGTGCTAATACCCTTGGGAAAGGTATTAATCCTCTTTTTCTCCCCCAGCTATGGGTAAATAGCAGGGCAGACTGAGTTCTATAGCCTTGGATGGTAACTGGTCTACCGCAGAAAGAAATGGCAACCTGCTACAGGAAAAAGTCTGCCTTGTCAGTCATGTATCAAAAGATACATGATTGTCTAAGCATATCTCACACATGGCACATAACAAAAAAAAGAAAAAACAAAGTATGGCAAAGAACTTATCAGCTTCACTTGATTCTTGAACTGATTTTCAAAACCTTTAGGCTATTAAAAACTGGAAAATACAATTGACTCCATTGAAATAAGAAAACTGAAATCCTTATGATCCTCAGCTAAAAACATCACTGATGATGTATACTAGAACATTAAACAGATGTATTTCATGAAAAGAATAGATTTTGGGAATTGTGTGTCAATCCAAGGACTTATTCATTGCACTTAATATATAGTTGAATTGATTTTGAAAACTTTTGGGTTATTAAAAATGGATATACAATCTTATTTATTGAAATAAGTTATTTATTCAGTAAAAATAAATTGTATTGTAGCAAAACTCCTATTTTTTCCTTTCTTTCTGTTTTTGTGCACTTTTGAAAGTTTTTTTTTCTAATTTTCATGGGTTAAAACTAGTAAATATAATTGCAGGATATGCATCAAGAGTTACATATCCTGCAATGCAGTTACATTATGATTTTCCATTGGTGAAATGATGTGTTCATTCTCTCTCTCTCTCTCTTTCTCTCTCTCTCTTGTGATCACTGACAACATTCCCAGCAGACTGTATCTGAGTTGCACAAACCTCAAAGCAGATATGTTTTTCTGTTAGCCATACTTATACAGATTGCAAATCGTCGCCACAATAGTAAAATGCCAATTGTTGAGCTTAAATATGCATGTGAGCAATTTCTATCTGAATTTCTGCAGATAAGGAATCATTATTTACCCTATTTGCATTCAGACCATTATCCTCGTCTTTGTTGTTGCTATCACAACATTTCGGCCATTTTACCCTCCAGCCTCCATTAGGTATATATATTGATCTGGGTAACCTAAAGGGAATTTTAAACTGAACCGTTAATTTAACCCAGCACCCTTAGGACCAGGTAACTGCCAGACCACAAAAATCACCATAAAAAAAAAACTATGTAAACATAGTCTTGCCAGCTCATTCTACCTTTATATATATATATATATATATATATATATATATATATATATATAAGTGAACATTGAAGTCAACACTCAGAGGTGACAGACAAGAGAGCTAAACGTAGCATAAATCTTATGGCAAACGTTGAGATTAGTTCCATTCTTTAGTTCTACCTGTTCAAACCTTTTCAGCTAGAGTTCAATCCTTATTCCCCTCCTTCCCGTGTTCCAAATGTCAAGTGGAAAAGAATCTTGCATTGTTGCTTCTCTGAACATTTCAATCTTGGCTTCTCCCAGTCAAGGTTCAGTCCTTATCAAGGGTGTTCCAATAACTTGGACTGATTTTAAATGTGAATTAAGTTTAAGCGTCTAATGGTTTTTTTTTGCAATTTCAACCATTGAAAGATTAACAATCGAGCAATGTGTTAAAGTTTCAAGAGTGCAGTTTGTAAATTCAAACAAACTGGGTTGGTGGGAGATGTGAAAACACCATTATGTGCCGGTTTACGCCATTCAGCTGAAAACATTGCTGCAGTGCACGAGAATGTGGCCCAAAATCCAGACCCCTCTATTTGTCATAGCGCGCAGGAATTGAACCTCTCCACAACAACGTTACATCGTTTCCAGTTGCACTCTCGGTTGGTCGATTATATTGACCAAAAAAAATCATGAAGTGTGCGAAGTGCATTTCTGTTTGAACATCCATTTTCGTAATAGGCTTCGATAACTTTAACATGTTAATTTATTAAGCTTTCCATGGTTGAAATTCCCAAAGACTTAAGTTGTTATATCTGAAAGAAAAAGAAAAAAAATCATTACATGCTTAAACTTAATTCACGTTTAAATTTGGTCCAAGTTATTGGAACCCCCTTTGAAGACTAAATCACCAAAACACTCTGCTGCTGTGGAAAGTTGTAAACAACATGTGGTGCAGTCCTCATAGCTGCACATCAAACTAAAGGTGGACCATAGGTATTGCTGGGCTATGGAGTACTGCATTAAAGATGTTGGATTGTATTAAAACATTCCAACTAACAAAATTCACAGAATATGCCTATGACACCATGAAAAAAATCATGTGTCTACTCGGAAACATAGCAACAAGAAATGATCAGCATTGGATGTACTCTTCAGAATAACGACTATTCTGTAAATTAAATATCAGCTTCTGCAGTTAGAAACAGAAGGGTCAAGGAGGATGACCAGAAAACTGCCACCATTTTGTCTTCTTCATGTCATGGGATTATCAGAAAAAATTCAGATCTGCAGTCTGTCATAAGTCTTGGTAATGGGAGAAAGACTTGAAGTGAATCCAAGTCTCACTCAACTACTTGGCAAGTAGAAACTGTTAGAATCACTGACCAAGTGACTATTTATAGGAAGGAGGGGGAGAACGCTAACTCACATCATATTTACATAGTTCACAACATTCTTTCCTCACAGAAAATAAAGACTTCTTTTATTATCATATATATAGTCTTTACTTTTGTACGCCTCCAGTTATAGTACATAAAATACATTGATCTGGCATTGGTATATAACTTGAAGTGCATCACAACAAAAGATACCTCCATTTACACATTCCAGTGATTATTGCCAAAGCTTCTTTCCCAACTGTATTATACTCTTTTTCAATTAAGTGACATGTGTAATGGTTAAGGGGACCTAAATCATACCAGAAAAAAGAAAGTTGTGGGTCTTGGTAACTGAAGAATCCAAGCCTCACATAACTACTTGTCAAGTACAAACTGCTAAAATCACTGACCAAGTGACTATTTATAGGAAGGAGAGGGAGAATGCTAACTCACATGACATTTAAATAGTTTATAACACAGTCCATACAACATCAGGATTATATTGAAACCCAGCTACATCTTATGGAGATATGTCTAGAGGAGAACATGATTAAGAATGGTATTCATTTCATCTTTTGCAGTGGAGGTAAAGCATATTGAAGTGAAACTAACCAGCCTTAAAAGGAAGGCTGGATGAACATCAAAAATTGGGGTGAACCAATGAAATCAGGCATGATTGATCATGTATGGAGAGAAAAGTGTAGACAACAACCTCTGTAAAGTGAAGTAAAAGTACTATACAGAGAAGAACATTAGATTCAGACATTTGAAAGAATCTGTGTACATGCTAGGTTAGGAGGACCTTGTTAGTAGACCTAGCATAGATATAAATACAATATGGGAGCTATTAATAAAAAAAAAGACATGACAGCAAAGCTTCAGCAGCAGTAAAAAGGAGAAGCTTCAGTGAATGTTGTCAGTGTGACAAGCAGCAATTTCATCAACAGGCAGATTAGGTTTAAGGCACTAAGTTCTACACTCATGATTGTCCCATGAGACAATAGCCTAGTGGATTAAACATCAGTTCATGAATTTGGCAATATAGTAATTGTGAGTTTAATTCTTTGGTTGGGCAGCACAGACTTGGACATAGTGGAAATGGAGCAAGCAATATTAAATAAAAACTAATTCAAATATTCCAAGGTGTGGTCAGCAGAATGAGAACAATCTACCAGTGGCAAAGGGTGACTTGAAAACCTGGGCATATAGTCCATGATACAGGACAATTGCCAGGTTGGAGAGTGGAGCAGTAAAACCTTACTCTTCCCACCCCAACCCAGAAAATCATTTACCCCTTTATCTATGTGATATGAAATAATTTTAATGAGAGAAAATGTACTTCTACCAACAGGCCATGTTTCAGGCTTGATACCTCTCTCCACTGGACTTGAGGTTCTCACCCATTAGTAATAACCTGGTGATGGGTCTGCCATGATAACTGTTATTGGCCACAAATGTAACAGGGCACTAATCTTGTTTAAATGTTTAACTGCATGAAATTGCAGGATGGAAATTTGGAGGGATTACTAATTGGAAAATAATTATTTAAATACTCAGGCAAGTAGGTTGAATAATTTCGGAAAAAAGGGTTAAAATTATGCTTTAAAACAATAAAATGAATTTAAGAATGGTTCAAAGGAGAATCGAACACAAAATTAACTAGCCAAGATTCAGTTAAATTTGAGCAAAACCAATGTTCCCCACCCTATCCACTTCCCACTGATAAGAAGATGACATGATTAATCTATTGTTTGAATTTTTGGTCGTGAGAAATTAAATTCGAGGGTTTGTTTACATTCATATTATCTGTCCAAAACATGGGTGTTCTTACAGAAGGGAGTGATCCAAATTCATTTAAACCAAGAAGATATCTGAATTTTGTCTAATTCCCAAGTGTGAGAATCATGTCAATGCTGTTTGTCCCCAAAACACCATTATCGTTATGGAAATAAAGTTCTAAAAACAAAGTGAGTGCCATTAACAGATCTCCTAAGATTAAGATGGAGAAATCAGATATGTCAATGTCAAATTTGGTGGGGAATTATCTATATAAACAAAGCCCACCAGGCCCAATACACAAATGTAGAATCCAGCCTGACAAGGCGTTGTCAGACAGATGCTGCCTCACAAAAAACACCCTTGCATTTTCAGTGGCAGGAGTGAACAAACAGACACACACATGACAGGCAATTGCTTCCACTATTTTCTAGAAATGACTGCTAGCTTCACAAATCCCCAACCAGCACAAAGAGGAGAACTTGATTTTGTGGTAAATAATAATCATTTTATTCACCAGTTTATTTTTTTCTTTTCGTATTCATTAAACCTGTTGTTAGAGTTATCAACAGTGTTGTACGATTTATTGATGGCATTCTTATTCCAGCCCTGATTCTCAATGAACACAAAGAGACAAAAGTTACCACAGTTAAGAATTATTTCTTCTTTACTATAGTACACAATGTACATAGAGGGGGTTCCACACTAGGCTTTACCGTCAATCCCAATAGCGTGAGAATTTGGGAAACTCAAAATAACCCTATCAAAATGAAGAGGGAAAAGATAGACAGATAAACTGTAAGGTTGGAATTACTCAACAAAGCTGGCAGAGTTAGCAACTGAGAGGCAGAAGAGACAAGAGAAAGTGTGAATAGAGGGTGTGGGTCACACAATAGAAATGTGAGAAAATAATAAAACCTACAAATAATGAGGTATTAAAAAATTTATTTGTAAACCAGTTCAATTCTTTGTTTCTTTTTGGCAAATTCATCGATCACTTTGCTATAAAATATATCAGCACCACGTTCTATTTTCATCTTCTTCAAAAGGTCTTTATTCATGGAAATGAAGACCAAATTACTCGATCTCTTTTCACTTTGAGAACACCTCATATAATTATTTACTCGTTTTAATGAAGAAAACGATCTCTCACAGGAAGCAGACGTGGCAGGTACAGTCAGAATCAGACGTACTAATTTTGTTACTTCTGCCAGAGCTTGGTTTAGTTCAAGTTCCCGTATTATGTTAGCGACTTCTTGGATGCTTGATGCTTGCTTTGAAAAGTCTGCTGCATAAACAGACTTCAGTTCGCATCTCAATCCATCCAAATCCAATATGTTTTTACAGGCATCCAAAGATGAAAACGCCTCCATTGGAAATTTTTTTTCGTAAACATGAAAAAGCTTCGGATTCAGCAATTCAACAAATTTAAACTCTTCCAATGTTTTAAATCGTTGCTCAATGTGAACAATAACTTCATCCAGAATGTTGTCAAACAAAGTTCTTAAAACAGCTTCTGGTTCTTGACGTCGACCACGCTTCTCTGGTGGTTCAGCGATACCATCCAGAACCCGGCAGTAAAATTCCTCAAACTTGTTGTTCTTGATATCAACCAATTGTTTTTTGAAGTTCTCAACCTCACGAATACACCTCAAAATATCAAGCGAACTTTTTTGGAGAATTGAAAACAGAATCTCTGAGTCACTCAATATGCTTTCAAAAACCACTAACAAAAATTTAAACTGAAAATCTTCTAGGATTGCAACAAATCCCCTTACCTGTGCTAATTCTGAAGCACTCCAACCTTCCGGATTTTCTAATATGGTTGAAAATAGCTCAGAAAACAGAGTAATTTTGTTGGACAAAATGGACATTTGTTGAGATGAATAATTCTGTGTCTCAGGTAACTTTGGAAATCGCCTTCCAATGATTTCATCCAATAGTGCTATTCGAGCTGTTGACTTTGAGAAAAAAGTTGAAATCCCTTTTAATGTTTGGAAGAAAATTCGACATTCACGAATACTTGAAGCGGATTGAGAGAGTACCAAATTAAGTGAATGTGCATAACAATGTACAAATAGGACATTCGCACCGAACACCTCTTTCACTCTTGCTTGCACACTATTCAAATGCCAAGCCATCACACTCGCCCCATCATAAGTTTGTGCAATTAATTTTTGGCCACAGTTGAATTGATTAACAAATTTTCGAACTTCTTCTGTCAGTGATGCTGCTCTTCTGTCTTTGCTGACTTCGATGTATCCCAAAAACCGTTCTTGAGGCCTTTCCTTCTCATCAACAAATCGCAAAACGCGTGACAATTGAGATTTCATTTGAAAATCCATAGTCTCCTCAAACATGACAGCAACAAATGATGTTTTGTCGATCATTGCCTTAATTTCACCTTCAATTGTTGCAGCTATACAATTAATGATCTCATTTTGAATGTCACTTGAAAGTCCAGAAAATACACAGTCGGCATTTTTCTTCACATAATCTAAATGCAATCTTAAACAATCATCATATTCTGCAACTGCTTCACATATAGCCAGAAAATTCCCTTTATTGTTTGATTCTTCTATTTCATCATGTCCTTGAAATGGTAATTCTTGACAAGCTAAAATTTCAATACAATGAATTAACCTTTTCAATATATTACGGTTTTTCTCGACCGATCTATTATGCAACTGAATCGAAGCTGCTTTCCAGTGATCGATTGCTGTATCGATTCGTTGTCGGTCAAAGGTTTTCAGAGCAATTACAGAATTCAAATGGTTCTGAGATTTTTTGTGCCTTGACAAAGCTGTAATCAAATTGTTCAAATCGCAGTAGCCGGTAGTTGTCCATGTGTTCTGATCCTGACAAAATAACAGACATGGGAAACAGAACAGTTTGTTCAGAATAGGGCATCCGGTCATCCATTCATACTGTTCATAATATTTGGAATCAAAATAACGATGACATTCCTTGTTGCCAACTTTGGTTTTGATTTTCAGTTCAAGTTTTGGTTTGTCTCTTCCAAGAACGATAATATTCTTCTTCTCCTCGAAGCTTCTTGTTGCAAAAGGTCGAGAAAGTAGAGAGGAAACTGAGCTCACTGACTCTTTTGCCATCCTGTGGGTGAATGAAAACATGAGAAATGTTACTGGGTTATAATTTTTTTAAATGAATCGAAGCTTTATTCTAAGAAAAAATTCATGTGCTAGTTTACTTTTTTTACATAACATTTTTTTAAAATAATTTAAATATTTAAAATTAAATTTTAAAACATTAGAATGGATAATTGGATGAAAACTTTACCCTTTTAATTACAAAAAATAAACTTTGCCAGTTATTCATTTTTTCTCAAAGTGTGAACTGGTCCAGAAGAAAAGGTAGTGGTCACATGTCTGAATACAAGTCTTAAGAAGAGATCAAGAATACTCTCCATGAGTTAAATCTTTCTAAAACACAGTAAAAAAAGCAACTAGATGTAGGATTAAGATGTTCCATATATAGTCTTCAGTAACAAATAATCATACAAAATAAACCAGAATCAGCAATAAAACAAAATTGCACATGGACTAAATATCCATTTATCATCTAAATCTATCTGATAATGAGGAAGGCATTAAGTTCTTTGAATAGGCAGGTATATGATGTCAGTCACATGAGGTAATAAAAACATTAGGACTTCAGGAAAAAAAATATGATGAGAATGTGAAAGCTGGATTAATATGACTTGAAGGCAATTAGCAAAAATTCTGCCTTTTTTCTGTGAATCTCTCTTTGACCATTCCACTCGTTTTTTATTTCGTGCTTTCTGCTCAAAGAAAAAAGGAAAGAAATTCACTAGTTTTTCTTTTCTCACTAAGCAAACTGGGGTTTCTCTATTTACCCTCTCTAAATAATATCGCTCGTTTCCTAACTAATGAAGGAATGGGAAATACAAAAAATATCATGAGTACAATGAGGGCAGTGAAGTTTTTTCTAATCATTTCATCCCAAGTAAGGCAATAAAGCCACTAAGACACAAGGGGGGGGGGGTTACTGAGTGTGAAAGAATAAGAAAAAGAAAACATTAAGGAGCAAGAATAAAAGAGGAATCAAGAAGACAGTAGATAATGATTGACATTGCATTTAAATTTTTGAAGATCAAAATCAGCTGGAAAGCAAAAGCCAGAAGAGAGTTCCACAGGCGAGAAATACGAGAAAAGATCTTACAGTTACATCAAGCCAATTCACCTGTAAAACAATGATACCTTGTTGCTATGCTTAAATTCATAGTCTAGGTAGCATCAAAAAGCAAAAACAAAAAAAACAGTAAGGCAAGTAGTACATGTATTGCTTTGGCCTTGCAGTCTATCTGCTAGATTAAATATAGGGTTTAATTCAAAATTTCTTGAATGTCCGCAATATCAACAAACACTTGAAGAAGGCCGGAGAACATAATGACCAAACTGTTGTGATAATAACAACAAAAATGAGTACAATAATGTAAATAATGATAATTCGTCATCCCAAAAATTTAGACAAAAACCACAGAAAATACTTTAAATCTATTTAAGTTGTTCAATAATTGAAGTTTATTTTGACTTTTTTGTTGTTGACACAATAAGAATAATCTTAAGTATGTAAAGATGAACACCAAGGAAATGTTTTTGCATTCAAGATAATAAAATCAGTGGATTCCATTTTTCGTAATCTTTACACACCTTGACTAAATTTCCTTTTGTATTTCTATTTATTTATTTATTAACTTTCTTGAAATACTATGTTTACATTTGAGAAAACCAAAAGTTTTTGAAAATTAATGAAGATTTCAATGTTTATTTTATTTTATTTAGCATATCTCATATTAATAATCATCACTGTCTAATAGACAGACACAATGAAAGTCTTTTCATACAAATCATAGGTCTTCAATGGTCTAGTTTCATTGACAGGTTTTCTGCTCTCCTTTTATGATCAATGACACTGAATTAGTCTGATTCCTAGGAATGCTTTTGCTATAAAATGTTTTTTTTTTTTTCAAATCACACTCCTCCCTGGCTTTTTGAGTAGAGCTTTTTTCCTCGATTTCCAATTCCTTGTAAAATCTTGTCATTCTCTTTCACTCCCAGTTGCCCATTATATCTTAATGGTATTATCACCTTGCATGAAGTGAATTGATTTTTTAAAAAAAACTGAAGTTTGCGATTTCTTATGGGTTTCTTGGTAGGAACGTCTGCAAATTACTAGCCTTGCTTAGGGTGCATCATAGCCTGTTACTAGAGTTCATGCTAGATATAGTGATGTATTATTTTCATCCTTTTGAGTTAAAGTAATAGCTAAAGGTTAATGTTTACATAGAATTAGTCATAAATTATATACCATATATTTCAGCATATAAGATGCCCTTTAAATCCCAAAAATCATCCTTAAAAATCGGGGGTTGTCTTATGCTACAATTCCTTAAATTCTGAGTGATGCTTGTCAGTAGGCTAACATCAGCCTCAGCGCGATAACCAATGATGTACATGAAAAGATTCACATTATCAAATAAACTGATAATAAAAGTAAGAAAACCATTTCTACCTTATATATTACTGGCATAACTTCATAATAAATTGCCTATTTGAAGAATAATTCCATATTAATGACATCAACTTGTATTCATGTGAGCGCAGCTGAGAAAATGTAAACATTGCGTTATGATTGCATTCACAGCAACCTTTATTTCTTGCTAAACTTTCAATAATCATCATTGTAATGTTAATTATGGCAGTAATAGCATTTAGGATAATGTAATATTCATTTCTCATTAAATATTCATTATCATTTTGGTTTTAAATAATAACATAATTCAGGATTACATACAACTTCTATTTTTCCAATAAAATCTTTTTACGGATGTTGAAAGTGGAATGTACTATTATCGTACTCTTATTAGCAGTATTTTGTGATTGTCGATGAAGTATAAGAAAATGGCCATTAGTATAACAGGCTGTTTGTAACTGTTTAGATATAGGAAAAGAAGTGGAAGAAGAAGAAGAATCAGTATTCACAAGAGATCACGTGATGAAACAAACAAAACTATGGTTTCTCTTTTAGGGGATGTGTGTAGGAAAAACATGGCATAGAATCAGTTTTGTTATTTTGAATTTCTAAGAATACAGTAAGTAACAACATTTCCAATAACATAATCTTCATATAATCAATAAGCAGTCGTCTTATACTACAGGTATAGGATAAATTCATGATATATTTTTTGACCTAGTCTTATCTAAAGGTCACCTTATACATGGAAATATACGGTAAATAAAATCCTTACAAAATATCTCCATTTTCAATTGAATTCCCATTTTAGATTTAGATTTATTGTTTAGTACATAAAACTGTGTAAATAAATTAAATCTAATTTCAGTGAACTGTTTGGAAAAAATCGAAAGGTTTTATTTTTCCTTCTGTGTTATATTTTCTTCTTTTTTTTTTTAATATCATAACTTCAGCTTAACCATATAGTATGCTCATTTTTTAGCAAATCATTGGAGGTGCCGAAGTAACTTCTTCAGAGATTTTTCTTTATATATGAAATATATACTCATAACCATTTAGAAGAATTAGATATTTGGCAAGCATGGACAAATGTGCCTTCAATAAGACACAGCATCCAAAGGATGGCATTTTGCATATCACTGCTTTAACTACCTTCACTTTTTGGCAAAGTTTATTGTTTGAAAAAGTGATAATTATAATTGCAATGAAAGTGAATTTATACATTTTCTTTTTGTTCTTGAGAATTTACAACAAAAATATTAAACACTATTTATTTATTAGATTGTTTATTTACAAGAATAATTTTATATCTACATTCTAAAAATTAATACATTTAGAACTAATGGAATGCAGTATTTATCATTTACCAAATTATAAAGAAATAAATGTGAAAACAATTTTTTATTCATAAATTTATAAACATTTACTAAATTATTAAAATATGTGAAGTATAAGGAAATCCTTATTATTTACCATTTTATAAAGTTTGAATAAATTGGCAATTAGCTGATGTTTTGCCAAGCATTCCAACAAATAATAAATAAATAGTGCAAATAAACAATCTAATAAATTAGGTTTATTATTTTTATTGCCAATTTTCAAGATAAAGAAAATGTATAAATTGACTTTCATATGTTTAAGTTTTATTAAAATTCTAATCATCACTTTTTAATTTTATTGCTGAGGAGTGAAGCTAGTTAAAAAACGACGTCATGGGAAAAAGCATTCTGTTGATACATCTTATTGCAGGCATGTTTTTCCCCGTTTTCCAAATATGTAAACAAATTTTATTTCATAATGGAGAACAGACGTTTTTATTTTAGAAAGCTAATTTTTCACATAGGGTTTAGTATATTTTGTTTCAAACAAATATGGCCTGCATTGTCTTTTTAAATTTTTACAAAAATTTTAGTTTTTAAGATTTTAGGAACTTGGGATTAAATTTTCAGTGTTTTCTGATTCTCTTCATATTCCATTAGTAAGAAGGAAGTGTGATGCTGAGATCTGTACACATATTGGGATAGTCAAGGATGCATTCCAAAAGCTGGGCAGAGTATTGCGAGAGAAGAGGATTTCTTTGGCGACAAAGAAAAGAGTACTGAGCCGTGACATGACATCTGTCCTTCTTTACAGCAGCAAATATTGAATGATTTTCCTGAAAGATGAAGAAAAGACTTGAGGCAATGGAGATGTGGTTCTACAGAAGGATATCATGGACCTAGTGTGCGAGCAATGATGAGGTCTTAGAGTGGTTGCAAACAAGGAGTAGGAAGAGGCAGCTGAAGTTTCTGGGACACATAATGAGGAAGGAGGGTCTGGAGAACCTGATACTCATGGATTGAATAGAGGGAAAGAAAGACAAGGGAAAACAATGTGTGACATATCTGGTGGGCTTAAGCAAGTGGATGACAGAACGTGGTCTGGGGGAGGAAGCAGATGGAAGGAACTTGTTGAGAGCTGCAAGCGATAGAGGAAGGTGGAGAGCCATGATCACCATGATCACCTATCAACCTGAAAGAACATGGCCCATAAAAATAAACGAGGAAGTTCCACTTGGATAACTTCCCAAGAGTCACCACTTTGTGGAACAGACTTCCCAAGAGCCACCACTTTGTGGAACAAACTTCTGTAATGATTCTTCCCTAACCACTGCAATCCTGACTTTTTCAAGTCTAGGATTAACAGTTATCTATCTTACATATCCTCATAATCTGCACTTCTTACCTCTTCTTGTTATGCCCATGAAACAACCCCATTCAATAAGCCTCTACCTTGAGTCGCTTTTGGGATTTGTCATGGGTGAACAATAGTGTAAAAAAAGGTATAATGCTAAACTAGTCTAAGCTTAAATAACTTTAAGGTACAAAGAGAAAAAAAAAAATTAAATTATATCTAGACAATAACTTAGGGTTAGGGTAAGGCATTGTTTTGACATAGCAAGAAAATTGGAATTTTTTTCCAACTTCCATAGTTTAAAATTTTGGACATTATTTTTTTTCTAGTAAGGCTAATGATGAAGAACACTTATATGAAATTTTCTAATATATTTTGATGATTTTTTAAAAATAAATATTAATTTCATTTCCTTAGAAATTATTTTTAAAACAATAAAACAAACATTAATAGCAAATATTTATCCTATTTAGAAAATATTAGATTAGTTCATTTTTTTAACATCATAGATTCTATACATACAACCCTGTTTTGGGTATGACAATAAACTACTTCTGGCGGCAAGGCTTCTGATCAGGAGATTGGAGGTTTCGAGTAGTGTGGAACTACCTCTTAATTGTTGTTGTTCACATGTCCACCTTGTCCTGGGATGGAAGCTCCTGTTTGGGCTCCAGCTTTGGGTAAAACCTCACAAAAACCAAACAAAAACACTATGAAAGTATAAAAATACATTTTAATATTAAAAATACCAGCAATACATTTTTATATATATATATATAAAAAATACATTTTTATAGCAAAATGACCAGCAATGCATTTTATCTGTAGTTGAATGCATACAATTGTATTCAAAATATATTTAGTTGAAGCCATAACATTGTGTTCAAATTTAGATTTCAGCATTAAAAAAACCCATAGTGGTTGATATGTCACTAATCAAAATCAAACAAACATGAATGAACTCTTTCATGACATTAATCCATATAATATACTAGAATTTCTTAAATCAAATTGTATTCCTAAATATAACATAAAAAACACAACATAAAACACAAATATCACTACCTCTAGAAATTATATACACACAAACATGTATATGCACAAAAGCTGAGTATTATCTACCATGTATTTGTGAAAGCAGAATGACATATTATTATTTTAAAGCTCCCAAGATTAAATTTCAGCATTAAATGACTCATAAGGTGTTGATATGCCTTAAACAAATCAGCCAACCAACTACATACAAACACTATACTTTGACTCAACTTCTTTACTTTGGTCTCAATGTTATTAGCCTGTCAGTAAGTAATTACCAAACAGTGAGGAGTTTTTAAAAGATTATCTAAATTTGGATCATCTTGCAATGCTAACTGATGAAGTTGATCAGAAGTTTGCATGAGAACTATCTGGTTTATTTCTCTATTTGATTCATGGAATTCACAATATATGCTGGGTGCCTGCAAAAAAGAAAAACTGCGTGTCAAAAGGACGGTTTTTCCCTTGACACCACTATTATTTTAACTACCTTCAAACATATGGAAAGTGGATTTATACATTTTCTTTATTCTTGAGAATTGGCAACAAAAACAGTAAATTAAATACTATTTATTTATTATATTGTTTATTTACACTTTATTTATTACATTGTTTATTGGAATGGTTGGCAAAACATTGGCTAGAATTGCAAATTGATTCAAACTTTATAAAATGGTAAATAATGATTTCCTTATAGCTGGTTCACATTACATTTAAAAAAATTTTTTTTTGTTTGTTTCGTTTACAAAGTCCATGCGGTACCTAGCAATTTTTCAGTATGATTTTGAAATTTTTCCAGTTCTAAAGATTTGAAGAATCAAAAATGTTTAATGACATTTTCGAGTGAGAACTTTTTTTTTTTTAAATTTAATTTTTTTATATTTCTTTTCATTTTTTTTCTTACCAAAACAGAAACCTTCTAAAAACGAAATGATAAAAATATTATTCAATTTTTGTTGTAATCGGTTCGGATTATTTCGTTATTATTTCAAAACAATTTTAAATTGAAATGAAATTTAAAAACTGAATTAGAATTATTTTTTATTTTTAGGTTGCAGACAGCAAACCAAATAATGAAGTGAATAGGAAGCTTTATTTTTTAAAACACAATCAAAATCGTTTTTATCTTTCAACTTACCTTTCAAACCAGGAAATAAATGCTATCAGAAAACAAAAAAAAACAAAGAGAAAAAAGCAAAACTGGATGATTTGTTAAATTAAATACTTTTTCACTCAGTACTCTACACAGTACAACACTCAAGTCTACACACAGTCTACTCTACACAAATTTCTGTTTTGGAAATTCAAGTTATAACAATCATGTTGAAGTTGAAGGAAATGCGAAAAGAAGTTAGAATTAAGAGATGAAAAAATAATTTGCAAAAGTGAAATTATTTCAACTCAAATGAAACGTTTCACCTAACAACAAAATACAAAAAAAACACAAAACGAAATATCAACCGGTGATTAGTTAGTTTTGTATACCATAAAAACATGGCAAATACAATATTCAAATTGAATATACATTTTTTGTGCTGTTTGTGCTTCTATTAATTAATTTCAAAGTGAATTTCCTTTAGCTTTCAGAAAATTAATTTAAATCCTGATAAAAGAAGCTCTTTATTTTGCAAATGTTTAAACGAAGACTTAATAAAAGAAGCCTCCATCCAGTGCTGGCGCATACTACCAACGACCGGGGTCGGGTGGCCAAACCTGATTATGAGGATCACAAACTATTGCCCGAGTAATAATACTTTGTGATCCTCACTATCTGATCAACATTTACTTTTTTCTACCTATACGTTACAAATTAACTAATAAACACAACTGACTTAAAGGATGAAAAAAAAACGTTCTTGGATTTTGACGTCATCTGGGGTCATATTTTTTCGTCCAAATCCGTGAATTTGTTTTATTAAAAATTTCGTAAAAAACACTACGTATAAAAATAAAATTCACGATTTTTTTAATCCATAATGTTGAATGTGTTTCTCAAATTTTTAACAAGAAAATTAAAAATCTCAAGTTGATGTCAATAATTGACGCAAAAAACATTGAATGAAATGATCGACGTATCTCTTTCTTTCTAGTCTTTTTAGTCTCCCTCTAATTCTATTTTTTTTATCTTAATTTATTTTTAATTTTTCTAGTTGAATTTTTTACCTATTGCATATGATAAATTAATGTACATAATTAGGTTACAATATAAAATTTGTATTTTAAATGTATATGAATACTACCTTTATGGAAATTGAGGTGGCACAGAAACGTGGGCCCCGTATAATAAATTCAGGATGGCGGTCATGAGGAGACTCTTGCAATCGACCGTGCCATCTCATTTAAAAGAAAACTTATTTTCAATTAAATAAATAATAATCTTAGTTAATTTATATTTATATATATATATTATATAATTTCTTGTATAGCATAGTTGTATAAAATCTTTTTGCGCCCAATGCATAATTGATATTCATTTTTTTCAGCTTTTCTGTTCCTTTCTTCCATTAACTAAAAAAGGTATATCCAGTTGCACTATCATAGGCATCTTAACGACTAATATTTGTAGGAAGAAAATTTGGTCCATATTACTCTGTAGCGGGCCCCTAAACGATGAAGTTTCCAAATGTGTTGTGGACGTGCAATGTTGCGGGTCCCGCCACAATTATTTTATTTTTTTAAAACAATTGTCTTTAAATGGATTTAATTAAAATTGCATTTTAGGTGATGATTTTGTTTAGAGAGAGAATGAATAGAGTTTATGATTTAATTCTAAAAATACCAACATTTTCCATTTTATTATAATTTTAGTAAAAAGTCCGGAAACGCCTTGGAATTTTTTTTACTCTTGTTAAGATTGAGAACATTCTGACCAGCATTTTCTTAAAAAGGGACAAATGATATTCAACACCGCTTTATTATTTTTGTCATTAGATGAAACGTTTCTTTCAAACAAAGTAATTGATGTTTGAAAAACATCGATTATTCTGTTTGTATTGTTTTCTTTATATTGTGTTTTCAACATTAAGAAAATGAGCAATACAAAATTTGTATGAAACTGATTGAAATTCCATCAGACTAAATTCGGAAATCATTTGAAAAACGATGACGTTTGAGTTGACATTAACTCCACTTTCTTTGTCTTTTTCATTATTAGAATTTTACATCTGAAAGGTAAGTTGAAAACTATGAATAATATTAAATATTTCTGAATTTTATTATCTACAAACTTTTATATAAAGACCATTTAAAATTCCACTTTGTATTTAAACACAAATAAGAAGAATCTGCTCAATTTTTGTTCAGTTTCCGTTGAGCTTTTTGTTAAAAAGTCGGAAATCAGACATTCTTTCTTCTTTTTTTTCTTTTGCGTGTCGCATTCATTTTTCTATTCTGTATCAGTAACATAACATTTCCAAAATTATTTTAATCCAATTTAATTTGGTATCGTTGGCTTAATTTTTTTTTTTTTTTAATACGCCGACAGAGCACTAAGTGCTTCGTGTTTGCAGCGAATCCATGACAAAATACCAGCGGACAAAGTCTCAGCCTCTTTTTAAAAGTGAGTGAGTAAATAAAAAATTCAAGTCTCATGAATAAAAAAAAAGAAACTAATTTAACATTGAAAATTCAAGGAACTTTTAATTCAAATTTTAATATCAAATTGAGACATTAATAATTCTAATTTTTCAATACGTATATTCATGAAATCGCTAAAAAGAAAAAAAAAATCAACATACCGTGAGAAAAACCTGCTCCAACCAAACGTAATGAAAATAGTTTTATCGTCAAAATTTCTTATTATTAAGACTCGAGGACGGATCAAAGTATTTTTTAAACATTTAATTAAATTTTTTACTTCTTTTTAGAACGTTCGAAATTTGAAATTCTTGCGTCGGCGGTTGTACTAGCATAGCAAAATTTAGCATCCTTTTTGAGGTGACAGACACATTAATTTGGAAATTCTTGCAAAAATCAAATATGTCGGATTCTAAATTAAATTTTCAGGACTTATTCACAAATGAATTTTTTTTTTTTCTTAGAAAATGTTGGTAAATATATTTTTATACGCGTTTTATCTTAATAATTTTGGAAGTATCTCCACTAATTCGCTAAAAGAAAAAGCATACCGTGATGAAAAAAAGCCCCAAACTTGATGAAAACAAATTTTTATCGTTTAAATGTAGGTACCTCCACTTGGTCGCGTAAACACCGGTATAGCATGATGGAAAAAGGCCCCAAACTCAATAAAAACAAAGTTTTTTTGTCATTAAAATGTTTATGCTAAATTAAGAGGTAAGACCAAAGTATTTTTTTATTATTATTATGTTTTGAAACTTTTTACTTCTTTAGAGCACGTTCGAAATTTTAGTTAAAAAAATTTTTTTTTTTTTTTTTACGTTAGCGACTTACCAAAGATAAAGTTTAGTGGGGGTGACCTCTTTTTCCGGTGAAAAAAATTAATTTGGAAATTCTTTCAAAAATCAAATAATTGTGGGATTTTAATGAAATTTTCAGGATATATTCAGTAATGAATGAATTTTTTTTTTATGAAATCTTGGTAAAAATATTTTTTTCTTTTTTTTATGTTACCACCTACTTACATAATTTCATGAAATTTCGAGAAATTAAATTTTTAAGGCTGGGATTTTTTTTAAAGTTAAAAGCAAGAACTCTTTGAAGAAAGTAAATCATCAATTTTTTGTCTATATTTCTGAGATGAGGTATTATGTACATTATTTACATTATTCGGACTATTGTCTTCATCTTTGTCGCCATATTTATTACAACGTTTCTGCCATTGTACGCTCTGGCCTTCTTCAGGTTGGAATGTCGAACTGAACCCTTTATTTCACTCACTGGGGTAGACTGTTCTAGTTCCATTTGCCATGTTTAATGCATGTCAGTTATCTGCTGTTAATTTCCCTCTGAAAGTTCTCCACTGTCTTAACCAGGTATTGAACTCACACTCTTTGGGTCCTGTCACTGGATCTAACCAACACCTTTATCCACTGTGCCTTGAGGACATCTGTGTATGAATTTCTGAGTATTATAAACCTAATGTCTTCAGCAGCATTTTTTTTTACCAGTGCTCATATTGCAATTTTTGCTGTTATCATTTTATGTTTTTACCAGAGCTCATATTGCAACTTATGTTGTTGTTATTGCTTTTCTCTGGCACTCCTTATTACTGGTTCCCATATTGTATTCATTACTATGCTTGGTCTGCTCAAGAGATTTTTGTGGCCTAGCATATGTGCTGATTCCTTAAGTTTACGAATTTTCCAATGGTGTTCCTTGTCTCTGTACATTTTTTTTATTTTGTAAGACATTTGGCTCTTTCACCGAAAATCTGCTCTGAATTGTAAAATAAAAAATGGAAAAAACTATGACATTATTTACTCAGAAAAGCTTTTAATTGCTTTGATAAATAAGATTTATTAAGGAGACTATTGTCTTAAGAAGAAAATTTTTTTCCTTGAATAATTAATTTTTTAAAGAATTGTTTTGATTTTTTTGTAAAATTTTAATTAAACAATTTATAATATTAAAAAATCATTTAAAATTCTTCATTGCTTTTAAGGTGGCAGTTTGGGGATATTGTTAAGTGAAAATTAATTTTATGAATCTAAAATTGAAAAGCTCATAATCATTTGACCCAACGTATTTTTAAAAGAATTTAAAAAAATAATTTTTAGTGTATAGGGCATTCCCAATTTCTACATATGGGAAGCTATACACTTATTCAATTCTGTTTCATCATTAACATCTTTACAAATCGTGCCTTCAAAATTTCAAAATAAGTTTTAAATTTAAAGTACTATAAAAATTTAATAATAAAATAACCATCTTAATAATTAAGATACTGTAACATTTCTTAAATTATTGATTTTTACTTTTATCATGGTATTTTATGTCAGTTATTAAATTTTTGAATTTGTTTAAGAAAATTTTGTTATTTTAAATTTTATTATTTTTTTCATAAAGCATTTTCAAACATAACTAAACGTCAATAAAATATTAGATAAATGAAAATATGTTAATTTAAAAAAATTAGTAAGTAGTTAAAAATCAAAAAAATGTGTTCACTTAGCTTTCTTAAATTTTGTCAATTCCGATCATCCATATTAGCTGTCATCACCTCGTAACTTATCAGTGATGTTGGTAACATCAATCAAAGATGTGATCAAAAGAATATCCATTGTTAAGAAATGCATGTATACTGTATTTTTATGATATAAGTAAGTAATATTTGTTTCAAATCAGATTAATTTAACTTTAAATTTTCTAATTTTACTCAAATATCATGTCACAAATATATATTTTATTTTTGGAAGATTTTAAAAATCGATTGTTTTGTTTACAAATTTCTTAAAATTAAGAAAATGGCTGCTTTTAAGAAAATTTTCTTAACTCAGCTGAAAAGTTGAGATTCCAATCTAATATAATTTTTATTTGAAATACACCTTTCAATTAAAGCTAAAATGAAATCTTCAAGAATGCTTTTTCATTTGTAAAAATTAATTTTAAAGTTTGGATATTGAAAATTCAGTGGAGGTACCTATTTAAATGTGTGTTATGAAAAAGAGCAAAGATCAAATTATTTTTTTATTATTTTTTCATATTTTTTAATCCTTCCAAGCACATCCAAAATTTTAGTTTAATAATATTGTTGTTTTTCTTCTTTTTCTTTTTTTTTCTCGAATCAGCGAAATGGCTGAAATTGCTATAAAATTGATGACGTCTGCCACTTTTTAGACTTTTGTAAACAAAAGTTAAATTCTCCATTTAAAAATCTCGTAAAAATCAATTATACCCTTTTAAAAAGTTATTTGAGGAAAATTAGAAAATTTTAAAGTTTAATTAAGGTAATTGGAAATGAACATTACTTACATTTTATCAGAAAAAATTTAGTTGAAAATAATAGAAGCATGTCTTAACTTAACCATAACCATAGTGGCTTGTTTTGGAGGTGTGAATTGATGGTTATGTCAATTATTGACAGCTAACATCAGAGGAATTTATCAGAAGGAAGGACAGAAGTGACATATTTTTTTTCAAATTTTAAGTGAACCAACTTATTTAACTACACAGTAATTTTTTAAAATTAAATACTTTCAACAATTTAATATTTTATTGATTTTTTTTTTTAGATATTTTAGCTTTTGGTTTGAAGATGATTTCTGAAAAAATAAAATTTAAAATACTTTCAATAAAATAAATTTATAATTTCATAACTGAAAGTGAGATAAAATATGAGAGAGGTACCTATTTTTTACATGCATCTCATGAAAATTTATAGTATTATTTTTTATTTATTATTAATTTTTATATCTCGGTTATGAATAAATTTCCCAATTATAAAAATTAATAATGAAAAACAATACCATAAAATTTCCTAAATAAGCTGGGTACCTCTCTCTCATTTTTGATAGTTTTGTTTCCATCCCTATAATTGAAACTAAAGATTTAATTTCATGTTCAAGTTTATGATTATTTATGTTTGCATTGCGAATCAACTTTGAGTTTTGGGGGATTAGGGTGACCAAGCTGCTTATGCAATTTGTTGGCTATTTTATTTGTAGCCTTCATTTTTGAGAACATGATCAAATTACTGGTAGCATTATCTAGTTGTCTATAGAGAGATAGAGAATAATGGCTTGAAGTGGTGGATTGCACTTTATTCTTTTTCCAACAGTCTGTGTCATTTTGAAAATTCAAAACCATGTTTGCTTTTTTTCATTCCATTTTTGCTTAAATTCGGCAACATCAGTGCTTATTTCTGAGCTTAGATTTCCAAACGGAATAATCAATTTCTAGCACCATCAAAAGAAAATGTAGAAGCAGAGGTTTGTTCAACAATTAAAGACCACTCATAATCACTTAATGAATTCAAATATTCTTGAAGCCAACCTTTACCATAGACAGTGGTTGAACACCCTGTGTCCAAAATAGCACAACCTTTCACATCGTTTACCAGGGACTGCAACCATGTACTATTAGTACGACCCACAAACAAATACATTTTCTGATGTGTTCCTTTGCAGACCTTGATCACTGTTCTCATGTACATGAGGGTATTCACATGCCCAATGAAATTTTGAGTTGCATATGACACATTTTTAAACCTGCCCACTGCAACCCAAAAGATTTAATTTACAGCCATGTGACTGTATAAGAAGTTGTCTGGTTGAAGTTTGACCACCCTGGGTGGCATAAGTCGACCTAATCCATGTCTGAATCTATCTGTAAAAAGGGTGTCCTGACTTTCTATTTTTATCTCAGGTTGAGGGGTACATTTATGAATATTTGAAGAAGTAACTGAATGGCCAAAAATACGTTTAATAGCATATTTTTAAAAGACACTTCCTTCAATGCTGACATTATTAAGTGTGCCTCCTTTTCAGGAAGGTTTACAGATGAAAGCATAAATATCATTACTGGGTCTAGAAGAGCCATGTTTTCCTATCTAAACTTAAAGTAGGTGTGGTCAAAATCAATCAGAAAATCCTTTATTTCTGTTTGCTGCTCTATGCAAATTATACAAATTATTAAAGGTAACAAATTGCCATCTCCCTTTATCTGGCAGAAATAATTCATCCAGCTTTTGGATGAGTGTCCACACCTGTCGCTGTTTCCAAATCTTCACTGTCTCAGAAGAGACAGCTCTTGACATTCTACTTAAAGATAGGCAAATTGCCAAAGCCTGTTTTGATTTTTAGGGGGACTGTCAGCCTACTCCAAATATTTGGGCTTTTCTTCCATTGTTCATAGGCAGATTCATTGTCTAGCCTTGGAGGCCATTTGGAAGAACATGTATTAGAATTATCTTTTCTTACATAAATTATAAGTCTTAGAGTCACAAAACTTTACAAGTAACAGAAAAATAGAAAAGGAAATTCACTTAATTTTTGTTGCTGGTCAACTACACTTTGCTACCACTTGCTAATCCACAATGAATCAATTGCATCTGCCATAAGGTAATCCTCCTGTTAGATTGAATATTGACAAATGAAACATTTTCAATATGGCTACCAGCATTTTATAGATACCACCCTTTGGTGGCACTAAACAACAAGCAAAAGGCAAGGGCAATAACTACAACATGAACACAAACTATCCTGGAAAATCCAAAGAGAAGGAGGAAGGGAGGGGCCTGAAGACAGATAATAACTCAATACTATCTGTTATTATCTGCTTTCTCTCCCCAAACATTGTACACTTGTGTGTGCCCTGGGACTGTAGGAGTAGGAAAGAGTGGGTTGCTGTGGTTCAACACAAACCATTGCAACTACCAATCTGCACAAGGCTGTTCTAGGTTGGGTCATCATCAATTTTTGATTGACTCCTTTAAATTCTCTTAATTCTTGTGTCATTTCTTAAATGTCTTTTATTTTTTTTTAATTTATTTTTTTAATTTTTTTTTTTTTTTTTTTTTCTGATGCAGTCTTGTCTGCTATGGCAATCAAATGTGCAGATGGTGATATGCTACTTTAACCAATTGAAGAACATGGCCAAATATTTGTTTTATTTAATATGTATATTAATATGATCTGATCATGTACTTTGCACTATGTTTTGCACTGATGCTCAGAATGTAAAATCCAAGAGCTGAGTTCAAATTTCAGTTGGGTTCACTGCATTCACTTACAGACAAAAATCTTTAGAAAAGGCATGAATCCATCTCCTCCTTCTAGATATGGGTTAAATAATAGGATGTGTATCTGGAAAAAATCATTGTTATTCTTATATAATTGTTAATGCAATAGTCACTTGCAAAAAATAGAATTAATTACAATAATTTAAATAACTCACAAAGGATTGATAAGTTATAAAAAAAAATTATTTTCATCATTTTCTGAGTTCAAGCCATGCTGTTGAATAAATGACAGTTGTTCACATCAGTCAATGTATAACAACAACTTATCTCAGAAATTCATGATAAACAGAAAAATTTGAAAATATGTTGAGAAAACATTCTTGATTATAAATTTTTTAATAGTTGTAGAGAATTCAGATGCGGTAGTCATTACAAACAAGTCAGTGTACACAATGTAACTATATATTTGTTTTGTAAACTTAAATTCATAGAAATGATTCAACCAATAATTTTAATGACAATGTTTTTTTTTTAGATACACATTTACTTATTTAAATATGGCAATACTTATGTCTACTGCTAACAGTCAAGAAAGAACCTTCAGAATACTTCAGATTATATGCTACAATTTTGCCAATTTTTTATTATTTAACTTTTAAAATAATTTTTAAGTCCTGAAGTTGACTAACAACTCTAAAAAAATTACACATCCACAAAATTCATCATAAAATTATCAATGTCAATTTTACACACTTGAGTATAGTGAATTAGAAATATGTCAACATAGCATAAGTCACTTGTAGAATTTCTATATCTTTTCTTAAATTATTTTTTTTTCTTTTTTTTACAGATGTTTCAGCAAGAAAAAATATTTCCTGGTATCAACATTGAAATTATTTTTGAACAATATAAGCCTGAATGAATGAAAAGTTAATTTGTGAATTCACATAAGAAAACCTGGAGAAAAATGACCGAAAATAATTCATTTAAAACTTGTGGATCTACATTTTCAACTAATTCACTGTTAAACAAACTCTCACCAACTGCTACTGGAAAGAAGCCATATTCTTCTGAAGAGAGTGGATCTGCGTTTTCAGGGAAAGCAAGGTCACAAGCTGTAGAAGAATGTGCATCAACCTTTTCAGGAAAACCAAATTTGTTAAAGTATACACATGAATATACGCGAGAGAAAGAAAACTTTTGTAAAGTGTGTGGAGCTACATTTTTAAATAAATCACATTTGGTCCAGCATGTAAAAATACATACTGAAAAGAAACCATATTCTTGTGAAGTATGTGGATTTCCATTTTCCCGAAAGTCACTTTTGGCACGACATATGCAAACACACACTGGAGAGAAACCATATTCTTGTGAAGTTTGTAATTCTTCATTTTCACGAAAGTCACTTTTAGTGCAACATGTCCGGATACACACTGGAGAGAAACCATATTCTTGTAAAGTGTGTGGCTTTTGCTTTTCGGTGAAATCAAATTTGGTGCGACATATGCAAATACACACCAGAGAGAAATCATATCCTTGCCCAATATGTGGATCTTTCTTTTCTAGAAAATCAAATTTGGTGCAACATATGCAAATACACACTGGAAAGAAAACATATTCTTGTGAAATATGTGAAACTCCATTTTCATTAAAGTCACATTTAATCAGGCATATGCAAACACACAATGAAGAGAAACCATATACTTGTGAAGTGTGTGGATCTGGTTTTACACAGAAGTCACATCTAAGACAACATATACGAACACACACTGGAGAAAAACCATATCATTGTGAAGTATGTAGTTCATCTTTTACATCCAAGTCATATCTGATGTTGCATATCCGAACACACACTGAAGAGGAACCATATTCATGTGAAGTATGTGGATTATCTTTTATAGTAAAGTCCCATTTAGCACAACATATCAAAACACATACTGGAGAGAAACCATATTTATGCGATATATGTGAATTTTCTTTTCCCCAAAAGTCACATTTAGTACAACATATGCAAAAACACGCTGACGATAAATCACATTCTTGCCAAATGTGTGGATTTTCATTTTCACGAAAGTCACTTTTGGTGAGACATATGCGTAAACACACTTGAGAAAAAAACTTCTTTTTCATTGAGGTCAATGTGAACACACACTTCAGTGAAACTATGTTCATCTTTTTGTTTACGATCACCAAAGTTAAGCAACATTGAGTCTGGTCAGTACCTAGATGGGTGACCACTTGTGAATACCAGGTGCTGTAAGCCTGGATGTGTGAGTGGTGTAAATGGCTTGGAATTATTAATTCGACAGCTTAGTTCCCATTTAAGTTGGGTTCATTCACTTGTATGCAAATACCCTTGGGAAAGTTATAAATCCACTTCTCCCCCAACTATGGGTTAAATAGTAAGACTTTTATCAAAAAATAATTTTCTCTCCCCCAAAATTCTTACAATCTAAAAATATTTTCTGGCTCTAAATAACCTGCAAATGCTTGATAAGCCATAGAAAATGAATCGTTCAAGTCAAATCATTCTTTTGTTAAAGTCTGATTTGGTGAAACTTGCCTCTATGTACTTGAGAGGAAACCATACTATACTGAAAAGTGCAGACTTTCATTTTCAGACAATTTATCACCATTGACTATAAAATATATTATTGTTGAGTACACACATTTTTATAAGTACTTGGGTTCAGGGCCAATGCAAGGGTCTTGTACCCCCACCTCAATTTATGATATGGGGGGCCACCACTCTACTACATCTCAATTTTCATAAGGTAGTCTTCATGTAAAATAAAATTTTATTGTAACCTAAATATGTATAATAATGGATCATTGCAATATGGGTGAATAATTCAAAGAAAAAAATTATAAATAAATGCAATGTATCTAAATGCAAATTAGAGACGCATCATAAATTAGAGACGCATGAATAATTTTAATGCATTCAACATGGATAAAAATAGTGAATTTTATATAGTGTTTTTTTTTTCTAAACTGAGTGTGAGCAAAACAAATTCACAGATTTGGATGATAACAAAAGAACCCAGAATGACATCAAAATCTACAAAAAAAATGTCAATACTTTAAACAGTTGTGCTTAGTTTAATTTGTAAAATTTATAAATATAGGTAGAAAAAAAGGAAATAAGCTAGTGACGGTCACAAAGCACAGCCTAGTGCCCCTCAATCAGGCTAGGTTAGGAGGTTCAAGGGTAATACATACAGGTCCTGCTCAGGTTGCTTAATGTTCACAGTTGGATGCTGCTTCATATTACTCATTAGACACATCTTGAAGGTTGTATCAGTTCTTGTTTTCAATGCTATGTATAATATTTGATCACTCGTCCTCCTCAAGTGTCAATTCAGCGAAACTAGGCATGTTTTGTTGTGGAGGAATATTGATTGGGGTAATTATCGAGATGTAAAATTCTGATCAATTTGTACCCTTTCATAGGTCTGTGATATTTCAAGGCCTAAGTACTTGAATGATCCAATACCAAGAGTAACAATTAGGAATATTTTTTGAAATTTTCAAATGATCTTGAGAATATTTAGCTCAACAAAATGCAAACTTGTCAAAATGACTCACAATTTTCTTTTTTCCATGAGCAACTTTTGACCAATTTTGCTTAATTTCTGCACAAGAATTAGTACTCAAGATGCTTAAATGACTTTAATTTTTTTTTATCTTCAAGTCAAACAAATGGGAGAGATTTTCTCTTCATATGCTTTATAATTCTTATACAATAATTAAGCAGAAAGATTATATTAAATCAATTGCTAGGTCTGCTGCTAGAAAAGTTCACTGTGTCGTGCTAGAAAATGTTTTCCATCTGAATCTATCTTTTGTATTTATAAGTTTACCATTCGTCCATGCTTTGAATATTGCTGCTACATCTCATCCAGTGCTCCTGCTATATATTTAGAGATTCTTGATAAAATCTAAAGAAGAATCTGTGATGCTATTGGTCCTGACCTGGCATATCAGCTTCAGTCACTTTCCTACTGCCGTAACGTAGCTTCCTTGTGCCTTTTCCATAAATACTTTTATGGTAATTTTCTGATGAACTTTCCTTTACGATGACTAGACTTCATCAATTTAAGTGCAGTACTAGATTGGTGGCTAGACTTCGTCATTTTAAGGTTAAAACGGCTAGCTGCAACCATAAGTTCTATGCTGACAGTTTCTTCTCTCACACTACTTGTTTGCGGAAATCTCTTCTGGTTTTTTTGTTTTCCAGTCAAATTTGCTCTTCAAAAATTTGAATGCAATGTCAATCATTTTCTTCTGTCTTCTTAATTACTGTTCTTTTGTTGCTCTCTATCCTTAATAGTGTTTTTTACTCATATTCTCTAACATGCAATACCCCCCACCCTCGGCGTAATTTTGGGGCTGAAATGATTAAAAATGTCAGTCATTTGTACATTATTAGTTTAGTCCAACCTCATTTCTGTTTTTCTTTTATGTGTTGTCTCTTTAGGACATTGGTGATCATGGCTCTCCACAACTTCCTGTCCTTTATAGCTCTTAATAAATTTTGTATTTTTGTTATCTCTCCTAAACCGTGTTCTCTCTTCCATTTACTCAAGCTTTCTAGGTAGGTTATGCATTGTTTTCCTTTCTCCCTGTAGCATTCAGTATGTCCTGTGAGTATCAAATTTTCCAAGACTACTTTCTCTAATATCTGTCATAGAAATTTCTATTCCTGTTAAGTATAAGTGTTATTTTTGTTTTCTCTAATATTTTGTTGTTGCTCACGTGTTCGGTCTATGATATTCTCGGCATCCTTCTGTAGAACCACATTTCTGTTGCTTCAAGTCTCCTCTTCAACTGTGAGATGATTGTCCAGCATTCACTGCCATAGAGGGGAGGACTGATATTACATAATAGTAACTTATTTTAAATTAAAGTTTAGGCTTCTGGCCACGTCATGTTGAAACACCATTTCCCGTACAATCACCAAAGTTAAGCAGCATTAGGCCTGGTCAGTACTTAGATAGGTGACTGCTTGGAATACCAGGTGCTGTATGTTTGGATGTCTGAGTGATGTAATGGATAATGGCTTGGAATTGTTAATCAGGGAGCCATGTTCTAATCCCCATTGGGTTCGTTATATTCACTTACAAGCAAATACCCTTGGGAAAGGTATAAATCCACCCAGCTATAGGTTGATCAGTAAAACTTGTATCACTAAATTATTATTATCTCCCAAAAAAAAAAATGAATTCTTACAATCTAAAAATATTTTCTGGCATTAAACAACCTGCAAAGGCGTTGATAAGCCATAGAAAATGAATGAATCAATCAGTGAAATTAAGATTAGCTACAATGCCATACTTTTATATGCCAAAGAATGTAAATAAATGTATGGAAACTACAGTGATCATAACGTGAGGGTGCAGTTTATATATTGATTGTGATATATAATTGATTCCCCACTTTATATCCACATTATAATTTCTTGATTTTTTTTTTTTTTTTTTTTTTTTTTTCATCAAATTCTGATTAGGTAAGAATTCACATATCCCCCCCAGCTATGGGTTTATTAGTAATTGTATCACAACCATTATTATCTCCAAAAAACTTTTTACAATTTAAGTGTTTTCTGGCTTTAAATAACCTCCAAAGGATTGATAAGCTGTAGAAAATACATCAATCCATTAAATTCAAGTTTCTATGTAACGTTTTGGATCTGACTGAAATCTAGTGAATCCCTCTTTCACTATTAAGTGGTAGAATTCTTGAATATCTTATAAAATAATTTATTTACAATAGTAACTCGTTTTGTTTAATCTTACTTTTTTTTTCTTTTTTTTTTTTTTATAGTGAAGTTACTTAAGATTTAGAAGTTATTTTAAAAAATCATATATATGTTGATGTTTCTCTTTCAGCAAAGTTAAATTTGGTGCAACATAGAGCACCATTTAAAAATAACATTGCATTTTTGCATGCTCTAGAAATTCATTTAAGGATAGCTTCTGGTTGAAAGTAGAGCCAACTTAAACATTCTATCAGTGCTTTTATCAAAAACTGAGCATAGTTTTCTAAATTCTTAAAACACTTGTCTGGGATGAAATGTTAGAATGAATTTGTATAATTGAAAAACGATCAGATGATATCAATTGTACTTTGTGGCCATTTCAAAGCATAAAGGTCACAAATTCAAATGAGGTAAAAGCAAAAACAAAATGGGGTTATCTGTTGAGAAATGAAATCATTGTGACATGTTGCTGAACATGGAAGGCAGATTGGACTCTCTAGCCATGGTTTGCAACCAGTCTAGGAGAAGAACAAGTCTGAATTCAGAATCTCATTTGGCCCTGGCAGGGCACATACTTGAACTGTAAGGTTCACTAAGCATAGTTAAAATATAAAACTACATGTTGGCTCAGTTGGTGTTGAAGGAACACAAATGGGACTAAGCAGGTGTGCATGCCCAGAAATGAGCAGCCATATTGAAGATGAGAAATCACTGATTTGCAGTGTACCGTCAAGTCAAAACAGCTCTGATGAGGATGGCATGTCTGGAACATAGTGACAAAAATGACAAAGATAAGGATATCAATCTGATTAATTCATCTAATAGTGACAAATTTTTACACTTCAGACATTGAGACCTTATATGTCAACTAGCACAGTTCCTATAAAAAAAATAAAGACAGGTTTATTTATGTATGAACTGGCATGTGTAAGATCAAAGGTTTTATGTTGAGGATCAAATCATATCTGTGCACTAAGTAGAGTACTTCTTTCATTATTCATATCTATCATCAAGTTCACACTGACCCCAGTCTTTTGAACAGGAGTAGAGGTTTATCCCTTATTTCCTGTCTAGCTTGGATTTCCAGTTCCTTCTAAAGTCTACTTCCACACTATATTTCTGACATCTCCAACTGAACTCTGAAATGTTATTCATGTTGTGACCAAGTAAATGGTTTAAGAAATAACAAAACAAGTGTTACATATATATCGTATATTAAACAGTAAATGCAACAGAATAGTATTACACAACTAGTGAGTGTGTGTCGGTTGACCAGCATTCAATCTATTCGACTGTTCCCCCAAGGCCTTCTCTCCTACTAATCTTATAGTAGGCGGAAGAGTCCAACATAGACTCTTTAGAGGGAGGACACCACAACAATTCATTAATTAAATCTTGACCTCATCAAATCTAGAGTTAGCTGTTATCTTTCCTGCATAGCCTCAAGGAATTCACTTCTTGCTCTTTCTTACACTAATACGACACCACACAGTAACCCTTTACCTTGAGTGGCTCTTAGGCCTTGTATTAAGTGAACATTAATTTTTAAAAATCTTGATTTTTGGGATTTTGATTTTCCGGACATAAATTGAAGAGAAAACTCTGAAATTCATCTTAATATTTTTCAATTATCTGAACTAAACCTATTCTGATATTTCAGACAAGCATTTTGATAATTTAGAAAACCATACTCAATGTTTGCTAAAAATACTGATAACCATTCCCATTAATTCTTGTTAATTTCCTTATTTTCATACAAAGAATATATATTTGAATTACTGCAAGGACCAAAGTGGTGTTGACTGCACCCAAAGATGCTAATGATATTGCACATGTCGAAGTTCAACAACCTCAATGTTCAATTTCAAACACTGAAGCAATGATAAACAAATATTTATGTTGATTGCATTTTCAATCAGAAGCGACCCTTTAAAATACATCTACTTTAATCCAGCTTTGTGAGAAAAACCAGCAGGCAAGCTGAGAATGGACAAAAACTGACTTTTTTTTTTTTTTTTTTTTTTTCCTTTTCATAGAAAATAAACTGGACAAAACTTTGATTGAAGCGTTTGAAAATATTATTTGATAATATAAAAAAATTCTTTTGGAAAATGATTTTTTTTCTTCATTAATTTAGATATTCAATTATCAAGAATTATCCAAACCTTTTTTTTTTTTTTTTTTTTTTTTTCAACCCCTGTCCCAAAGGTGTCTGGTTAATTGAGAAAATACTGTACTTAATCTTAGATATTTTCCTTTAACCCCAGCCAACTGCATAAAAACTGCAAATTAATAGCATAGATCTATCAACATACATTTCTGTGTAAGGTGTGTTTGTATTTTTAATTTATATTTAATTTACCTTATATGTAAAAATTTCAGATAAAGTATATCTGTAAAAGGGCAATATGAATAAAAACAAGAGGAAAACTTACTTTTTGAACATGTTTCATCCTATAAGGGATTTTATCAAGGTATTTGCCTTGTTTGTTTTGATAAGTCCCTCATAGGACAAAATGAATCAGATAAGTTTTCCTTTTGTCATTATTCATATTAACCTTATATGTTAATATATAATCATATAGTCATAAATGGGCCTGTTTCCTGTAGTTACAACCATATTGCTGTAAAACACAAGTGTTGCTATTGTGATTGTTCCTTGGAACAGCACAGTTAATTAGGCTAAGTACCTAAGGTTCTTCAATTCTAACCATTAACTTGTTTCTATTCATAATATGAAAAACCTGCCAAAATGAAGCAAGACTTTTTAAACATTCTTTAGCAAAGATTTACAAAACAGATTCAATTCTGATCCTGTCAAAAACCTGCCAAATTTTAAGTTGTAAACAGGCACAGGTTAATTGGATAGTGATTCTTGAGTTTTTAACCAATGAGGCTAAAGGGTATATGCCCCCTAAAGAGCTGATTTTTTGATTTGGTTGGAGCCACTTGTTTGTCATGTAAAGGGTAAATTTTGACCTCAAAGTCAGAAAAGATTGACTGTCTCAGATGTGTAGAGGCTGCTGTCTAGGATCTATGTAGCAGAAGTAGGGAAAGAAATAGACTTAATAGAAATAAAATGTCTCTGGCATATAGGGCTGTCATCTGGGAGAAAGAATTGATCATCTCAGATATGTAAAGGCTGTAATCTGGAAGAAAGGTGTGAGCTGGGATGATAAAGATTGTTGCTCCCATTACTATTGTTGCTGCTGCTAAAGATGTTGAAGAAAGAAGAACCTATGACAACCAACAAGAATTTTCATTTTAAAGAGTGTCTTTCACTAAACCAGAGATTTTTAACTCCTTAAAATGTCTTTTCTAAATCCATGAGTTTATCACATTTGAGAATGCATTTTTTTTTTTTTTTTTTGTTGAAATATATTATTTTTTCTAAAGGGCCCAGAGAACCAGCTTCATCTGAGGTAGGTCATCATTTCTCATTACCTTTGACATTTTGAATTTGAACTTTTTGAAGAATGGCGAAGTTTAAACAGTTGTTTTAGACATCCAAAAAGGCATGCATGCCAGTCTTTTTCACAAGTTGAAAAGTTATGGTATTTCTGAATTAATTTTTTATCTGATTTAATGTTTCTTATCAAATTGCAAAATGAATATTATCTTGAATGGCCACACTTCTAGATCTTTTTGCATTAATGCCAGTGCCCCCCAGTGCTCTATCCTTAAACTTATGTTGTTCCTAATTTTTATCAATGACCTCCTTGATGACATCAGTTCTTAACTCTGTGTCTATGCTGACGACAATTATTTACACCTGTCTTAATGGTAGGTTTGATTGGTTCAATGTGACCAAATTAAAACCTAATCACAAAAATGATCTACAATCTGTTGAAAGAAATGGCTAAATCATTTATTTCAATGCATTCAAAATAAAACTACTCTTTTTGAATCATCTGAGAGAAACTTGTTTAACTTCCGTCAACATAGCTGATGTTAACCTCTAAGAGAGTAGCTTCTTGGGCTTTTTTTTTTTTTTTTTTGCTAACATGAAGTGGAAAGATTATATCGAATCAATTGCTAGGTCTGCTGCTAGGAAAATTAGTTCACTACATTGTGCTAGACAATTTTTCTTACCAGAATCTATCTTGCATATTATAAATCTACCATTTGTCCATGCATTGAACTATTGCTGCCACATCTGGTCTGGTGCTTCTAGTATATATTTAGAGACTCTTTATAAAATACAAAGAAGAATCTGAAATGTTATTGGTCCTGACCTGTCATCTCAGCTTCAGTCCCTTTCCTACCACCATAACATAGCTTCCCTTTCTATCATTATTTTTATGGTAATTCTGATGAGAATTCCTCTTTGGTACCTTGACTATGAATTTAAATGCAGTACTAGATTGGCAGCAAGGTCTCATCATTTTATAGTTGAATTAGATGTAACAGTAAGTTCTATACTAGCAGTTTCTTCTCTTGCACTTCTTGCTTATGGAACTCTCTTCTGGCTTCTTGCTTTCCAGGCAATTTTGATCTTAAAGTGTCAATCATTGTCTTTTTAATCTCTGTTCTTTTATTGTTCTTTCTCTTGAATGTTTTCTTTTTCTCGAATTTAGTAAGCCCTTCTATCTTAGTAGCTTTATTGACTTGCTTGATGTGAAATATTTAAAAAAAAATAATTTCTGTTTTTTGCTAAAAAAATTGATTTGAACTGTCCTTCTCAAAGAAAATAACTAAAATTCCTTTGTTTTTAAGGATAAAACTTGTTTTTGATGAACTGCTGTTTTCTAGAAGAAAACAAATTTGCATTTTGAAGAACTGTTAACCTACCTTGATAGTTTCAGGTACACAAGGGAAATTGTGAAAAATATTTTTATTTCATTAATAAATGTTTGTTGCTTTGCAAATTTCATTTTCATTAAGTATATTGCCCTTTTAGTTAGTGCTTCTAAAAGTACTTTAAAACAGAGGGATAAAAGATGACATGTCAAATGGACGGTTTTTCCCTTGACACCACTATTATTTTAACTACCTTCACTCCTCAGGAATAATTAGTTTTAATAAAACCTAAACATATGAATATGAATTTATACATTTTTCTTTGTTTTTCAGAATTGACAACAAAAATAATAATCATTATTTATTAGATTGTTTATTGGAATGGATAGTAAAACATCAGCTAACTACCATTAAATTCAAACTTTATGAAATGGTAAATAATAAAAATTTCCTTATAGTTCACATAATTTAAATAATTTAGTAACTGTTTATAAATTTATGAATAAAAAAGTGTTTCATATTTTTCTTTATAAATTAATAAATGCTAAATGTTGCATTCTAGTTTTAATACAATTTTATTAGATTTTAGAATGTAAATATAAAATTATTCTTGTAAATGAAGTGTTTATTTTTGTTCTAAATTCTCAAGAACTAAAGAATGTAAAAAAATTTACTTTCATCATATATTTTTTTTATTTTATTATACTTCTAATCATCGCTTTTTAAAACAATAAAAAAAAAAAAATTAAAATAAAAACAAATGTCAAGGGGTGAAGGTAGTTCAACAACTTTCATTCCCGGCATTGTTTGATGTCAAGGTAAAAACCGTCCGTTTGAGATACGGGTTTTTGCGAACGCGAAAATTAAACATAATCTTTTTTTTTTTTTTTTTTTTTTTTTTAAGAAGGAATAAACGTATTTTCGTATTGTCCCTATCAGTAAATACTTTGAAGTAAGTAAATAAATAAATAAAACTCTTGGTAGAAACAGATTGTCTGAATTAATACCAAAGAGAAAATTAAGCAACAAATATCCGGAAACTCTCTTTGGTTAATTTTGGTAAGAACATTCCGACCTTCCATTAAAAAAGGAACGAAATGATTTTTACCACCGCTTAGCGATTTGCTTTGTTATTTTGTCATGAGACGAAAACATTTTTTTTTTTTTTTTTCAAAATAATTTGGTGTTTTGCATCTTTTATCAAGATTAGTTTCTTTGTGTTATCCTTTTTAATTTGAATATTTATTGATTGAACAATGAAAAACTTGTTAATGTTATTGTTATGAAACCAAATTCGGAAAATCATTTGAAAACAAATGTAGTTTGAGTTTTTTACTAAAAAAAAAACTCCAGTTTATTTATGGTTTTATTTCTCGTTTAATATTACAATTCTACATCTGAAAGGTAAGTCGAAAACTATGAATAATATCAAACATTTTAGAATTATATTGTCTATAAATAAACACCACTGAAAATGCCCCTTTTATTTTTTAAATACAAACTAAAACTAAGAAACCAATTTTCAGTGTTTGCTTCACTTTTTTTTAAAAATCGGAAATAAGACGGTTTACTTTTATTGTGTGTTGCGTTCACTTTTTATGTATTTTTTATCAATAACAACATTAAATTATTTTAATGTCCAATTTAATTCGGTATCGTTGGCTTAATTTTTTAAATTATTGTTTAGTTTGCAACATGTTTTTAAAGTTTTTTTGTATAAGTACCCCCCCCAAATTCAGTTAATTTGCAGTATAAGCACCAAAAAAGCACCCCCCCCCCGGTAAAGACCCCATCCTGGTGTGAAATTGCCTGATTATTTTGAAAATGACATTAAAACATTGCGCTCGATTATCGTTTAGAAGTTAAGTTCGACTTTTTTCTCGTCGCGTAGACAGAACGTCCGCCATTACTGGCGTTGTTTACATACGTTTGTCTCGAGGTATCATGCGCGGAAGCTTCACTTGTGTTGTTTACTGCGCAATGCGCAAAGTTTGAAATGAATACGCGAAATTTTAAAAGTAACCGAAGAGAGAGAAAAAAAAGCCATGATTCCAAATATATTAGTAAAAACGAAAAATAAAACCAAAATTACGTGGCTAAAGGATAAAAAAAAAAATGAGGTTCTACTTTTTCTTCAACGAATTTTTTTTTTTAATTTAAGAAAAGATTTCAATTATTTCTATAACAAATTTAATAAAGAAATAAGAATTCATTAATTAATAAAACTTCAGTTCCACAAAGAATACTTTTAATTGGAAAAAAAAGAATTTATACAAAAAAAACAAAAAAACTATTCATTTAAAGCTTCATAAATTACACTTTAGGGTGATATTCTGTTTCATTAGCTATAAGCAGATTTATTAATTACAGTATTGTCTTGAGAATATTTTTTGGAAAAAGGGTTCAACCATGATATTTATTTAGAAAAGCTATCAATTGTTTCTATTATAATTTAATAAAAAAGAGTTCATTAGTTAATAAAGCTTCAATTCCACAAAGAAACAATACTTCTAATTGGAAAAAAGGAATTTATACCACAAAAAAAAAACTATTCATTTAAAGCATCATAAGAATATTTTTGGAAAAAGGGTTCATTCATGACATTGTATTTATTTAGAAAAGCTTTCAATTGTCTTTATAACAAATTTAAAAAAAAAAAAACTATTCATTTAAAACTTCATATTTTTTTTTTAAAATAACATTGGCAAAAATCATGCAGTAATCAAGATGAGTAATATATGAAAATCTGTAAAAAGGCCGTTAACTAAGTAAGCTTCTGCACATTACTACTCGAGGCAAACGTATGTAAACAACACCAGTAATAGCAGTTGGACAACACGAAAGAGATCAAACTTACATTGATGATAAATTGTAAACAGTAATCGAGCGCAATGTTTTAATGTCATTTTCAAAATAACCAGGTAATTTCATACCAGAAAGATACATTCTCAATACCAAGAGTTTTTGGTGCTTATACTGTAAATTAACCAAAACTTTGCTAAAAAGAGGATACGGGAGAAAAAAATTATGCACGAAACAATAAAAACAAAATTTTATTGACAAAAATAAATCTGTATTAGTAAGAATTTGATGAAAGGATTTTATGTACTTTGTTTTAACCTTCTAAAACCTTGGAAACTTTGGTTTAAAAAAAAAACAACAAAAAACAGTTTGTTTTTCTGACGTCAAAGCGAGCTAATAAACTTTTGCAGTGTAGTACACATCAATTTTCAAACTCTTGAAAAATTCAAATAATTGTCAGATTATAGTGAAACTTTCAGGACATATTCAGAAATTAATTATTTTTGAAAGATTTCTTTTTAAGTAGTTATGTCAACTAATTCGCTAAAAAAGAGCATACCGTGACGAAAAAGGCCCCAAGCTTGATGAAAACAATTTTTTATCTTCTAAAAATATTTAAGATGAAAGACCAAAGTATTTTTTGATTTTTTTTTCACATTTTTAATCCTTCCTCGCATGTCCAAAATTTTAGTTAAAAATCTTGGGGTTTTTTTGTTGTTTTTTTTTTTTTGAGTCAGCAAAATTGCCAAAAAATTGATATCCACCATTTTTTTAGAAATTTGTAAACAAAAGTGAAATTCTCCATTTAAAATCTTGTAAAATTCAGTTATACCTTTTTCAAAAGTTATTTGAGAAAAATTAGGATATCTGAAGTTTTCTTAATGTAATTGGAAACAAACATTACTTAATTTTTTCAGCAGAAAAAATTTAGTTGAAAATAAGAGAAGCATGGTGTCTTGTTTTGGAGGTGTGAGTTGACGTTAATGTTGCTGTATCAACAATATACAATATTTTCAAATTTTAAGTGAATCAGCTTATTTAACTATACAGTAATTTTTAAAAATTAAATTCTTTGAAAAGTCTAATATTTTGAATGATTTTTTTTTTATTAGGTACTTTTTTTTAACAAAGATATGTCCAAAACCTACATTGTTTCCATCCCTAAATTTGAAACCAAAAAAGAAAATAGTTAATAATCATGTCTCTCATTGTAAAACAATAAATTAATTATATTTAAGAAATTAAACTAAAATATTTGGTGAAATAGGATATAAAAAAGAAAATTAAAAATTTTGAAAATGCGACAATGATGGTCAGTCAGAGAATTTAACATGTTTGCCAGACAGAAAATAAAAAATTTTCTGAGGATGGGTTCTTGTTGTCAGGAGAGACAACTCTTAAGACATTTATGACTCAAACATCCATCCATATATTTGGAAAAAAACGTTTTAAAACTTTTTTTGCATACTGAAAAGATATTTTTAAAATATCTGTGTATCACAGACTGTAATAAGCTTTCAAATTTATGATCTTTAAAAATAGATCTCCTTAATAATAGCATTCCCTAAAGGGCACAGATTGAAACTTAATTTTAAGATATTTAACACACTTAATACATATTGTATTTAAAATTGAAAAAATGAAAACCAATTCTTGTAAAAATTCATTATTCATCAGAAAAATATTCTGGCTTTAAAAAAAAATCAATGATTTATATTCTTCAAAGTCTTCTGCTTTTATTAACTAATATAATTACTAAAAGGTACACCATTGAATTTCTCGAGTTTTCATAAAATTAAGTAATTAACAGATGTAAAAAAACATTTTTACCATGACTTTCTAAAAAACAATGTCTATAATAATTTCATTCATTTGTGAATAAGTTCTGAAAGTTTCATCAAGGTCTGACTATTATCTGATTTTTACAAGAATTTTCAAATCAATGTATTTTTCACCTGAAAAAAAAGATGCTTAAAAACTAATGGTAAATATTATGTAGACTGCTGGCAAAAAAAATACAAGATATTTAAACAAAATTTTGAACATGCTAGAAAGGATGAAAGAATTTAATGAAGTAATCAAAAATACTTTGATATTTTCTCTTAATAACATAAGCATTTTGATGATAAAACTTCTTTCTTATTAAGTTTGAGGCCTTTTTTCATCATGCTTTGCTGTTTTTTGGCAACTTAGTGGAGATACCTACTTAAGAAAATCATTGTAATTTTTTTTACATCTGTTACCCCCTCTCACACACACACACACACTCATTTAATTTTATGAAATTTTGAAAAATTCTTTTTTGTATCACTTAATATTTATTAACTATAATGACAAACCCTCAAAGAATTTAAATCATTAAATTTTTTTTTTATCAAAGAAAATCTGCTCTGAATCATGAAATAAAAAATGCAATAAAACTAAGACATTATTTAATTAGAAAAGCTTTTAATTGCTTTTATGAATAAAATTTATTATGGATACTATGGTTTAAAAAAATTTTTTCCCATGAATAATGAATTTTTACAAAGAATTATCATTTTTTTTTAATTTTAATTATAATTTATAAACTTTTAAAATTTTGTATTAATTTGTATCAGTTGAGTGATACAGTTATTAAGTTGAAAAGCTCACTACAATTCAATGACCCCTCCCCCAGTATTCAAAAAGAATTTTGAATTTATTTTATGTGTATAAAAGTGTCAATTTTTCTAAATATAGACATCTCTATAACACATTATCAGGAAATAAGAGTATTAACTATAGTAAATTCAAAATTTATTGTGAATTTTCTAACATTTTCTCAACATGCATCTTTGTAAGTATATATAAAACCAAAGTGACTAAAACTCAATGAAATATTAGAATGCTTAAAATATGTTCAATTTTAAGTCAACACCCCATAAGAGACCAATTTTAAGATTACTGGGCAGTTAAAAAAAAGAAGAAAATTTATTTCAATTATCTGCTCCTTACTTAAATTTTTCAAAGATTAATTTGTCAATAGATATGTTACATTATGGCAGTGAGAAAGTGACTGAGGCTGAGATGATAGGTTAGGACCAATAACATTGTAGATTCTTCTCTGTATTTCATAAAGAATCTCTAAATACATAACATAAGCACCAAACCATATGTGGCAGCAATATTCAAAGCATGGACAAATGGTAGAATTATAAATATCTACGATAAATACTGTCGAGAAAAATTGTCTAGCAGAACACAGTGAACCAACTTTTCTAGCTTCAGTCCTAGCAATTGATTCAATATAATCATTTCACTTCATGTCAGTGGAAAACTTTAGCTTGAGAAGACACAATAAGTCATTTTCTTGAAGGTTAGCATCAGCCATACTGATGGAAGAAAAAACGGTTCTCTTAGATGATTAAAAGAGAGCAGTTTTGTTTTGGAAGCATTGAAATTAACAAACTATTCTTTGCCCCAGTATACTATAGTTATTTGTTGAATTTCTATATCATTTCTTAAATTATTTTTCATTTTTTTTTACAAATATTGTGAGGTCAGTCTAAAGGCTAGTGGGGGATGCAACACGGTACTAGAAGAGTGTACCTAATAAAGTGACCAGTGAATATATATATATATATATATATATATATATATAATGTAATTATTACAGGTAAAAGGTTTGTCACTTATCTGGTTGATGTTATCTTCAGCATCCTGACTCCAGACTTTCATAGATGGACCTGTCCGCCCACTCATCAGGAGGTATCAGCAATAACATATGAATTAAATTTCTGGTGTACAGTGACCGACCACTATTATCAGTTTTGTTCTTCAATCAGGTGGTTGGCAGCTGTATTGCAAAAATGGGAATTTTTATTCCCTAGGCAAGTCAGAGATGAAAAATATATGCCCGGTACGTGTGTATCATGCACACACCAACCAAACTCACCTGGAGGGGGAGAAAGCACACATCCAGCCAAAATCAAATAAAGCCATAAACAGACAATTATACTGTTGGGGGGGGGGGGGGGATAGTTTGCCAGGGCAGCTAAAAATTGCCATACTGAACAATGGGGACCACAACCAAGGAGCCTAATGCATATTTTTTCCATCTCTGACTTGCCTGGGTGAATAAAAGTTCCCATTTTTACATTACATCTGCTGAATGCCTGATGTTTGCATAAAAGCATGAAATTAATAGCAGTGATTGGTCACTGTGCGCCAGAAATTCAATACATTATTTAGTAAAACTCTGCCATTTTTATATGGCGTGGAGCACTTTTTTTTATTTCTGGTGTGCATCCACAAGACACATTTTAGGAGCTGCTTATTTCTATTAATATTATATGTGTGTGTCTGTGTGTGCGCATACATTGACATGAAATATCCAAACCTAGTTGGATGCTTAATTTCTTTTTCCTTGCTAAAAATTCACTCTCAATAAGCATTCTTCAAATAACTGAAAACTGTTACCGTGACAGTTAATAAAATTCGAAAATAAATATCCCTGTACAAATCTTATTGATTTGTACATAGGAAATATGACAAAATAAAATCTAAATATGTCTGATTTGAGATAAGAAAATAAAATAAATAAAAGTGAAAAAATAGCGAATATTCATAATAAAAATAACTGCAGTATTTACATTAGTCGGACTATTGTCCTCATCTTTGTCGCCATATTTGTCACAACATTTCGGCCGTTGTACGCTCCGGCCTTCTTCAGGTGGTTGGAATTTCGAACCGAACCCTTTATTTCGATCACTGGGGTAAACTGTTCTAGTTCCATGAGCCATGTTTGATGGATGTCAGTTATCAGTTATCTCCTGCTAATTTTCCCTCTGAAAGTTCTCCACTGCCTGAACCGGGTATTGAACTCACACTCTTTGGGTCTGTCACTGGATCAATACCCGGTTCAGGCAGTGGAGAACTTTCAGAGGGAAAATTAGCAGGAGATAACTGATAACTGACATCCATCAAACATGGCTCGTGGAACTAGAACAGTCTACCCCAGTGATCGAAATAAAGGGTTCAGTTCGAAATTCCAACCACCTGAAGAAGGCCGGAGCATACAATGGCCGAAACGTTGTGACAAATATGGCGACAAAGATGAGGACAATAGTCCGAGTAATGTAAATACTGTACATAACACCTCATCTCAGAAATATAGACAGACTCTAAAAATAACTGGTTGAATGTAAAGTTCTCATATTTTCTAAATAATAAAAAGTATTAGGTCATTTGGGAAATCATGGTTGATTTTAGAATCATCTTTTATTTCTGAATTGATGTACTTAAACAGAGTTTAAATCGATCAAAATAGGAAACCTTAACATTTATATATTTCTGCCATTGAGTTACAAGGTTACTTATTGTTGTGGCCTTGTCACGGCCAGAAATAAAGACACAAGAGAGGAATTGAGTTAAATATATTAACAGAAACAATAATACAAACATATAAAAACGAGAGTGTTAAAGCAAGAATGTATGGTTCAACTCTCAGAGCTGACTGCTAGAAACTTCACTCTCTAAAAGGCAGTACCTGCTCCTATTTATAACTGGGAGAGTCCATGCGTGTATGGGTAAATTACCATAACACTTATGCTTTTACAATAAAGCCCTAAATGTTTGGACATCAAGAAATCTTTGAATGCAGTTGCTGCATCTTCATTGCAATGGAATGTCTTTTGGCTTAAAAGAAATTGTCAAGATGCTTGTAAAAGTGGTAGTCAGTGGATGAAATGTGGCAAAATCTAGCATTCCTAGTTGGTGAACTTCTGTAGTGTCATTCTGGCAACATGTGGCCAAGCATTGTTATGAGGCATAATTGGAATTTGTTGATTCACCGGTTCTAGTTGTATTTTGCTTAATTGAATGTGCATTTTCTATTCTACTATATGTCTATGCTGGATTCAAAATAGTACTATTAGGTTAAAAATCCTATGTTACTTTATGTCTATGCTGGTTTCAAAATAGATTTGAAAAAGAAAAATTAGATTGAAAATTATGTCCTATTTTAGAATGAACATTTATTTCTGAATTGTGTTAAATCAGTTAAAATTTCTACCCTAAACATCTATATATTACTGCCATTGAGTTACAAAGTTAATTATGGCTTTATGCTAAAACTCTAAAGATTTGAACAGCAAAAAGTTTTTGAATGCAGTTGCTTCAAATTCTTTGTGACAGAATGTCCATTGGTTTAAAATAAAATTGTCAGGATGCTTAAAAGTTGGTAGTCAGTGAGGGAGAGATCAGGGGAATATGGTCTGTTAATGTTGGCAGCCGTTTGAAAAGCATTATAACCAAGCTTGAACTGATGCAAAAAAAAGTAAACGTATCTCTTTATTCATGTTCAAGATAAGGGGGTATATGTTTTAAGTTAAATTCTGAAAGAAATTGATATAAAATTAACAAAGAGGACATGTTGATCATTAGGAATAAGTAATATATTTTTGAGAAACTGTTATAATATATTCAGACACAAAAGGTTAATTCTAAAATCGGACATTATTTTTCCAACAGCCTAATATTTAGAAATTACAGGAACTTTCCTTCTATCAGGTTCACTGTGTCGTGCTAGACAATTTTTCTTGCCAGACTATATCTTACATATTTACAAGTCTACCATTCCTTGTTCTGAATATTGCTGCCATGTCTGATCTGGTGCTCCTGCTATATATTTAGAGATTCTTGATAAAATCCAAAGAAGAATCTGCAATGTTATTCATCCTGACTTGGCATCCCAGTTTCAGTCACTTTCCTACTGCCATAACATAGCTTTCTTGTGTCTTTTCTCTAAATACTTTCATAATTGTTCTAATGAATTTTCATTTATGGTACTTAGACTTTATGAATTTATGTGCAGTACTAGATTGGGAGTAAGGTCTTGTCATTTTAGACTTGGTTTATTGATTTTGTTTAGCGGCATATCAACCTCTATGGGTTATTTAATGCTGAAATCTAAATATTTTAAAAACAATTTCATGGCTTCTGCTGAATATATTCTTGAATTTAATTATATGCCTTCAACTATAGATAAAATGTATTGTTGGTCATTTTACTATAAATATGTATTGTTGGTCATTTTTTATATAAAAATATGTTGCTGGTATTTTTATACTTTCATAGCATTTTGTTTTTGCTTGGGGACATACACTATTTGCCCATAGCTGGGACTCTAACAGGAACAGGTATTACTAGCCCTGGGAACAACAATTAATTGGTTGCACATGCCTAAAAACCTCCAATATCCCAATCAGAAGCTTTACTGCTGGATGTAGTTTTTCATCATACCCAGAACTTATTTTACAGTTGAAATGGCTAGATGTAACTGTAAGATCTATGCTAACAGTTTCTTCTGTTGCACTTCTGTCTTGTGGAATTCTCTTCTGGCTTCTCACTTCAAAAATTTAAATGTAATGTCATAGGTTATCTTCTGTCTTCTTAATTCTAGTTCTTTTATTGTTCTCTCTCCTGAAGAGTTTTTTTGTTCTCATATTCTCTAATGCTCAGTAATCCCTTGTGTCTTAGTGACTTTATCACCTTGCTTGGGGGTGAAATGATTAAACAAAAAAGATATAATTTATAATATATTCACTCTTTATTGCTATTGTAGAGAATTTTACAAGTCACCATTTGTTGAATATATAGCTTGACATTATTTGGAGAGAGAATTTACCGATTAATATCTTCTGTCTTCATATACTATGAAAGTAGTTTTTTAGAAATCAATTACATAGAGCAGCGTTTCTCAAACGAGGTTTCCTGGAACCCTAAGTTTCTGCAAAAGGTCCCCAAGGTTTCTGTGAGAACAGGTGAGATAAGTTAAAGCGCTTTTGACTTTTTATTTAATTTCATATAAGTAATATTACTAAACACACACAATATATTCTTGGTTATTTTAATACAGACATTATCCTATCTAACCTATTATGTTATTAAAAAATATAACAATCATTGGAAATATATCTAGTGATGCCTGTACAATGCCAGTGTGAAACCACCTCACTCTCTGATGAAGTATTATAAATGAACAGTATGAATTTTATTTAGCAATACCAAAAAATTTGACAAAAAAGTATTAATTTTTCCTTAAACCAGTTATTCAAAAATATATACAATATTTACCGTGTTTGGTTTTACGGCATATCAACACCTCAATGTGTTATTTAATGTCAACAAGATTTTTATCACTGGTAATATATATATATATATATTTTCAAAAATGTATTGCTGGTAATATTTTCATCAAAAATACATTGCTGGTAATTATATTTTACAAAAATTTATTGATGGTATTAAAATCTATTTTTACACTTTCATAGTATTTTGACCCCTTCTGGGAGGTAACTATTTGCCCATAGCTGGGACCCTGATAAGTGCTACCACGTCGGATCAGGGTAGACCTGGGAACACCAGCAATTAAGAGGTGGTTCCACACTCCTCAAAACCTCCTGATCAGAGGCCTTCCTGTTGGACGTCGTTTATTGCCTTATCCAGGATGCTTTTACCATGTGAAACTACAATGAAAATAAAATGAGAAAGATATGGTATATAATTTTGTTTTTGCACAGGGTTTCCTTGAGACATGTAATTTATTTCAAGGCTTATGCGAGGGTAAAAAGGTTGAGAAATGCTGACATAAAATAACAAGTAGAACTGCTGCAAAACTTGTCTCGATACACATGAACTCATAAGATCAAAGGAGTACATGAAAAATAAAATGTTTTATGTTCATATGAGATATCTTTGCTGTGATTTCTCAGGACAAGCTTATCGACCAGATCTTCCCTTCGGCACGTTTACGGCCACATCATGTTGAAACACAGGTTTCAATTATATCATCGAAGTTAAGCAGCATTAATCCCGGTCAGTAACTAGATAGTTGACCTCTTGGGTGTACCAGATGTGGTAAACTTGGATGTATTGGGTGGTGTAATGGATAATAGCTTGGAATTGTTAATCAGAAAACTGAGTTCCATTTACAGTTGGTTTCATTATGTTCACTTACAAGCAAATATCCTTGGGAAAGGCATGAATCCACCTCTTCTTCTGCAGTTATAGATTAACTAGACTTGGCTGAATTAGGCATGGCTGACCACATATGGAGTGAAAAGGGAAATCACTGCCCTCTGTGGGATCAGGTTGAAATCATAGACAAAGAACATCATTGGAAAATTCGTAAACTTAAGGAATCGGCGCATATGCTAGGCCACTAAAATCTCCTGAGCCGACCAAGCATAGAAATGAATACAATATGGGAACCAGTAATAAGGAATGCCAGAGAAAAGCAATAATAACAATGAAAATTGCAATATGAGCATTGGTAAAAAAAATGATTGCTGAAGACATTACGTTTATAATGACTAGAAATTCAAACACAGATGTCCTCAAGGACACATGGCACAGTGGATTAATGCAGAATTATCTGAATATGCAGAACCACAAACTTCACATGAAAATACTTTCTCTGCAGTGTGCATCCACATATGTTGTAACTGTGAACTGTTGGCAGATATGAAGCAACAAATTTCACAAGAAAATTCTTTCACATCTTTATGTGTTCGTATATGCCATTTCAAAGTTGAACTGACTGAAAATGCAGAACCACATATTTTGCAGGAATATGGTTTCTCTCCAGTGTGTTTTCACATGTGTTCTTTTAAATTTGAACTGCTATAAATTGCAAATCCACAAACTTCACAGGCATAGGGTTTCTCCTCAGTGTGTATACGCATATGTTGTTTTAAATGGTAGCTTCTAGAAAAAGCAGATTTACAAACTACACATGAAAATGGTTTCTCTCCAGTGTGTGTCAGCATATGTTGTTTTAATAGAGCATTCTGACAAAATGTTAATTTACAGAATTCACAAGAAAAGGGTCTCTCTCCTCTGTGCCTTTGTACATGTAATTTCAAATGTGAACTCTGTGAGAATGAAGATCCACAAACTTTACAAGAATAAGGTTTCTCTCCAGTATGTATTCGTGTGTGGTCTTTAATGCGCAGCTACTTGAAAATACAGACTTTAGAAGAATATGGTTTTTCTCCAGTGTGTGTTCTTAAATGCTTTTTTTAAATTCGAAGTTGTGAAAATGCAGAACCACAAACTTCACAACAATATGGTTTCTCGCCCATGTGCAATCTCATGTGTATTTTTAACTTAGTTTGTTGAAAAAGCAAATCCACAAATTTCACAAGAAAATGGTTTTACCTCTTAGTGTTTGTTCATATTTTTTCAAATCAGAGGAAGTTCAACCCAGTAATTCATATATTTGTAAGAGTCTGTAAATGTTAATGCTTATTCGCTTTGCCACAGCAATAATCCTTGAATAAGAAAAAATATTAAAGTAAAGTATGCTATAACATTAAGTTTACAAGAACAGTTCAATAAAACATTTCACCGTACACAGCTAAAGAAACATTGATCATGAATTTTATTCTTACTTTATGACTCACAATCTTATAATTAATAATAATGAAGTATCCTTTTGTTTTTATCAAAGAAACTTCTTCATCTTCGCATTCAGCATTAAAAAGATATGGCAAAAGCAGACATTTTTATTTTCAAACAAGAGCCTTTATTCCATATGAACAATTAAAAATGTTGGTAAAATAGATATTTTCAGTCATATTACATTGAAACAACTATTCTCATACAATCACTGAAGTTAAGCAATGTTGTGCCTGATCAATACCTAGATGGGTGATCTTGTGAGTACAAGGTGCTGTAAGCTTTGATGTGTGGGTGGTGTAATGGATATGGCTTGGAACTGGAAATCGGAGTCCCAATTCAAGTCAGGTTCATTATATTCACTTATGCACAAATACCATTGGGAAAAGGTATGAATCCACCTCTTCTCCCTACTGGTTATGGGTTAATTAGTAGGACTTGCATCAGGAAATCATTATTATCTCAAAAAACTTATCAATTTATATTTCTCACTAATGATTTATTTTACTATATCATGATTGGTAGATGCACAGTTGAGTATTGGTTAGCAGCTTGGATTGAGGAATCGGAGAGCCGAGTTCAAATTCCACGATCTCATTACATTCAATTATGTGCTAGTACCCTTGGGAAAAGCATGAATTTATCTCTCGGAATACCTGGGCGCGTTGGTAGCGCCAGGTAGGGAAATTCCGCATAAGACCGGATTCGTCTTTAACTTGCGAAGGAAAGGTTCCAATGCAAGAACGTACAGCAAAGGCGAAAGCGGACAACCTTGACGAATGGAACGAAACAATACGAAAGGCTCTGATCATACTCCATTCACTTCCAGCAGCGCACCGGGGGTCGCATGCAGAGGTTGGATCCAGGTGCGAAAGTACGGCCCGAAACCAGCCGCCGAAAGGACAGCCTCCAAAAACCGATGGTCAACCCTATCGAAAGCCTTCGAATGATCAAGCGTACCATATGAAGGTTGTCCTGAATAGTCCTGCCCTTCAGAGCACAAGTCTGTTCGGAGCCAATCAGACTAGAGAGGACAGCCTGCAAGCGGTTCGCTAAGACCTTAGCCAAAATCTTTAACTCTGTGTTTAACATAGTTAAAGGGCGAAAGTTATCTAACCCATGCCCACCGTGTTTATCCTTACGTAACAACTTGATTACGCCCCTGGTGAAGCATTGGGGTATAGAACGCTGCTTCATCCAGTTGCCGAAAATCAGTGGCAGCAAGGGTACAAAAATGGGCTACTGCCTCAAGTACACTTTGTACGGAAGACCATCTAATCCCAGAGATTTGTCCAGGCCAACCTGTTTCAGCGCTTCCCAGATTTCCGATTCTGTAATGGGATCCTCACTCCTAGCTGCTTCAGCTGCCTCAAGGCAGGGAAAGTCAGCTAAATAGGTGCTGAACTGAGCAGGGCTCAGACTGGGCCCCCTGGTGAAAAGTTTCTGAAAGTACTCACGAAAAGCTTCACATATGCCCTCGTTTGTGGTCACAGTCTGCTTATCCGGCAATGTGACACATGTGATATGTCGCCGAGTTGCATTCCAAACCTCCTCTGCACGCAATTCAGCGCCCATATTCGTTGCCTCAGGAGACATTCTTTTTAACCTAGCCCTAACTACCAGAGCTTGATCCTTCTCGATAAGCAAGGAGGCCAACTCTGCCTTAGCTAAAGCTACGTCCCCACTATCACGGGACTTAACCGCCCGATCAACTTTTTGCTCACAAGCCGTTTGTGCCACTAATCTATCTAGATTAAGCTGATGACTATAATCCGCAGCAAACGTTCTAATTTTGGATTTAAGATTATCCCACCGGGCATTTCCCACCACAACCCCCGTCAGCTCCTTTTGTATCATTAGTAGCAGCTGGTTCCGGAAATCTTGCTCCCCAAATAATGAGCAGTTCAATTTCCAGTAACCAGCCATCTTAACCTGAGGCTTATCTAAGTTTACCCGGACCTGGACTATCCTATGATCCGAATAAACTATATAATGGAAACTTGGACACCCTAAGAGCCCTACATCGAATCTCCTAAATAAGACTCGGTCCAGGTAGCTAGAAAGCATCTGAGTACCCGAGCTGCCACTATTAGTCCAAGTCCACACTACCTCCCGAGGGTGTTCATTTCAGTATTTATCGACAAGATCAAACCTGTCGATAAAGTCCCGAAATGGTTTCACGTCCGGTTTGTTAGTACCCAATTTTGACCCTATATGATGTATATCGGGGTCAAGGACGGCATTCCAATCCCCCGCTAAAACTACCTGACGAGATGATGCCAAGAACGGTTCGATCTGCCGAAACAAAGCAGGCCACTCAAAATGCTTATTGGGCACATAAACCCCAATGAGACGTAGAGCCTTATCCTTTATGGTAACATCCAGCACGCAATGTCTTCCCGCCGGATCTGCGAAGACAAGAACACACGCTGCCTTCAAGGACTTGCTCACTAGCCAAGAGACACCCCTTGAGTGTCCATCATAACATGCTGAATAGAGGGAAAACCCTCTAGACAGAATGCTGTCAAGATCGCGAGAAGAAAAACCGGTCTCTTGCACACAACATACATCCACCCCGAGATGCTGAAGGTCTCAAACTAGCTAACCAGAGAGACATTATCAGACCGATTATGGTTGCTCTGCTGGCTTAAACATGGTTGAGGACAGGATACCGACAGCCTCTTTCCATCTTTTCACACTGCTTGTTTTGTAGATATGTGTTATATTTTCTCTGTGTGGGACAGATGTATACAACTGAGTGGCATAAAACTCTTTCTGAGAACCAGATGTGTTTCTCAATCTTTTTCTTCCAGCAACTCCGTTCTGTCTGTGAAATAAGGTCTTATTATATCGTGGATATAATAATGCTCATAATGGGGGAAATGTAAATAGGAGAATATATCTCACCCATTAACTTAATTTATGTATCAATTTAGATGAATTATAATCTTTGCATAAACATGCAATTGAATGATGTTATTTAGAATAAAAGTAATATGATGATTGCATTGAAACTTCTTTATCTGAAACTTCTAAAATTTGTCATTTAAAAATTTTACAGAATGACATTTTCTAGTGCACAAGCACAGTAAGTTTGCAAGCAGACATTTAGCATATTTTAAGCACTTTCCGAGTGATATGCGCTATATCTAGTCTGAAAGTACACAGTATCAGGATTTCAGAGCTGGTTTGATTTTGTTCTAACTAAAAGTAATTGTCAAGTTATGATCATTTGAAATTCATCAAAACTTTCACGTGTTTAGCCATTTACTTTTAGATGATCTGGATAGTTGTGTTTTCTATCTCATTTTGCTAGAAAAGTCATTAGAATCTTATTGAAATGAATGTTATAAGTGACAGGCCTGTTTAACTTGACACTCTTTTTCATAAATCACCTATACCATGTGGATTTGGTGAGAGGGCTACATTACAAAATTCAATCAAATTAAGACAATTTTTTTCCAGATTTTAAGTCTCTGATCTCCCCCAATTTTGAATATCCCTAACAAAAACAAGAAAAATGTCGAAGAAAAAAACTTTTCTCCTTTTTAGTGTAGGTTGCCAAATATTAAAACAATTTAAGTCTATAAAATCTAAGAAAAATTTTCTGAGGAAGATATTTAAAATATACTCAGTTCCTTTCATATGTTAAATTAATAATTATCTGCTTTTGGCACCATATGCTGAGCAGCAAATATCAGTTTTAAATATAACGTTACTTGTATTTATCATAAAATCATGATCTAAACCTCTGTTCCTGATTTTTTGGGGTACTGAATCCATTTTCAGCACTGAAAGATTTCCCCAAACAAGTCTAAATGGGTTACATACAAAATTGAAGTCCTTTTCTAGAATCTTTTCCTTTCACTACTAATCAGTGTTTCTCGATCTAAACCCCTACCTTTTAATTAGAAATGTGAAAGTTTTGTTTTGATCTTCCTCTTAAATACAAATAACATACAATTGCATAACTGAGCTGGAAATCATTAAAAAATTACACAAATATTAATTTGGTTCTATTTTGTGAATCCATTTTATTCAGTCCTTCTCTTATTTGAGCTGAATTTTCTGTTATTTTGGAAAAAAAATATCTCAGTTTTAAAGAAAAAAAAATGCATTTTAAAAAAAGGAAAAATCTTTATTGAAGCTATAATTCCAAGCTAGTAGATTAAATTCTATATTTCCAATAAGCAAAAAATACTTTGGTGGTATTTCAAACCTAATTTAAATTGATTGGAATAACTTACTTTTTTCTATTTATCAGTAAAATCTATAAATTTGTTCATATTGATAAATCTGTCAACACAATTCTCTTTCAAAAATAAAATATACTTTTCTGAAACAGTATTTAAATAAGGGGTATATGATAGAAATAATATTACATGATGAATACAGCATGAACGCCTATTTTTTTAATTACCCAGTAATTTAAAACTTTTTTAATATTTTAAGCATTCTAATATTTTATTAAATTTTAGGTACTTTGGCTTTATAGTCTCACTTATGAAGATGCTTCTTGAGAAAATTTTAGAAAGTTACCTACAAATTTTAAATTTAATACAGTTACCACTTTTACTTTCTGATAATGTTGTTTATAGATGTCTGTATTCACAAAAATTGATATGTTTATACACATATGAAATAAATTCAAAATTCTTTTTAAATATTAGTCATCATTGAATTGTAGTGAGCTTTTCCATTTACAAATAGCATATATCACTTGGCCACTACAAATTAATAGAGAATTTTTAAAAATTTAAGTTTATAAATTATTCAAATTAAAATTTGAAAAATCACTTAAAAAGGACAAAGCAATACAGAAATTTTAAAGATTTAAAATTTTTCTAATTAAAATTTTAAAAAAATGAAAACATTTCTTGTAAAAATTCATTATTCATCATAAAAAATATTTCTTAAAACAATAGTGTCCTCAACATATCTTATTCATAAAACCAATTAAAAGCTTTTCTAATTAAATAATGTTTTAGTTTTATTGCATTTTTTATTTTATGATTCAGAGCAGATTTTTGGTAAATGTTTTTGTTTTACTTTTTGTAAATTGAGGATTTAAATTCTCCTAGGATTTCTGATTTTAACTAATATTAAGAAGTTAAAATTTATTTTTTGAAATTTCATCAAATTAAATAAGTGGGGGTAACATGTAAAAAAAAAAATTTTGCCAAGATTTTCTAAAAACAAAAAATTTTCTAAATTAATTTATTTGTGAATAAGTCCTGAAAGTTTCATTAAAATCTGACGATTCTTTGATTTTTGCAATCTGTTTTTCACCACAAAAAGGACACTAAAATTTCCTAAACTAAACTTTGGTCTGCCCAATGCTGGAAAAAAATCAAAATTTTTAACCAAAATTTCAAATGTTCTAAGAAGTATTAAAAAATATAATTAAGTAATCCAAAAATACTTTCATCATTCCTCTTAATAATAACATAAAGATTTTGATGATAAAACTTTGTTTTTATCAAGTTTGGGTAATTTTTTCATCATGGTATACTTTTTCTTTTTTTTTTTTTAGCAAATTAGTGGAGGTACTTAATTTGTTCATAAAATCAGTTAAAAGCTTTTCCAATTAAATAATGTTTGTTTTATTGCATATTTTTATTTTAAAATTCAGAGTAGATTTTCTCTAACTTGACCAAAATAATTTGATGGATTTATCATAATAACAAATATAAACATTAAATAATACAAAAAAGAATTTCTTGAAATTTCATAAAATTAAATGAGTGTAGGTAACAGATGTAAAGAAAAAAAATATTTTTACTAAAATTTTCTAAAAAATATTGTGTTCCTGAAAATTGTAATTTTGAATAAAAATATCATTAATTTATTTAGATTTAAACTGCATTAATACAATATAATTTTTTTCTTTTCCACAGATTTTTTCTCATATAGAATGATATGACTGGTATCTTGATAAATATTATTCAAAGACAATGATTTTAAATGGATCTCTCAGCTAAAACCATGGAAAAGTATACTAAAGGAAAACCTTGTTATTGTGAAATTTGTGGATGCACATTTTCGAGCAATTCCAATTTAAAAGTTCACATGAGAACACACACTGGAGAGAGACCATATTCTTGTGAGATATGTGGAGCTGTGTTTTCACTAAAAGTAACATTAAAAAACCATATGCACAGACATACTGGAGAGAAACCATATTCCTGTAAAATTTGTAGTTCTGCATTTTCCCAAAATTCATATCTGAAAATGCATATGCGAACACATACTGGAGAGAAACCATATTCTTGCAAAGTATGTGGATATGCTTTTTTACTGAAGTCAAATTTACAAGTCCATATTCGAAAACATACAGGAGAGAAACCATATACTTGTGAAGCATTTTCACTAAGATCAACATTGAAAAAGCATGTGCAAATACACACTGCAGAGAAACCTTATTCTTGTCAAATTTGTGGTTCTGAATTTACACAAAATACAGGCTTAAAAGAACACATGCAGACACACATTGGAGTGAAAAAATATTCTTGTGAAGTATGCAAAAATTCATTTGCAAGGATTTTAAGTCTAGAGACACACATGCAAACACACACTGGAGAAAAACCATATTCATGTCAAATTTGCAGCTTGGCATTTTCCCAGAGTTCATATCTAAAAATGCATATGTGAACACACACAGGAGAGAAACCATATATCTGTGAAGTATGTGGATGTGCTTTTTCACTGAAGTCAAATTTACAAGGACACATTCGGAAACATACAGGAGAAAAAACCATTTAATTGTGAAGTTTGTGGATGTGCATTTTCACTAAGATCAACATTAAAAAGGCACATACGAACACACACCGGAGAGAAACCATATATTTATTAAATCTGTGGATGTGCATTTTCACAAAAGTCAGGGTTGAAAGGACATATGCAAACACACACTGAAGAGAAAAATTTTCTTGTGAAATATGCAAGCATTCATTTTCAAGAATTTTAAATTTAGAAGCCCACATGCAAACACACACTGGAGAGAAACCATATTCCTGTGCTATATGTAGTATGTATTTTCCACATATTACATACTTAAAACACATATGAAAAAACATAATGGAGAAAAACCACATTCTTGTGATATATGTGGATCTGCATTTTCAGAAAAAGCAATTTTGAAAAGACATATACAAACACACACAGGAGAGAAACCTTTTTATTGTGAAGTGTGCGGATCTGCATTTTCCCAGAGTTCAACTTTAAAAAGGCATATTCTAACACATACTGGAGAGAAACCATATTCTTGTAAAGTGTGTGGATCTGCATTTTCACAAAATTCTGTTCTGAAAAGACACATGCAAACACACACTAGAGGAAAAATATTATCTTCAAAAATATGTGATAATTCATACTAAAGGATTGGTATTTGTTATTGTTAATCACTTTATATTTTAATAGATCTATATTAAAAGTTGCTTTGCAATATATCTGATAAGCTGCTTGAAAAAAAGAGGAAATATTTTGATCTTCTCTACTCTCCAGGTTCCACTATAGGCATTAGTGTATTCATGGTATACTACCCCTCTTAACAAGATTGAAGGAAGAACTAGAATAATCTAAAGAGAGGAATACCAAAAATGAAAACATGAAAATGTTTTATATACAAAACATGAGCACCCCTACATAAGTCATACTACTACATCCAAATCCATGGCCTACTCACTAAAGATGGATTCATACCTTTTCCAAAGGTATTTGTACGTAAATGAATGTAACAAACTCAACTGGACTTCAAACTCAGCTCTCTGATTCCACAATCTGAGCTGCTATCCATTACTGTACCATGCCTCCATAGCACATATATATGTATCAAAAATTGACCTACACAGAACATTTTAAGTACATATGTGAAAGTAAACAGTTTATGAAGAGGACAAGTAAATAGGTCTTACTTGTAATATCCCCAAGAGGAACATAGTACAGTCCCATGGTATGTTTTCATTCCTTCTTTAGAATGCATCAGACTTGCATTATCCTTTGTGGGAAGCCAAACAGTAACTGACTATAATAACCAATGGGCTGTCAAGTGGCCTCCAAAGTCCCCTTAAGTTATCAGTAAACTTTTCCTGTCAAAAGCGAGCTATGTACCTTCTGAAACCATACATATATTTTCACATTTGTATTTGCACATTTGCATTTGCACAATACAGTGTAAATATTCTTGTAATTATTTCTAATAATCTAATTTTAATCATTTTTAGAATTCTCAAAGTAAATCTTTTTATAAGTTTTCTGATAAAGAAACTTTTAAAATATATAAACTGACATATTTTTTACCAATGGATGTTGAAAATATTTACTAAGCATGTAATAAATGAGGTTTCAAAGGGAATAGAGTTTTTGGGGGTTTTTTTTTAAATCAATTCACCCCCTGCAATGGAACAAAGACAAAAGGGGCTACTGGGAGTGAAAGAAAAAGAAAAGACCACAGAAGGAACTGGAGACCCAGTCCTAAAGAGGAAACAAGGGATAACCTTCTACTCCTGGATTTTGGGGGGAATACAATGACGAAAAGAAGATTATAGAATTTAACATTTGCTGGGTACACTGAAACCAAAGAAGAAGACAAAAACAGCAAGTAACATACTTGACGAACTTTAGCAAATGGACAGAGGAGTAAGTACCACAAAGACAAAGCATTGTCATAAAGAAGCAGGCATTGCTGAAAACAATGAATTACGACTATTGTGAATCGAGATTGATGGCATCAGGGTACATAGACATTCATTAATTCTATTGTGATGGACATATCAACTATTGCAGATTACTTTAAAAATAAATACAGGGCTAACCTTGGGTCACAAATATTTCTCATAATGAACAAAGCAGTTTGCAAACAAAAAACGTTTCAGGTGATAACCAGGCAAGCTGGTGGCAACATGGAATGACAAGTCAGGAGTATCGGCGGGAGTGCATCAGCTGCAGTGTAGGTTTCGCTCCACACACATTCCTGCTCAAATTCACCATGCCTTCTCTTGAATGTCATTGTTTAGTCTTTCTTTTTTATTAACTTATAAACTATTACATCTCACTTTAGAAACATCTTAAAATGTAGACAAAAGCAAATCTCATTGGACAAAATTTTAGTAAGAGGAATCTCAAGCAGAGTCAAATGGTGCTAAGAGACAGAACAGAGAAGAAACCCCAGAAAGACAGTTACCTGATGATTTTATGGGAGGGACTCCCCTTCCAAATATTAACACCTCTCTCCTTTCCCTTCCTCACCACTTTCCACTGACACCATCAACTATCCTCCATACAGATACAGTAAAATGAAATTAAGTTTTTGCCTATATCTGTTTAGTATTGTGTTTATCTTTTTTCTAGTTTTAGATTTAATGATTTTCATTGGTTTTGTGTATAAACTTATGCACAAAGTACTGTTCTAATAGTTTAACTAAGCATTCATCTGGTGTCCAGGAATGGATTAATGCATTTTACATTGATTACTACAGGGAAAATAATTTCAGTTCATGAACTTTTGGTGTCATGGACAGCCCTTGGGAATGACTTAAATTTGTGACCAAGACTCCACTGTATTTTAATTGCACTATGACTTCATCATTAACATATTTGCATACATTTAATAATAAAAATTAAAAATTTGGTCTTTTGTATTCCAATAAATTAGTTTATATCAAGATTTTTGACATGAGGAAATTATCTTTATTACATATATATATATATATATATATATATATATATATATGTATGTAGGTACTACTTAAGCAGTTTCCATAATGTACACTGTAAAATGATCTTTAATGTGCAGTCTACATTTCATGGTATGAAATTTTACCCTTTTGACTTCAGTGTTTCTGACCAGTCAATACAAAATGACAAAACAAGGATTTTAAAGAAAATGAGAGACATTAGTCGTTAGCTTTTCCAATCACACCTACATCACATTTGCTGGAAAGTTCTGAGAAAAAAAATGAAGCTGATTTGTTTTTGTCATTCCTAAATGATATACAAAGTGTTTATTATTAATTAAAGGATTTAAGTGTAAATTGTATGTTATGTAGCACCAATGAATTTCGTGATAATGAATGATGACCATTAATGTACTATTTAGACTTCTTTTGATTATTATCATTAAATGTTTGTCATTAATGATAAATTATTGTTCAATTTGTTTTTTATCATCCTGCATATAAAGTTCTGTAATAAATAAAGTATGTAGTGGAGGTAGGCTGCACATTGAAGTATAAAACTTCAGGTAGAATGCACTCTAAGCTGTAAATAACCTGATAGACCACATGCTAAAGTAGCACCTATAATATATATATATACATACATGATAAAATTTAGTTTGAAAGTTATCCTATATTTATAGGTTAAAGTGCTGAATATCAGTGACAGAACGTATATAAATATAAAAGTGGACATTGAAGTCAACACCCAGAGGCAACAATCTGTTTCATGCTAAACACAATTGTCAGGTCATGTGTGTTGTATGGGAAAAACACGGGATTCAAATGCAGTTTTTTGACTATTTATAGTGTCAATTTTTTTTATTTATTATTATTTTATTGTTGGTTATTACTGTGTTTTCTTGTGTTTATCTGTGTGTACATGGTTTAATTTGTTTATTGTTTACCTACAACAATCAGCCAAAAATCTACCTAATGAAAAAAATAGCTATAATTACCAAAACAAACTACTAAATAAATAATCAGAACTTATCTCAAGATGCAGATATAAAAATAAATCTTTTACTACATTACTTAAAAATTGAAAATTGAAAACCAACAAGAATAAACAAAAATAAATGAATAAAATAATTAAAACAAGTAAAATAAATAAATGAACTAAGTAAATAATGAACAAATTGCAGTAATAACAACCAACAATAAAATAATAAAAAGTTTGACCAACAACACTATAAATAGCAAAAAAAAAAATGCATTTTCCCCACTCAATAACCCCCCAGAACAATTCAAAACTATTAACATCCAACAAAATAACCATTAGAATAATACAGTAGACTACCCACAATGCATCACTGACATGTATATATATAAATAGTCAGGCAAAAACACAATGCACATGGCCTGGCAATTGCATTTAACATGAAAAAGACCTTCACCCCTGGATGTTGATTTCAATGTCCACTTTTACATATATATATATATATATATTTAAAGACATTTATATATATTATGTTTAACGTTCTTTTTATAGATACAAGTATTTAAGCAAATGCTCTGTTTTATAATAAACAGTATTAAATAACATTTACCGGCCTGAATGTCCGAGAAATTTTCATAGAAAATTTTCGCTCTCTGACAGGAATCGAACCTGTATCCTATACGGAACTATCATTTCGCGTGATGTGCCTTAACCGTTCAGCCACAGAGGAGCGTCTGGTTAGCAAGGTCATTAAACATAATATATATAAATGTCTTTAAATAAATTGTCGGACTATGTCCAATTCAAAAATATATATATATATAAGTGCATTCCATAAGATTTGTGACTTTTTTCAGGAGAGACATTCATTCATTTCAGAAAAGTACAAAAATTTTAATCTCCTTCAAAGTAGGATCCTCTGACTTCAATGCACTTTTGTTATAATTCTCCAGTCACTTTGTGAAGGCTCCATGGAAGTCATCCAAAGTGAAGGATCTTTGTCACAACCTCATTCATCTTCTCAATGTCTTCAAAATGATTGTTCTTGAGGTTCACTTTCAGCCTGGCGAACAACCGAAAGTCACAGGGAGCAAGGCTTGGACTTAGGGTGGGGGATGCCCATCTCGGTCAACACAAAACGTTATTGCATAGTGAGATTCCAAATTGACTTGATGTCCCAAATGCATTCTGCAAACGAGTCAGCTGTGACAAACACAGTATTTAGTAGGGTGTGTCCAAAGAGCTGTTACATCTGTCTTCTTCAATCTGGAATAACAAAAATTGGCAGGTCAACTTACTAGATGTATAGTAATTATATACTGAAGTTACAATAATCTAAGACCGTTATAACTGCCACTCTGAAGCAAGTCTTAGAACTTCTGGAATGCCTCTTGTATCTTTCTATTCAGACCTGCATGCTTATCTTGACTGTTATATTTAATATTTCAGTCATTGTACTATCTGGCCTTCTTCAGGTGTCTGTTTTATTCGATAACCTACTCAGAATTTTGAACTAATACATTTAAATCAACAGATGGGCATAATTTTTTCTCTTTGTATCCTTATGCAATATCTCATATCAGTTAATTCACGTTTGTGCCACTTGTCCATTTCTTCCAGCGTATGACATTTCTGTACTACCTGACCTTGGGATTGAACTCACAACAACTCATAGGTTATTTTTTTAATCAATTCACCCCAAGCAAGGCAATAATGCTGCTAAGATGCAAGGACCTACTGGGAGTGAAAAAGAATCAGAATTTAGAAAGACCCAGAAACCCAATCCTAAACAGGAAACAAGGGATAAAGGTTGGGGAGGAGTATAAACCAGACTATAGACAAAGCTCCTATTAACTATGATACAAACCTAAATTCGAAATGTTTTATTCAGGGTGGAGTAATGGTTAGGGGCTCAGATTGAGGAATCGGAGAGCCAAGTTTGGATTCCAGTCAACATTCACTTATATGCTAATACCTTTGGGAAAGGTATGAATCCTTGTCTTCTACCCTCAGCTATGGGTAAATAGCAGAACAGACCGGGTTCTATAGCCTTGGATGGCAACTGGTCTACTGCAAAAAGAAACGGAAACCTACTGCAGGGAAAAAATCTGCCCAGTCAGTCATGTATCAAAAGATACATGATCGCCTAAGCATGTATCACACATGGCACATAACCGTGTTCCAAAAGATGTCAAGATGAAGCTAATAAAATCTTTTTTCTATCACACTGACAACATTAAATTCTTGATAATGAGCAGGGTGATCAAAAGTACTTGATGAAAACATGAACTCATTCATTTTTTATCAATTGATACTTTAGGTATTAGTACTGTTAAAAAGACAGTATGAATGATTTTATTGTATGTCAAATGACTTCATAATCTCTGAGTGTTTGTAGGCTTAAATCCCAATATATATTTTCATTTTTTGTTTCTGCTTTTTCTAAAATGAACAAACTTTTTCATATTTGTGTTTGTTTATTTATGTATTATTTTGTAATTTGTCTCGCTTTCAAGTATTTTTGTTTACCTAATGTTTATATTTAAGAAAAAAATGTTAATTTTTTTTTTGAGCTTCTAAGACATGTAATGTATATAAATCTATATCTATAATTCTCAAAGTGTGTGTGTGTGATCGGATGTTGTTTATGAATTGCCACAGTTTTCATCCGATTTTGATGATTTTTTTTTTATTTGATAGATAATTTTTCAGTGCCGGTTTTGAGTCCAAATTGTCTGTAAAAATTTACAACCTTCAAGGTGAAAAATTGAAAAAAAATGATTTTTTATACTTTGCACAAAAATCAAAGGCAAAAATTTAATGTATGTAAAAAAACAGCATACAATCAATTTAGAGAGTTGAAATCTAATGTAAAAGATTATTAGAATTATAAAAAAAAAATGGTATTACAAATAAAAATTATCATATATTACTGTTATGACAATCCATGGAAGAGGTTCCTTCCTTCCAAGATTGAAATCGCGAAAACGACCCTCTTCAGCCCCCCCCTTCAAATTGTTATCCCCCACACACCATTTCAGGACATGTCTCAGTTGCACCCAATTGTTGTTACTAATATTGATTGTCAGGTGGGCTGACTTTAAACTTAAACTGCTCCAATTGAACGGCAAAAATTACCAGTAATGAAACCCCAAGTTGAAGACGGGTTATACTGCTAGTGTTATATATGTACATTATGTTCCAAAGATTATCATAACTGGTGATTATCGTGCGGACAAGCTCCCATTGTCTATAAAATGCTTCCATGGCATGCATCTCAAATAGCCTCTGACAAGTAAGTCCAGCTCCAAGCCAGATAATGGACGAAGGCGGAAAACTGGTGCCTCATAATCAGCTACTTTGGGTAGATGGAGCTTGACAGCCTAGAAAAGGAGTCCATCTAGTGGAAGGAAAACCCCGATTTTCAACTTCCACTGCCTTGCAGTCATGTCTAAAATATGGAAAAGGCTATGGAAGTGAATCCAGACAGAAAACTTGGTGTGGAAGCCTGAAGGTGGTTGGCTGTGAACACTGACAACTTTCTAGCAACTCCTGCAGCAAAGTTGTTCCCAAATGTAATGCCCTATATTCTTTTGGATATTGTCAGTATGACTGAGATGGTGGTGGTGATAGGGGGGTGCATGTAGTATGTAGCATGGCCTCCAGATACCATAGCCAGTTGAGGAGACAGAAAACTCTGAATTCAAACCACCTGCTGCCTTGTAGGTCTTGCCTCTTTAACTTCTGAGAGGAGGGATGGGGGCAACCTCAACATCCCTGGTGCAAAAGGAACTGGCAAGCCATTGCATTATTCTGCCTTGAATGTCACCATGAACCACAATTATGAGATGAAGGGGCATGGTGACCACAGTGGTTCAAAATGCACTGAATAAATGAATGACTTACATATGTGTATATAAAATCAGTTTTCAAAGAAGTTATAAACCTTCATGACATGAATTATCTGGTGTTGAATTGTTGTGTGGGTTACCTCACTTGGCTTCACCAAATCCTGTTAGGAGGTATTGTTTAAGTTTTTAAAAAGACAAACATTTCCTTCAGATGTAGCAGGAAATAGATGAGACCCCCCCCCCTTACACATACACACAAACAAGCAGATTCTTAATAGCTAAGTTTTTAATATCTTTTCCTTTCAATGGTGTGCACATTAATGTAATTTCTTTTTGTTAATACATGCATTGTTTTTTTTTTTAAATCCAAGCTTTGTGTCTTATTTTTTAGGGGGACTCACATGAATCTACCAAATACTGTTTGTGGGACAAATGTACCTGGCGCCATTAAATATTTACGGAAAAAAAAAAGGTCCAAGCCTCGCAACAAAAGAGGTGATTCCCACAGCAGTTGTTAAATACAAAAAAATAAATTAAAGCAAAGGTCTGCAGAAAAATGAAAATCTGATATGCTTGAATAAAAGCAGCATTAACAAATCAGATATTTGTTGTTACGAAATGTTCTTATGTTATGTCTGATGTTGTTTTGCAATATTTTTATTGTATTTTTCATTCATCTTCGCAAAATATCTTTTCAGTCATTCCAGAGCATCGTTTTTAAGACGATCCTTATCCTGCACCAATTGTAATGATTTGTATTTACCGCTAGACTTATAAGATTGCAAAGTTACTCAGAAGAATATGCACAATGTTTACTCATCAGTATCAGGGTGTTGTTTATTATGGACGGTTTAGTTTATTAGGAGATTTTGAAAGTAATCTTTCTTTTCTTTTTTTTTTTTAAAATCAATTCACCCCCAGCAAGGTGATAATGCCACTAAGATGCAGGCAGTGAGAGAATGAAAAATATTTTAGAATATTGTAATTCAATTGTAAACAGAGAACAAAGGTTAAACAGACTTCCCAAGTATTTGTCCTGTTAAACTGAATTCAAGTGTGTAATTCTTGTGTGTTTATGTATGACAATTATAGTTGGTCTCTATGGGATTTAGTTGATAATGTGTGTGAATTTGAATGTCCAACGGGTATTTTTTATTTATGCCTGGTAATGTTTGTATGTTGACTGGGGATGTTTTTTGTAACAGTGAAAGAATCTAGGTTACACCAGTCGTAGTTGTTGGTAGACAGATCTTCGGTGTAACCTAAATTCTTTCACCCCCACCCAATCGACATACATTACCAGATATAAATAAAAATATCCACTAGATGCTCAAATGCACACAGATCACCAACCACATCCTGCATAGATCAACTACACAAAACACAAGAATTATACACATGAACTTGACAAGATGAATACACATGAGGCTTGCTTAATTAATAGGGAACAAACAACATGAAAATGAAAAATACCAGTATTTCCTTCCTTCTTTCTTTAAACTTAAATAAAAAGCAAAACATTTTAAACTTATAAACATTTCCTATTTGTTCCTTACCCTGTCAGATTATATATATATATATATATATATATATATATATATATATATATATATATATATATATATATATATATATATATATATATATATATATAATGTGTGTGTGTGTAAAATTTCAGATATAATTAAAATATATCTGTAAAAAAACAATATGAATGAAGACAAAAGAAAATCTTAGGTGATACATTTTGTCCTCTGATGGACTTTATCAAGGCAAATGTAAGGATTTTCTTTTTCAACAAGTATTTATAAACAAGAGTTGTTAGTTCTGCAATTTTTTAAATTTAAGAGACAATCATAAATATTCATCAAGTTAACTGAAATGTCTAGGGAAATTATAAAGGATGCTAAGTAATGTAATTTAATGTCTAATAAATGAGAGTGAGTAAATGATGTTGACTTTTTTTTAATACAATTTCAAGGGTAAGTTAAAAATTATCCACACTTTTGTCATAACATATCTGTAGGTTTTTCACACTGCCTTCTGCTCATGTGTGCATAGAGTTGGTACTATTGTGATCTAACTTTCAGCTTGATCATGCCAGTTTTCTTGCTGCTGTTACTGTGTAAACATGGACGCTATGCTAGCAGTGTGCACCAAGAGGAACACAGAGCAGTGATCCAAATCCACAGAAAGCATGCTACCTCATTGATGATAACTTGCGTGTTGAATCTTCTCATCAGTGGTAGCAGTTGGCAGGCATCCTGATCCTTCTTTGTGTGTCACACTTGTCTGGCCACTTTTAAACTTCTCAATCCACTCATATATACTTCTAAACAGCAGAGCACTGTTGCTGTATTGTGTTAAAAGCTTCCAATGAATTTCAGCTTCTGACATACCTTCTGACCAGAAAAATTGGATCAATGCTCTTTGTTCCTCCTTGGTGCACACTGCTAGCAGAGCAGCCATGGTTATACTGTAACAGCATGAAAATTGGTGCGATTAAGCTAAAGATATGTTATAGCAAAAATGTAAATAATTTTTTACTTATCTTCATATTTTATTATATATATATATATATATTTTTTTATTTATTATAATTTTATAGACAAAACCATTTTACTCACTACAAAGATGCAACTTGGTTTCAGTGCATTTCAACTGCACTTCAATGGGTGAGAGTCGAAAATGGTTATTTATGGTTAACCATTTTCAACTCTCACCCGTCGAAGTGCAGTTGAAATAAAATAATTATTGCTCTACTATCGATACGAGCCCTCTTTTGAATTAATGTTGGAACGTTTGAATTTATATATTACTTTCGTTCTCATCGCATCGGATATATATATATATATATATATATATATATATATATATATATATATATATATATATATATATATAAAGGGTGTTCTAATAACTCAGACTGATTTTAAATGTAAATTAAGCTTAAAAGTCTAATGATTTTTTCTTTTTCTTTCAGATTTGGCAGACATTTGGGCGATATTATTTTTCACACATAATTGCCATGACTTAAATAACTTGATCCAATAGAGAAATAAATAAATTTTCACCAATAACACTGATTTATTTACTGCTGATTTTGATCCTTCTTATATGAGTTAATGATATATAAAAATATATATCAGGAACAATATTGGGGAAAAATGTATGACAAAGTGGAAAAAGTTTTTTTGTGACGTGTTTAGGACTTCATTGGACTAAATTTATTGTTGTGTGATTACACATGCATACGAACGAGGGATGCTGGGAATTTGAAATTAAAATTTTTTTTTAATCTAGCCAATTTCATTTAGATTCTTATTCTTTTTCTTTCCATATTTCAACATAATAAATTTGGTCCAATGAAGCCCTAAAGGGCAAAACACGTCTCAAGAAAACTTTTTCCACTTTGTCATACACACACATATATAGGAAATGTTTGATACCCTCTGAAGATTTGACGGACAGGTTCCACCTATGCAACTCTGGAGTTGGGATGCTGAAAGTAACATCAATCAGCTAATTGACAATCTTTTACTCACATTAATTATATATATATATATATATATATATATATATATATATATATGTATATATATATATAAAGGGAAAACAACATTCAGTACCTAAAGCCCTAACTTTTTATTCTTATCCATAAAACTTGGACAAAAAATAAAATCATACATTTTCCTAGGTAACAGTCTATAAACTCAAGAGTAGAGTTTCTCATTAGTATAAAATCTGGAGGAATGTGTATTGTTACAAATGTTGTGAACATGTGTTATCTACTGAGTGAGTTGTCATATGTTTCTTCAGACTTGCACTAGCTTTAAATGCAGATCCACATTCTTCACAACAATAGCGTTTCTCTCCTGTGTGTTTTCGTATATGCCGCACTAAATGGGATCGCTCTGCAAAGGAAGATCCACATACATCACAAGAATACGGCTTCTCTCCAGTGTGTGTTCGAATATGTGCTTCCATATGTGATTTTTGCGAGGAGGAATATCCACATACTTCACAAGAAAATGGTTTTTCTCCTGTGTGTGTCCGCATATGCCGTATCAGTTGTGATTTCTGTGAAAAGGATGATCCACACACTTTGCAGGTATGTGGTTTCTCTCCAGTGTGTGTCTGGATATGTTTTTTCAAGTTTGAATTGTCTGAAAATGCAGAGCCACACAATTCACAAGTGTATGGTTTCTCTCCGGTATGTGTCCGAATATGTTGCACCAAGTTCGACTTCCATGAAAAAGAAGATCCACATATTTCACAAGAATATGGTTTCTCCTGAGTGTGTGTGTGCATATGTTGTACTAGATTTGATTTCACTGAAAAGAGAGATCCACATACTTTGCAAGAATAGGGCTTCTCTCCAGTGTGTGTTCGCATATGTGCTTCCATATGTGACTTCTGTGAAAATGAATATCCACATACTTCACAAGTATAGGGTTTCTCTCCAGTGTGAGTTCGCATATGCTGCACCAAATGTGATTTCCACAAGAAAGATGATGCACAGGATTCACATTTATATGGTTTCTCATCAGTGTGACTTTGTGTATTTTCTACAATTTGTGACATTTCCGAAAACAAAGATCCATGCATTTCAAAAGAATAGGACATTGTTCTTGTGTGAGTTCCCAAGTGCTTTTTTTAATTTTAAATTATTTGAAAATGTACATCTACAAATTTCATAATGATAATTTTCTTGTGTATATTTATTCATGTTAAATATATACAATAAGAATACTAATAAATTTTTCATCCAATGATATCTGTGTTATGAAAGGACTTTTATGCATGTGCCCAACTTTTTCCATGATGGAACATCTGTGAAGAAACAAACATAAAAAAGAAAACTATATATTAAGACAGTAACTTAGCAAATGAAAGAATTATAAAACGCAGATAATCACAATCAATGTGTAATAATATTGTTGATCAACATTGTAATTTCTACATCATATTACATTTAACTGCTAATTACAGACTTGTTCCCCTTTGCAAATAATTATAATATAAATTTTACAAATAGGACAATTTGTAATTTCTCTAGCATCACACTGCATTTATATTCATATCAAATTGATATATTTGCTGGTGTTCAACCAATATTTTGCATATATTAAAATACATCAGTTTCCATTTAAATATGTATATTTTGCATGTGTTAAAATCCATCACTTTCCACCTAAATTTCTCTGATGAGAAATTATTATACACAGATTTATTTTAGTTATTGTCACAATGTTTCAATTGCTGTCTAGACTTTTGTATTCAGTGACATTCTTAGAATTTTCAACTGAAACTTTTATTCATTAGATTTTGTATCCTTCAAGGGGGTATTTCATATTAGCTCATTCAACTTTGTTCATTCATACTTCCACTGAACCAGAGTATATGTATTTCACTGCCTGACTCAGGGACTGAACTTACAACCACCAGATTAACTGCAGAGAAAATGAACACTTATGCCCTCTAGGCCATTGTCCTGTATAACAATCAGGTTATGTAATTTTGGAGTAAGCCTTTTCTTTCTTGGTGATTGTGAGTTCAGTCCTTAGGTCAGGTAGTGAAATCCATATACTCTGGTTCAGTGGAACAAGCAGAAACAGCATCACAAGGATTAGGAGTTATCACAGCAGAGACAGTTGAATAAAAATAGTCTACCCTTGTAGATTTGAATAAAGTGTTTATTTCATATCCCAAGAATGGAATCAAATATGACAGACCCTGGAAGAAGGTCGGAGAGAAAAGACTAAAAGTATATGATCACAACAACTACCAATTCTTTATCATCTGGTGATATCATGAATAAAATTTTAAAAAACAATGTTTTGAAAAGTAAAACCTTCCATTTTTTTTTTTTTAATTTTTTTTACAATATATTCACTTAATACAAGGCTTAAGATCCACTCATGGTAGAGGGTTTTTGTGTGGATTTAAGAGGATTTTTGTCAGAATTTCTGGGATGAAGAGTTATCATTATTTACACTATTTATATTCGGACTATTATCCTCGTCTTTGTTGCTTTTATCACAACGTTTCAGCTGTTGTGCACTCTGCTCTTAGGTGTATATCGATCTGGGTAACCTACAAAGAATTCTGAACTGAACCCTTTATTGAATCTACAGGGATTGATTGTTCTCATTCACTGCTCAAGTCTAGGGATATCATCTAATTCTTATGTTATTTAGTACTGTTCAGTCAGCCATTTCAGTCCAGTGCAGAACTGGTGAGTTGCCTATTTCAGAACTCTTTTTGTTTTCAGAACTGTTCAGTTCACCCCTTTAGTCACCTGTTTCCACTAAGTATATACTGCCCCCACCCCAAGCATTGGTTTGTGAATTTGCTGACATAGTGGTTGTCAGTTCAATTCCTGGATCGGTCAGTGTATACTTTTACTCGGTAGTAATGGGAGAGCAATAACTGAACACTACTAAATAACATAAGTACTGGATGATATACCTCGATATGAGCCATGGAACGAGAACAGTCAAACCCTGTAGATTAAAGAAAGAGCTCAGTTTAGAATTCCCTGTATGTTAACCAGCTCAATATACACATGAGGAAGGCCGGAGGGCACAATGGCTGAAACGTTGTGATAAAAACAACAACATTGAGGACAATAGTCCAAATACAAATAGTGTAAATAATGACATGAGTTGGAAAAAAGTGCAGGTTATGAGGATATACAGAATAGATAACAATTGGTCCTAGACTTGAAGAGGTTAAGATTGTAGTGATCAAAGAAGCATCCTCTTGGGAGTCTGTCCCACAAAGAGGTCATCTCAGGAAAAAGTTGAGTGGAACTTTCTTCTTACCAATGGAATATGAAGGGAATGAGAATGATACAACCTTGTGTACATGTCATGTCCTAGCTGAAAATGTCTGAACTGGTGGAACTAAGGAATGTTGCTCATCTGAACATTTGCAATATAAATAATGAGCAGTGAAAGGTTAGCGATATTTCAACTGTTGAAAGGCGATGTAAAGTAGAAAATAATCACCCACAAGGCCGTGTAAAAACTTTTGAACTCTGGTCTGATCGGACTTTTGTAAAAACAAAGCATAGCAGGATTCAGGTACTTTCTGGAGTGGCGTGAAGATCCAACTATTTTTCCAGCATCTTTAGTGATTGATTAAATTCCACTTGGGGGGGGGGGAGACTTCAAAATGATTGGTTTCCTGTACCGCTCCAGTAAATACCTAACTCCTGTTGTCCTCTATCTTCACAAGTTCCAAATCAGACCCAAAATAATAGAGTACTGCTGACACACATGGGCAGGAGCTGGCACCCAGGTCAAGCTGAACTTTGGTGCCCTTACAAGTATTATTTTAAAAATTTTCACAGGGAGAAAATCTGAAAATGTAGAATAATGAGTTTATGCCAAAATACAACTTAATACAAGCTAAAGAAAACATTCATTATCCTACCTAAAACACTTTTTTCTAGCCTTTAGATCTGAAAATCTTTTCATGACACTTTCTACACCTATCTTCTTTTCTATTGACAAAATAGCCAAAGAATTTAATCTATCTTGAGTCATGGATGATGGCAACTATATTTTTATAAGCTTTAGTTTTGGAAAATCCCAAACATATGACATAGCATCATGATGGCACGCTTGGCATTGATTGTGCCACAGGCAACTGCCAGTCTTCATTTTCCAGTTCTAACAGAGTCTAAAAGCATCTCAGTGGCCTTGTGGGTGATGAATTATTTTCCACCCTACATCCCCTTTCTCACAGATAAAACATTGCCAGCCTCTTGCTACTCTATCACTATCTCCATGGAAAGTATTCAGATGAACTACATGTCCTAGTTACACCATTTCTAATATTCACAGCTAAGACCTGCTATGCCACACACATTGTAACGAACCACCCCATCCCCTTTGTATGCATTAGTGAGATTAAGTTCCATTTGAACAGCTTTTTCCCCACAAACTGCTACTTTGTATAACTGAGCCCCAAGAGGATGTTTCCCCAGTCACTACAATATTAACCTGTTCAAGTCTGGGATTAACTGTTATCTGTCCCATATCCTCATAAACTGCACTTCTTACAGTGTAACCCTCTACCTCAACCTCGAATAGCTCTTGTGCCTAATACAGAATTAACATTATTGAGAAAAAAAATGTCCTGATTGATTCAAATAAATTAAAGATGCAAATTTATAAGTTTACTCTATATTATTATTTTTTTGTGATTCTAAGTGAATTGAAAAGAAATAATTATTAATTTATTAATAAATTATTATTAGTTTGATAAAATTCATAGCATAAGATAAATGTGCCTATTGTCACATGCAGCACATTATGCAGGAACATATTGCTGTAGCCACATAGAAAGCACCCCTGACACCTCCTTTGAAGTTCATTCAGGCACAATCAACCATGCACATAAGTTATTTTCATGCCAGTATGAAGATGCAAAAATAAAGAGGCCGACACAAGAAGAGAGCATAAGTCTAAACTTGTAAGCACAAAACTTTTTGATTTATCTGAGTCAGTCACAAAGCCAGTCATGAATTTGTATCATTAAGGTTATTTCTACATTTAATTCAAAGAAACAGTCAAGGCTGCAGTTAAAATGAAGGAAGCGTCAATAAATATTAAACATAAACAAAATCTGACAACCAGAGATTAGCCACAACCTCCTTTGTTGGAATTTTTTTTCCTGTCATTTTTTCTTAATTTATGATAAACTGCCTTAAAACTTTTAAATTGACAATATACAGTTTCCCATAAGTGCCAACATGTATACACAGTGCAAAGAAAGACTCCAAATTCTGACAGCTGTTGTAATAAAAGAGAAGCAGCTAACATTAAATAAGGTGTTTTTCCATGCAGGAGACTGTATATTGGAGTGTGTTTATATGAAATCACTTTGAATGAGTTGAAATTGATTCCATCAAATGTGGTAACACCAGAAATAAAACCAGTTTCATAAATACACATAGAACAATCCTTGAAAACAAATGGAATATCATTCAAAAGTATATGTGAATAAAAAAATTATATGAAATAAAAGTTAATATGAATTTTTGCAAATTTAGTGATAAAAAAGCAACTTATTTGAAAGATTTAATGAAAAATTGATAGACAAAACTTGTCTATATTCTTTAACAAATCATGTTTGAAAGAATTCTTGCTGCCCTAATACACCTTATATATATATATATATATATATATATATATATATATATATATATCATATAAATATAGTTTTAAGGTTTACTATATTTATGGTTTAAAGTGCACAAAATCAGGGATAGAGTGTATGTAAATATTTTAGTGGACATTAAGGTCAAAACCCAACGGTGACAGTCTGTTTCAGGCTTGAATGTAATTGTCAGGTTATATATATATATATATATATATATATATATATATATATATATACCCGATGCGATGAGAACGAAAGTAATATATAAATTCCAACGTTCACAGCGTTAATTAAAAAAAGAGCTCGATACAGGTAGTAGAGCGATCTTTGTTGTGAGTAAAATGGTTTTGTCTATATGATAAAATTATAATAAATAAATAATATATATATATATATATATATATATATATATATATGGTCATCAGCTGATGAAGGCAGGGTATCGTACGTACTGACAAACATTGTATGTTAAAAATATATATATATATATATATATATATAATAAAGTTAATGGTCAGAGTTGAATTAGACCACAAAACAGTAGTATGAAACAGATAAAAATTTAACATGTAGAGCATTTAAATATAAAAAATTAGGAGATCAGCCAACTCCACTACTTTGGTTTCAACTTTTTGGTATTTCAGTCAATTCATTTCCTAACACTTTATTTTTTTAGAAAAATAAAAAAATTTATGAATGCTATATTTTTTTTAAATAAATAAATAAACAAACGAATGAATGAACAGGCACATGATGTGAAGTGTGATAGAAGGTGGGGAGGATGAAGAGGAGGAGGAATGCAAGTGTATCTGTGGGAGGGGAGGGGGTAAATGAAATATAAATACTTTCTTTTCATCCCACTTCATATGAACTCAAAAGGAACTTTTTAGTATGTATCCAATGGGTCATAATTTCCAATCTCACATTCAAAAGTTTTTTTTAGGTCTGAGGTGAAGTATAGTAGTCAACAGAATCTTGCCTATTACATTAACATCACAAGATTCTTGAAAATGACCAAGACAGTCAAAAGTACTTGAACAAGACAAGAGAACAAACATGAACTTTGGGCAGTTTATCACAATTTTGATCCTAATATACATTATCTGATTCGAAAGTTGTAGAAATACAATAAAACATTGACCAGATAGAGCTTGTCAGTTGAATTTAATCAAACTTGTTTGGACATTGGGACAGGTATGAATCCATGTTTTCTCCCCTCAGCTATGGGTGAATAGCAGAACAGACTGGAGAGACTTGGACCCTGTCAGGCAACCTTACCTTGGAAACACTACTGTGGCTGCAGTGTATGTAATGCCCCTACTAAGTTACTGGTCTTGTGATTGTTTGCATGTGTGTGTGCGTAAATATATATATACACGCACACATATTATTTACAATTTATTTTACATTGTTCGGACTATTGCCCTCATCTTCATTGTCATATTCACGTTTTGGCCAGAGCATACAATTGCCAAAACGTGAATATAACAATAAAGATGAGAACAGTCTGAACAATGTAGTTACAATAGTATACTTCATCTCAGAATTATAGACACATAGACACACACACACACACATATATATATATATATACATACATACACACAAAAGGAGGTAGTGCTGAAATATTCTCGGCCAGATCCACTTCTGACTTACAAAAATCTGACCAAATATTTTTGGAAAGGCTTCTTGGTTGGAGAGCTTTTCAGCATGCCGTCACATACACTACTTTTCATTTAGCGCTTTACAAGTTTCTGGTATATACATCATTTTTCTTTTATTTAATTTAAAGGTTTGTTTGTTTTTTTTCCTGGTCATATTTTCAACTTGAAGTCATTATAACTTCATTAAAAAAAGTAAAAATATGATTTAAAAAAAAAATTTGTGCAAGTAATTGAAAAAAAAACAAAAAACTATACACTTTCCGAATTACTGGATTAGTGCTTAAATACTGTCCTTATTTTTAACTTTCTACTTACCCTTCCCTCCAGGTATGAAATTGTGATGGGAAAAGACTTAACAAAGAAAAAACAAATAGAGAAAGAAGTAGTTGAACTTTTTTGCTTTCAAAAAATACGGTACGAATTCGTTTCGGCTTTTTGCAGTGCATCTATTGTTTGTTCAATTCAGAGTAAGAATATTGAAAAAGCAAAGACAATGGTACATTGAAAAAGGCGACAAATATGGAAGTCACGATGCAAATGACGGATTTCCTTTTTGAAAGAAAATGTTTTGTCGCCTGACAAAACAAAACAAAGGAGATTGCTAAGCGGTGACGAAAATAATTTCGTTCCTCGTGTGATAAATATACAACTTTATTGGATTTATAATTGAGAGAGAAAGAAAAAAAATCTCCTTAAATCTGCAATTTCACTATCTATTACTATCCCTCCAACGAATGTAAGGGCAAACAAAAATGGAATTTCGTAATACGATTATTTCTACATAATTTAATTTAGGGTTTCTTTTTACCTGTTTTTTTAAAGAATAAGAAATATTTTTATTATCGTTCCAGTTTTCAGCCAGATTTCTCTGTTGTGGCTCGCGAGGTTTCGGTTCTCAAGTGTAGTAGTTGCTTCTTGATGTTGAAAGTTTCTTTTGATAAGAAAACTTCAAACCACGGTTAATTTTTACAACCGATGCTTATTCAACAAGAAGAATATATATCTTAAATTATACAGAAAATACACTTAAGTATTACTTTTAAAACAAATGTTCAATAAGGTTTGGTTTTTACACCCAAGGAACATGACTTCACTTACTTAGCTAATCTGCATTTTTATCTCCAAACAACACCGAGAAACTACACCTTTACACTTACTTGTATCAGGTAGGCGTGTAAAGGCTATTTTAGAAGAAAAGCGCGGATGTTTTCATAGACACCAAATCCGTTTTAAATTTATTTTATTGTCAGTTTTATTGAAATACAATATTTATTTTAAATTTGATTCTTTTCCACAATAGTAAGTGTAGGGATAAAAAAGCAATTATCCCCCTTTGATGGAAAGAATTTGCCTTTAAATTAAAAACTAAAGCAATTTATTTATTTTTCTGTATTTCTGAGATGAGATATTGTGGGAATCACTTACATGTGCCACACCTCCGCTTTCTTTAATATCATTGGTTAATAAATACATGATACTTATTATAGGACAATTTAACCATCGCAGGTAATTCAAATTTTTCTCTAAAATCACGGATTGGTCCATTTCCTGACCAATCGCGTATTTTATTATCTTTTCTATACTTTTGGCGCCAAGCCATCCGGAGCCTAAAACTTGTTATATAAAGACTCTCGCTGTTTGCCAGCGGCAGTAGCAGTTCAATTCTTGGAAAATAAGGCACGGCGCTATATTGACATTTTAATTCTTAATTATTACTAATTCAAGTAATCATACTAAATCTTGTTGATATCACTCATGAACATTACATCTTTCTACACTGATAAAACACTGTGGAACTATTCTTTATTTACCTAAGACTTCAATTGAACTTTGTAGTTAAATTACATTCAATTTTGTATTCAACATTTATTAGCTAAAATTACCCTTTTTATTAATGGAAAAAGGGAAGCCACTTTCTTTATACTTATTGTTGAAATTTGTATACCATTGTTAATACAATATTATTAATGTTCACTGAGCTTGATTATTTTTCTCTCGTGTATTGTTGTTCATAAATTAATGTAGGGTGTTGTTTTACAAGAACACAGCCTTCTTTGATATTGATTATATCATGGTGACCCTAGCCAACATACTACACCCCTACAATATTGTAACTATTTACACTATTTACATCGTTTGGACTGTTATCCTGGTCTTTACTCTTTATTGCCATATTCACAACATTTCAGCCATTGTACACTCCTTCATGTGATATACGTTTGAATTTCGAACCAAATTCTTTATTTAGTCCACAGGGGTATATATCTGCTGAGTAATCCCAAAAGTGACTTGGCCCAGAGTTATGAGTTCAATACCTGGCCACAGCAGAGGGAACAAAAACTTGGGGAGTTGAGTTACTAAAGGAAATTAACTGAGATATCAAAAAAAGGCATGGCATGTGGAATTAGAACAATCTACCTCTGTGGACTAAATAAAAGTTTCGGTTTGGAAATCCAACGTATATCATCTGAAGAAGGTTGGAACGTAGAATGAACGAAACGTGAACATTGCAATAAAGATGAGGACAAGAGTCTGAATAATGTAAATAGTTTAAATAGTTATTTTTACATAATTACTAAGTGCTATAAAATTTATCACTATACTTTAAAGATATTTATCTTTAACTATATTTTTTACTTACAATTTTATTTCTTTATATTTATTTCTATTTTCAACTATATTTTTATTTCGTCAAATTCACAAGCAGTGAGCAAGATGTGAATAGCAATAAGGTAACTTAATTTCGGCAACTTGCCTTCTCCCTACTTTCATCACACACCCAAACAAACATACTACTTGAATTGAAACAGTTTCATGTCAGTTGTACTAAAACTGGGTCTCTATAGTGATTTACTCGTGAAGCTTAGATGCAGCACAATGCTGAAAGTATGTGACAACTTGTGAGGATCAAACTCACTTCTCAGCAGTAATTGATATAGCAAGATTAGCTTGAAACCATTACACCATATCAAAGTGCTCAAAACATGGTCTCTGTTCTTGTACTTTGATTCCTTTTTTTTTCTTTACTTCACTGATTGAACATTAACAGTCAAATTACTGTCCAAATGCGGTGCATACTAATTAGGGAAGGTATTTAATTTCATTGTTAACTATATTTTTTATTTCTAAAATGTACAGAGGTTGGCCATTTCGCTTGATGATGTAATGTCCACATACACTTGGACAAATTGGATGAGCGGTGAAAGTGGGGTGTTTATTTTCCCTTAGATTTGTAGTCACATGACATGCACTAATATAGAAGCAGCCACCCAACCAAATCTTTTCCCTCATGAATTACAAGGGTGGGTATAATGTGAATAGTTGTAAGGTAGAATTTAATTTCAGGGACTTGCTTTTTTTTCTGCTTTTATCACGTACACGCATTTGTAACGGTCCGTGGTGTGAAGAGATATAAGAAGGTTAAACTTTCTTGCTGGCCGGTCCAGCTACATGAGAATGTTGGACATTAAGTCCAAAGAAGACAAACAAGACCGATATACATGGGTAAACAAATATATATTAATAATGAGTTACACAAAGACATGAAAAGTTACATAGTGTTTGTATGGAAAATTTATGTGTGCGTGTTGTGTTGAGTGTCCGTACGTACGTATATTGTTTTTAGCACGTTCTCAGAATTTGGGAAACGCTGTATCTGTGAGAGGTCACATATTGGTGTAAGTGGAAAAAGAATGATTTTACCTCGTCTCCATGCGAGGTAGTGACCCAAGTCCCGAGTCGGAAAAGAGAGAGAGAGAGAAGGGTCAGCCAGTATTTATAGTCAGGGGAGAGAGACCCCTGTTGAAGGATTAAGGAAATGAGGAGTAGCTAACTCTGACACATTCACTCTCACTGTACGCATCAGAGCACTTTAATATCAGGGGTATTAAAACATGGTCTCTAAACTTATACTTTGAGTAGTATGGTGTGAAAATAAACAAAGGTGCACTAGGGGATTGACTGGGATGCTGAGTTGACAATAGTTGAGCAGTCTCTCAGATGAGAATGTAGGGTATGTTTTTCGGATGAGGGTGGGGGCAATCGGACAGCTCATGCAACACAGAATGGCTGAGAGAATGTAACAAAATACTAGTGTGAATAAAATGTAATCTTAAGTATGAAAGTATTGCGGTATCATTTAAACTTCATTACATATGTTTGTTTTTCCCTTCACTTTTCAAGTTTCCTTTTTTTTTTCTTTGGTATTACTTTGAACATATTTATGATGGTTCCGTAACTGCAAAACATCTTAATATATAATTTTTTTTAGGTAATTATAAATGCCCTTGAAAATATTTATCTTGAGATACCACAACTCGCAATATGACAATGGTTCTCCTATCATCCGATTCACGCTCCTTCCCCATCTATTGAACAGGATTAAAGTCATATCACTTGTTTCCTGTCTAGATTGATTGGATTTCCGGTCCCTTCTAAAGTCGTCTCATTCTCTTTCACTCCCAGTAACCCCCTGCATTTTAGTGGCATTATTGTCTTGCTGGGGATGAAATGATTAAAAAAAGAAAAAAAAGTTCACTACAACTAGAATTTGATTTTCAGAGGCCCACATATATTGACCATGATTGATTGCAGGTATTAAAAAATTACTTGAATAATAAACATAGAGTAGACACTATTTACATTATTCGGACTATTGTCCTCATCTTTGTTGCCATATTTATCACAACGTTTCGGCTGTTGTATGCTCCGGCCTTCTTCATGTGGTTGGAATGTCGAACTGAACCCTTTATTCATTTAATTTTTGTTATCGTAGCAGAACATTTAATATCATCAAAGACAGTATATATATATATATATATATATATATATATATATATATATATATATATATATATATATGCAGCATACTTGTCTGAACTGTTACCCTGAGGGTGACATTTCAGTTCTATTAGTTCTAGGCAAAAAAATCTATATAATAAAGAAGAAATGTAAAATTCTATAAAAATAATTAAAGGGTAAATTTTAAAAAATTGATACAATAGACTAGATTTGTTTATTACATTTTCTTTTGAGGGGGTGTGTTTTACAAAAGCATTTATTAAAAAAAGGTAGTTATTAACATGTATTCCTTAAATAAAAAAGATTATTATAATGAAGCCAGACAGTTATAAATTATACTATTATTATTTTTTACGTCATTTAAAATTTGCAGTAAGAGCCTTGTGTTTTCTTGTTTGCCCAATTCATAATGCTCAAGATAAAAGATTTGATGTTCCTCCTTCTCTCACAAAACCTTTTATTTAGGACATGACTGAGGGACAGCTTTTGTCCTTGGACCCTGCAAAAAGTGAATGCTGCAGCACGATATTTTGAACATATTTTCAATGTTATTACTTTTCTTCATTTGATACTGTGTGTTTGTTTTCATCTTAATTGATTGCATGTTTTTTTTTGTGCAGAGGATTACTTCAAAGAAAACTGAAAAATATATCTTTTTACTTATTATTTTCAATGAGAAAAGTTTCCTGAATTTTGAGTGTAGTACCATGTACATACCATAAGAAATTTAACAGGTTACATGTATTTTAGGTGTGTGCATGTTCATATATGATAAACAAAAAATAAGCATAAAAAAGCTTGGGTTTCCATTATGGACTGTTTATGCTTTTTTTATATAAACTCTAGTGAAACAAAGTTCTCAATGTCTCTTGGGTATGTAAGGATAACCACTGTATTAATGGTCAAGCTCAAGTCAGCCTTATGTAGAGTTGGGACAACCAAAGGAAGGTTTGTACTTATTTATCATTGGAAAGTTTAAATATGGTTATGGGATGTCCATTTTCTTTTGCTTGGTGCAGAAGTTATGGGAAGTATAAGCAGTACTAAAATGGTCATGCACAATTCAGCCTTGTGCTGAGTTGAAACAACCAGAGTGGAAGCTTGACTTACTTCATAGGTGAAAGTTTTTGGAAGACAAATGCAAGTGCCATACATTGGAAAATGAAAAGAAGGTTCAGTCATCAATGGACCAGGGAAAGTAAAGTGGACCAGGGAACAAGAGGGGAGAAAGTAGTTGAAGTGGGAAAATGTTTCTCTTTTTATGGAAATGACGTTTGATGAAACCATGTGGGGTAATCATATTACAGGTTCCTTTACTCTAAGCATCATGGGAAAATATATTTTGTTTTCTTTTATTATTCATTATTCTAGTAATATGCTTAAATTCATAAAGTCTAGGTACCATAGACAAAAGTTCATCGGAACAATTACCATGAAAGTATTTAAAGAAAAGGCACAGGGAAGCTATTTTACAGCAGTGGGAAAGTCATTGAAGCTGACAGGCCAGGCCAGGCCAGGACCAATAACTTTGAATTTCATCAAGAATCTCTAAATATATAGCAGGAGCACCAGACCAGATGTGGCAGAGATATTCAAAGCAAAGATGAATGGTAGACTTATAAATATGTAAGGTAGATTCTGGTGAGAAAAATTGTCTAACACAACATAGTAAACCGACTTTCTTAGTTGCAGACTTAACAATTGATTCAATATACTCTTACCACTTCATGTAAGCTGAAAATGTTAGTTGGAGAAGGCACACCGATTCCCTCTTCTGGAAGTTAGCATCAACCATGCTGAGGGAAGGCAAAACGTACTCTCAGATGATTAAAAGAGAGAAGTTTCTTTTTTTTAGGCATTAAAATTAATAGGCCACTCCTTGCCCTGTTTAACAACAGATTGTAGGTCAATTTTGAGATCATCTGTCAATTTGACTTTATTTTTCCATGGCCTAATTGGTAAGGCACCCTTCACTTCTTGCTTGTTAATTCTTTTATTGTCCTCTCTCCTTAATAGTATTTTTTCCTCGGATTTTCTAACTCAGTAACCTCTTGTGTCCCAGTGGCTTTATTGTCTTGCTTGGGGTGAAATGATTAAAAAAAAAAAACAAAAAAAAATCCATCAGGATAAAGCAAGTTTCAATTATCTACTTCACGAATGTACATCTTTATTTGAAACTTTTTGAAGTCTATATTTGCTTACTTAATTTTTGGCCCCAAAATGTAAACAAATTGAATTTTTTTATATCTTATTATAGTTGTTATTTTACAAGTGTGGAACAATTGGCCATGTTTAAGTTTAATTGACAAAAACGATCAACAAACGGAATTCACAAAGTTTCCAATAAACAAAATAACAAAAGAAAGAAAAAGAATGGGGTAAAATAATACTAAGCAAGCAATATATTCATCTGTTTATTGGATACTGTTGCCATATCTGGTCTGGTGCTCCTGCTGTACAGGCGTCTCAACTTCAGTCACTTTCTCACTGACATGATGTGGTTTCCCTCTGCCTTTTCGACAAATATTTTCCTGGCAACTGCTCTGACAATTTATTTTTTCCTGGTACCCTAAATACTTGAATTTAAGCATGCTACTAGATTGGCAACTAGGTCCCACACTTTTACTGTTGAAATAACTAAATGCAACAGTCATTTCGACTCTAATGGTTTCTTTTCTCACACTTCCCACCTGCGGAACTCTGTTGCATTTCCTTGCTTCCCTGATAACGACAATCTTCAAAAATTTAAATGCAATGTCAATCGCTGTCTTCTTGAACCCTATTCAGCTGTATTTGCCGTCTTCTCTTTCACTCCCCCGTAACCCGCTGTGTACTAGTGGCATTACCACCATGCTTGGGGTGAAATGATTAAAAAAAATATATACAAGATAAAACTAGTTGAAGCAACAGTAATAAAGTGAAAAGTTCATAAAGTAAGAATGATGTTCACATGAAAAAGGGATACAGTCAAGTTATGTGCTAATACTCTTGGGAAAGGTATGAATCCTCCTCATCTCCCTCCACCTATGGGTAAATAGCAGAACAGACTGGGTTCTATAGCCTTTGATGGCAACTGGTCTACCACAGAAAGAAACGGCAAACTACTGCGGGAAAAAATCTGCCCCATCAGTCATGTATCAAAAGATACATGATCGCCTAAGCATGTATCACGCATGGCACATAACTGACCGATTGTAGTATTCTGACTTCAAGACAAGAATAATCCTGAGTATAACGATAAACTAAATCCAGCAGTAAGGCCTATGATTGGGAGACTGGAAATTCTGAGGAACGTGAAACCATCTCTTAATTGCTGTTGTTCCCTGACCCAGTGTGGTAGCATCTGTTAGGGTCCCAGTTATGGGTAAATAGTGGACCCCGCAAACAAAACACTATACTGTGTATTTGAGTGTCTTAATAGAGAAAGTATGCTTTCTGGAAGGCTTTCAGCTTGCATTTCTCTTGTAAGGAAAAACACTGTCAGGGAAAGCTTTCACAGTTATAGGAAGGGGAATAAGAACAACAAATATCCAAGAATCAAATAAAGGATTCTGCTAAAGATCTTCAGGTTATCATATGTGAAAAACACCTGAGGTACATTAGCAGATGAAAGGTGAAAAAGAAAATGCAGAAAATTTAGATAATTCAAGTAAAACTAAAGTATTATTATTTATATAACAGGACACTCTCTCATGTCATGTAGTCTACCAGTTGAACTTCTCCACCCATATTTGTTTAAGCTTTTTACCTGAAGAAGTCTTTGGCAAAGCTAGTTGAAACCCCTTCAAGCATGAAGTGGGTGAGTTACAAGAAAAGGAAGCAAGCAACTGCGATAAACAACTGAGGAACATTAGAAGATGAATGATGAAAGCATTTTGTCTTAAAAATTCAGACAAAACGAAGGAATTATTTCTATAACAGGACAACCTCTGGTGTCACATTAGTCCCCCCCAGTTGATCTTCCCTGGCCATGTTTAAAGTATTTGATCTTAGGAAGACTTTGGTGAAGCTGGCTCAAACACACTCGATTTTTGATCTTAGGAAATGCTTTGGTGTAGCTGGTTCAAACACATTCAGGAGTAAAGGGGCAAGTTACAAGCGAGAATTGGTTTTCAGAACAGAAAAAAGACTCTTGCTTATGAAGATAGTAATGCAGAATTTATTGATTGATTGATTGATGATTATATTTATCTTATTAGCCATTCCCAATTCTGCAGTGCTAGGGTCAACCTAACTGCAGTTTGTGACTTAGTAGAGGTCAGTCTTATTCACAGCATATTACAACAACAATATAGCAAAGCTCCAGTCTGGTTACTTTGGTCTCAGACCTGCAGAAAAAGTTGATCTCTTGCTCTTTCACCGGAAATTATTCTTAGTATCTTGCAAAGGGTGGAAGAGTAGGTACTAAAAAGGAGCAGCAATGTCACTTCATTTGCTTCATTTTGTCATCCATTTGCATCGCCCATCTACTCTGGCGGCAGCTTACAGGCACTTCATGTTGAAACACTGGTTCCCATATGATCACCAAAGTTAAGCAATGTTGAGTCTGGTCTGTACCTAGATGGCTAACTACTTGGGAATACCAGGTGCTGTAGGCTTGGATGTGCAGGTGGTGTAATGGATAATGACTTGGAATTGTGAATCAAAGAGCTAAAGTTCAATTCCCACTGGGTTTGTTATATTCAGTTATGTACAAATATCCTTGGGAAAGGTGTGAATTCCACCTCTTTTCCCTCCAGCTATGGGTTTATCAGTAAGATTTATCACTAAGCCATTATTCTATCAAAAGAATAATTTTTACAGTTTAAAAATATTTTCTGACTTTAAATAACCCGCAAAAGCCATAGAAAATGAATCAATCTTCTGGCTGCATACTAAACTCTAGTTGATGAGACTTGTATACATAAGGAATATTTTCGTTTCAACTATCAGGTTACAATTTGATTTGCATATTTGTACTGTAACAAGGAAGAATCTCGATTTCATTTTCCTGTTACTAATGGCCAGATTTAACTTAATTCCTAATATGCTAAAAAGAAAAAAAAAAAAAAAGCAAAAAGAGTGAATCTGATTAAAAACATAATACATACCAATTTTGGTCAAGATTTGACCTTGCTCAGAGCCAGATGGTTTATCTCAATTGTCCTTTTTTTCCAGCAGTGAGTTGGGTGAGTGGTTCTTGTTTCACTCAATTGTACTAGTTAAAACCCTGTTAATTCTCAAGTTCAAACCTAAATAATTCTAAGTTCTAATTAATTTTATTGTAATTACCATATATACTTGAGTATAGTGGATTTTTATTATCAGTCTTTTGCAAAAAAAAATAAGGGGCCACACTAAACTGCGTCTAGAGATTATATGCAAAAGAGGTATTGTCAAATATTTTATGTAAAATTCATAGATATGTTATCCAATGAAATAATTTGTACTATTATATATAGCGAGTAAGCATGAAAGCAATTAAGTCCCATTTTTCAATTTCAGATTGATATTTAGTATTTTTTCAGTAATTATAGCAATTTGCAGTGTCAAGAGATTATTTGCAAGAACTAGAATTTAGTATTATGGCTCGTAAAAAAGAACTAACAATGAATGAAAAGAACTATATAATCAAAGAAATTAGCAAAGCAAAGTCTTCGCTTCAAATGTCTAAGGATTTGAAAAGGGATCATCGAGCAATCAAGAAAATATATCAAATGGGAATTCAACCAAGAAAAAAAAAAATTTAACAAAGCGAGATCTATCACATATCCGAAGAGAATTAATAAGAAACCCAAATGCGTCGAGTGCGTTCATATCTGAGGCCGCTGGAGCTCCTATGGTGTCAAGGGAAACAAGGTGTAAAGCATTAAGGAAATTTGCTGATGTAAAAAATCAAATAAAGAAACCCATTTTAACAAAAAAACATAAGGAAAGATTGCAGTGGGAAAAAAAATACATGAAAACTGATTTCAGTAAAGTGCTTTTTACAGACGAATCAAGGATCACCCTCAATGGGCCCGATGGATGGGCTCGAGGATAGGTTTGCAAGCAACATGACTCAAGAAAATTTTTTAAACGCCAACGAGGTGGCGGTGGGATCATGATATGGGCTGGGATTATTGGTAATGAGCTCGTAGGTCCATTTAAACTGAAAGACGGGGTTAAAATGAATTCCAAAAGTTACTGTGATTTTCTAGAACAATATTTCTTTGAATGGCTTGATAACCAGTCTTTAGCCAAGCGTAGATCTATGATCTTTATGCAAGACAATGCACCAGGTCATGCATCAAAGTTTACTAAATCCTGGTTGAAAGAAAAGGGATTTGTTGAAGATTCTCTTATGGACTTGAATCCCATTGAGAACCTGTGGAGCATTCTCAAGTGAGATATTTATTCTAATGGAAGGCAATTCAACAACAATTGTGACTTCTGGGAGGCAGTTAAAGTTGCTGCAAACAACTTACCAGCCACTAAAATTGCAAATCTAACATCAGATGTTGACAATAGGCTGCTAAGAGTTATTGAAAAGAAAGGAGCATTTGTGCAATAAATTTTTGGAGGTTCTTATTATTTTTTGTTAATATATCTTTTATTTTTAAAATAAAATGTTTTTTTTTGTTTTTCCTTTACGAAATTGATGAATTTGTTCTAAAACCTTTTCATATTATTTTTTTACGTTAGTTTTACAAGGTATAATAATGTAAAAGTATCAAAATAAATAGTTGCAAATAAACTACTGACAGTCAAATTAGTCTGTTTTGTTAACTTAGTAAAAATTTTCCAACCAAAAACAGTAGTTTTCTCTATCACTATATATCTAAGTTAATAATATTGAGTAGAATCTAAACAACATCATAATAGGACTTTTAACATTAAAGACGCAACTCTTTATACCAATTCATAACTTGCATATAATCTCTAGATGCAGTTTATATGCAGGTAATTTTGTTTTTTTTGAAGAAGTTAAAAATCAAGTATTTTTGGTGACTGGTTGTACTATACACAGGTAAATTTTTTTTGATAGGGATAAAATTCATGCAAAAACATTCAGGGGTAACATGAAGTTGTCTTATACACAAGTATATACAGGAAATGCTTTTCATTTCTTAAAAAAAAAAAAGGTCAGACCCTAGGTATTTGTGGTATGCTAGTAAAATCCTAATTATCTAGCCTGGCTTTTCTCATCAATAATAATAATTTCCATTCTTTGCACCAGGTATAAATTCATTCACTGTTAAAATATACTCCAGTAACTCTATGTTTATAGTTTGAAACGGATTTAAATATGAAATGATGCAAAAAAGAAAATTAAAGTTTGGCAAACATAGACTTATGTGACCGCAATAAGATGTAGTCTCAAAAGGATAATTTGTTCCATGATACCACTTTTTTTTAGCTACCTTCACTCTTTAGCAATGTTTAGTTTTAAAAAGCAATGAATAGAATTGAAATAAAACCTAAACATACAAAAATAATTATTTAACAAAAAACACTATTTATTTCAGCATTTACTTACACTACTTACTTATTATATTATTGGAATGATTGGTAAACACTGGCTAAATGTCAATCAATTCAAACCTTATAAAATGGTAAATGATAAGGATGTCTTTATAGTTGGTTCACATATTTTAATAAACATTTATAAATTTATGAATAAGAAATTGTTTTCGTATTTATTTCTTTGTAAATTAGAAAATGATAAATACTGCATTGCATTGGTTTTTAAAATGTTGTCAATATAAAATCAATAGAGCCGAGTTCGAATTCCAGTTAAATCCACTACATTCACTTACATGCTAATACCCTTGGGAAAGGTATGAATCTCCCCTACAGCTATGGGTAAATAGCAGAACAGACCAGGTTCTATAGCCTTGGATGGCAACTAGTCTACCGCAGAAAGAAATGGCAACCTACTGCGGGAAAAATCTGTCTTGTCAATCATGTACCGAAAGATACATGATCGCCTAAGCATTTATCACACATAACTGACTGACTGAATAGTGTTTAATATTTGCTGTTAATTCTCAAGAACAAAAATGATGTATAAATTCACTTTCATCATATGTTTCAGTTTTATTCCAATTCTAATCATCACTTTTTAAATCAAAAAAACCTTGACAAAGACTGAAGGTAATTAAAAAGCAGAATCATGGGAAAAAAACATTTTCTGTCTTATTGTGGGCATGTAAGTACATGTTTGGTAAAGTTTTCTTACAGAGGTTATATAAAAATGTGAATTACCATGACATGCAGATCCATTTATTCTTGTACAAAATGTTTTGCCAAAGCATCAATCAACAAGTGAAATGCAAAAGATGAGCTCAGAGAAAATAAAAAGTACACACATTTGAAACTAATTTTGTTAGACACACATAAAACAACACTAAATCAAAAAATGGTCTTTCTGCTGATATGTATCTTGATGATTTAGAAATGTTAAATGATGTAACTGAGACAACAGTCTATTATTTATAATCAAGATCCTTTTGTGAACAGCCAACATATTTGGTATGCATAATCATTGGACCCATGAGAAGGTTTTGTCATTACAAATACTGTTCCTTATGTAGAAAGGTGGACATTGACATATTTCCTGGATATGAATTAAGCTATTTAGCAAAATTATGGCTGCTCTTGTGAGTGTTTTGCATATGCACCACTAAAGTGGACTTTTGTGTAAAGGAAGCCCTACATTCTTCACAGGAATATGTTTTCTGTTCACTATGTGTACACATATGCTTCTTAAAAGAAGACTTGTTTGAAAATGCACATCCACACTGTTCACACGTATACGGCTTCTCTCCTGTATGTTTTCGCATATGAACTACTAAAACTGACTTCCGCGAAAATGAAGATTCACACACTTCACAAAAATATGGTTTCTCTCCAGTGTGTGTTCGAATGTGTCGCACCAAAGTTGTTTCCTGTGAAAAAGAAGAGCCACAAACTTCACAAGAATATGGTTTATTTCCTGTGTGCCTTCGCATATGATTTACTAAATCTGACTTTCTTGAAAAGGAAGCTCCACACACATCGCAGGAATAGGGTTTCACTCCAGTGTGGGTGCACATGTGCTGCACCAAATGTGATTTCTGTGAAAAGGAAGAACCACACAATTCACAAGAATATGGTCTCTCACCTGTGTGTGTTCGCATATGTTTTACCAACGATGACTTTTCTGAAAAGGAAAATCCACAGTTCTCACATGAATAAGGCCTCTCTCCAGTGTGTGTACGAATGTGCCGCATCAAATTAGACTTCTGCGCAAATGATGATCCACATACCTCACAAGAATATGGTTTCTCTCTAGTGTGTGTTCGAATATGTCGTACCAAACTTGGATTCTGTGAAAAAGAAGAGCCACACACATCACAAGAATATGGTTTCTTTCCAGTGTGCATTTGCATATGATTCACTAACAATGACTTTCTTGAAAAAGAAGATCCACTCACATCACAAGAATATGGTTTCTCTCCCATGTGTGTTTGTATGCCAGAGCTCAGACCCGATTTCCCTGAAAAGGTGGATCCACACTCTTCAAAAGTATATGGCTTTTCTTCTGTGTCATTTAGCGAATGCTTTTCTAATGCCGAACTAGCTGAAAATGTTGATCCTCTAATTTCTTGAGAATATTTTTTCCCAGTAATCTTTTCCATGTTTCCAAATGTTAAATCATATATAGAATTTTCAAGAATTTATGGTTAATAGCCTGGAGCATTATTTTCACAGGATTCACTGGCAATACTTTTATTGTTGGAACATCTGTGAAGAAAACAAAAATACTTTGAAATGTAAGAATTCAGTACCAGAATTGAATGGTATTCATTTAATTTTCATATACCAGATTTTTTCTATGCAAATACTTGTACTTAGTAGACATGCAATATTTATCTACAAAAATAATTTAATTTTCCAATAACTTTGTTCATATGACTGAAATCAATTATGCTGTTCACATGGTGTTAATTTATTAAGGATAGAAACCCGAAAGCTCCAAAGTGCCCTATAATTAGTCATGTCATTAAATGATGGCTTTATTGAAGAGCAGTATGATAAATTGTCCATTTACTTGCATCATGAAATTTCTTACTAGATGACAATTTTTAAAAAAATTATGATACTATGGACACCCCCATAGAAGGGAAAGAAGTGGTTTTATCATGATCACAAGTGTTTCTGTTTGATGGGCCAACAGATGGTTCCTTTTAAAGTTTATTTACAAGAATACAATTATAATGTGATACTATGGACACCCACATAAAAAGGGAAGAGGTGGTTTTATCTCAATCACAAGTCTTTGTTTGACAGGGTTACTTCTGAAGTCTGATTATTTAAAAGAATAAAAGAAAATATGATACTATGGACACCCACATAGAAAAGGAAGAGGTGATTTTATTTTGATCTCAAATGTTTCTGTTTGATGGACCAGCAGATGATGCCTTTTGAAGTTTGGTCATCTAAGTGACAACCACATTAACGAAAGTGTAATGGAAGTAAAGGGATGGATTAGGGATTTTAGCAGGTCAAGTGGCAACAAAACCAGAAATAGGTTATATCTGGATGCTGGTCTATATTAACAGTAATGCTTAGAAGCGGGAGAGTGCTAGTCTGCCCTTGGCGGGAGATGGACGTGTTGGTGTCATGGTTCTGAGGCCTCTATTTCGTGTAGCCAAGTGACTACACTGGGATGAGTAGACAGCCTAGCAGAAGTTTCCCCTACTCACGCAAACAAGCAGGTGAATCCCCGAATAACACACCTATACATAATAAAGAAAACAGGGTTCATGCTATGATTTCTAGATGTAGCATTTTTTCTTTCATTGTGTTATCATGTTGGCATGCATAGTGATCTTTCCTAGAAAATAATTATGTCTATTGTGACAAGCAAACTATGAAATAAAAGTCTCATCATTTGTCAATCAATCCAACTAATAAAGCCTACATTACACTATGATGTTAGCTTAAACACACTATTTATTTTTTAAATGTGGCTCTTTATTGGAATTTGTGAAAATTTGAACATGTGTGTGTGTATAAACAAATGTTTGCATCGTCTGTAGAATCCTTTTGCATGACCACAACTTTGAGAAACTTTTGCAATGAATGCCAAAAATTTGTGCTGCAGTAATCAAGGCTAAAGAAAGATATTTTGATAAGAGCAAATTTTAATCATAAAATGCTTTTTTTCTTTGTGTTATAATAAAATTTATAATAACATATCATGTCTCACTTTTTTTAAACATGTATAATTAAAGTAAAAGACTACTACTTTTTGGGACAATTTAAAAAATTATCAAGGGTAACCTCAAACTTTTGAACTGTAGTGTGTGTGTATATATATATATATAGCTGGACACTTGTATTCAAGGATACCCGTCTTCTTGGGCGGCTAGCCAATCCCTATTGCAGACACTCACTCAGGCACATTTATATTGCAACTATGCTGAGCAAGCCTTAGTTACAGTTTCTGGGAGAGAGCATATTATCTAGCGTGATCAACAGTTTGAACAAGGCCAGCAGGCTCAAGTCCTCGGCCATGATGACTTGTGGCTTTGTGCTAGCACAGCTATCAATGGCCCTCAAGAGTTCCATCTACTGAATTTCACTCATTTCTGTGGTACAGTTTTCAGGCACTTTTGATCCATTCCGACAACATCATGGTGAGATTCAAACCTGGGTCTCATGGTTAAAAAGCGAACATTTTAACCACTCGGCCATATATATATATATATATATATATATATATATACACACACACACACACACACTGAAAACAAACAACCCTAAACTTTTCCAGGCAAGTGTTAACCTAACATTCAATATTTAACATGTCTATAATGTAACCAATAAATGCACCAATATACCCATTTTATTAGGTGACCATTTGAAGAATTAGGCACAAACACGTATATAACAAGATAAACAAAGAACACCCACTAGGATAAAGACATACATACATACTAATGTCACAAAAAAATTAACACGACATCTATAATATAGGAGTTAAAAAAAAAAAAGTAATCAAAAACACCTCCAGACTGTCCTATTCCCCAAAATTTCTAAATGTAAATAAATGTTAAAACCTGTCGAATTAATAAAGGTTTTCCTGCTTGTTCATTATTTAGTCATATATAGATAAATGTTTATAAAAATAGTAAAATTGAATAAATTATAAATTTAAGCATTAAATTTTAAAAATTTGAATGTAACAGTAAATTTCAATTTCAGTGTAGAATGCCAAAAATTTGATCTAAAAAGCCTTTAAAATGTGGCTTACGGCCACATTACATTGAAACACAGGTTCCTGTACAATCACCGATGTTAAGCAATGTTGAGCCTGATCAGTACCTAGATAGGTGACCACTTGGGAATACCAAGTGTTGTAAGCTTGGATGTGAAATGAATAATGGCTGGGAATTGTTAATCAGAGTTTCAATTCCTGTTGATGGTCAGTTTCACTGCCCCACTTTTCTTGTGTGTGCGTTTTAGATTAGAGGGTGTGCGCAAAACATTTTTACAGTTATATAAAGAAAATCTCTATGGATGTTATTTCAGTAAAAAAAATCATTTTGAAAATTTGTTCCTAATCTTACCAAAAATAAGTTAAACTCAAAAAAATACATTTTTGAGAGACAGTGTTTGCATAATTTAATAAAACACATTTTCTTTTTAATTGGGCAGAAGAAAAGCCTACACTTGAAATTAAAAATCACTTTTTTTTTTTTTTGTTATCAAATAAAGACATGTTGGAAGAATATGAAAAAGATTCATTTCATTTTTGAGTGTGAACCTATTTAAAAAAAAATTTTTTAATGTCATTTCAGCAAGCGTGAGATTACTTTTGTATGCATGTTCAAAAAGGAAATAATTTTGAATTACCTCCTTCCCAATCAGAAGATAATATGACATTAATTCAATCAATAACTCTTAAAATCAGAATAATTAAAAAAAAAGACCTCATTAATGCAATTAATTATCTTATGGCATCAAAATGTAAGGAAATAATAAAAGCGATGAATTAAACCCAAAATTAAACTCGAGTATAATTTTAGTAATTTTTAATTAATTTATTTTTATACTTCTAATCCTAATGATAATAAAAATAAAAATAATGATAATAATAACAATAATATACTTCTAATCATAATGATAATAAAATTATTAATTCCATTAAGTTTCATAAAACTAAAAGCGTATAGAATAAAAAATTATATTCTTAAACTCTTGGTTACGTAAGGTTAAAAGGTGATTTACTTTTAGTTTTAAACAAATACAAATTTCTCGATTATTGCACTGCTAGTCTTCCGTATTCCTTTTCTTAATTTTTCGCGCGTTTTTTTTTTTTAAATTTTTTTTTTTTTTTTTAGTCGAGTATTACGGGACAAAATTATTGTCTGACCTATAACAACACAGGCTACTTTGCATAAAGAAACGTTATTATGTTTTCAGCAAAACGTAAGCATTACGAATCCTTAAATTTACTGACCTCGAAATACATGTCTAGGACAAATATTAGATTTTTATTTTTTAATTTTGTTGAATTTTTTTGTCTATATGGCAGTTTAATAGATGAGTGACGAAAGAACGTGTCATTGTCTTTTTAAAAAAATGCCTAAAAAGTAAATCTTTATTTATATCCTTGTCCGGGAATTTATTTTTCATACAAATTAGCTTTCTTTAATTTAATTTTCAAGAAGACATTTTCTTAAATTATTTAAAAAAATCGTTTATCGGGATTCTATGAAGTATGCGGCGTTACGTATATTTTTTAAAAATATTTTATAATGAAATAACGTCAGTACAATTCATTCATTAATAGATAAGTTGTGAAAATTTCATTTAAATCGGGTAATTCCCTGATTTTTGGTAATTTAAAAAAAAAAAACAAAAAAAAACAATGAGCTGTGGTTTTTCTTTTTTTCGCTTTCATTTCGGAACTTTAAAAAATGGATTCATTTTGGTTCGGTTGGCGGAACCAGAATTATTGAATAAAATACGAACAAAAATTATCCTGAGAAAAAGATACTTTTTTTCTGCAAAAATAATTTTTAAAAAGTCAATTCTTTAAAAAACAAAATTTAAGAAGGCCGGAGCGTACAACGGCCGAAACGTTGTGACAAATATGGCGACAAAGATGAAGACAATAGTCCGACTAAATGTAAATACAATACATAATACCTCATCTCAGAAATATAGACAGACACAAAATTTAAATTATTGCACTACTATTTTTAAGGTGTCATGATTTTTTAAACAGTGCTATCCATTTCATTTGACATAAACTCAAATGATTTGTTGAGGATATTTAAACAGATTATTTTTCATTCCGATAAAGAAAACAGTATAAAACTTAAGAACAAATATTAAATTAATGCAGCGATTAAAAAAGTAAGTGATCATTCATTGATGTAAGAAGTTGTTTTTTAACATATTCAAATTCAATTGAATATAAAATATATTATAAATTATGAAGAAATAAAAAAGACATCTGCCTTTTCACTTTTTTTTTTATAGCACAAACCGAATTCAGATGGAATTATAGGCTGTGAATAATAAAACAGATGAAAAGTACATATATAGATCTTTAAAAATTACCTTTTTACATATGGAATCCAAAACGGAAAATTGACGATGTTTGCTACTCCTTATTTTCAAGTACTATCCAAATTTGGTCAACTTGTTTTTTTTTTCAACACAACTTCCATATTGTTTGTTCAATTCATAATATAATAATAAATCTGAAGTTAGATTTTTTAAATAATAGCACAGAGAATGAAGTTCTAGAAGAAGAAAAAGGGAAAGAAAAATACAAAGCAAATAAATAATGATGGAGAAAAATTATGAGAAAACACAACAAAGACCGCTACACGGTGAAGTATATAATTTCGTCCTACTTAAAATATTGTTCCAAGTGTAAAACGACGAGCTTAAATTAATTTTGCTAAAGCTATATTTTTAATTTAAAAAATATGTACAAACTTTTGACGGTAAATGTGAGACGAATGTACAACATTGCAATGAAACTCAATATTTTCAGCAAAAAATAGTCAGAACGAAATCGGCAAACTTTAAATTTCGGACCCGCAAAGAAACGGCATATCAAAAGGACGGTTTTTCTCTTGACACCGCTATTACTGTATACTCCCTCAGCAATGTTTATATTTTATTTTATTTCTTTTTTAATAAGATTTTAACAATAAAACCTAGATTTTATCAAGTTTGGGGCATTTTTTCCTCGTGGTATGCTTTTTTTCTTTTTTAGAGATTTTGTGGTGCTAAAACTAAACAAAAATATTACACACTAACTAGACTAGAGAGAGAGATTGTTTATTTACAAGATTAATTTTACAAGAGTTTAAAAAAAAATATCATCCAGCTACTTACTATTTTTTACCATTTCCTTAAAAAAATATTTATTATTTACTATTTTATAAAGAAATAAATTAAATATGAAAACAAGTTATAAAAATATGTAAACCAAAAATTTTGTTATTGCATGAAGCATGCCTAGAAAATCTGCAACAAGGTAGAATGGACACTAAGCATTCTTGACCAAAGCAATCGTCTAAGCCAGTGAATTGTGTATTTTGGAATGGTTTTAAAATCTCAGCTGATTGCCAATCACTTCGAATATTCATATATTTTTATGAAATTAATCCTAATCTAACAACTAAAAAGTGTAGGGTGTTCTAATAACTTGGACCGATTTTAAATGTGAATTAAGTTTAAGCGTCTAACAATTTAACAACTTAAGCTTAAGTCAAGTCTTTGGCAATTTCAACCATGGAAAATTAACAATCAAACAACGTGTTATCGAAGCCTAGTAAAATGGATGTTCAAACAGAAAGGCATTTCGCACACTTCGCGAATTTTTGGTCGACATAATCGACCAAACGAGAGTGCAATTGGAAAAATTGTTCGTAAATTCAAACAAACTGGGTTGGTGGCAGAAGTGAAAAAACACCATTGCGGGCTCGTTTACTCCATTCAGCTGAAAATTTTGCTGCAGTGCACGAGAATGTGGCCCGATTCGTCATCGCGCACAGCAGGAATTGAACCTCTCAACAACGTCACATTGAATTTTGACAAAAGATTTGTCTCTACAGTACACGCTTACAAAATTCAATTGACAAAAGAACTGAAACCTGCTGACCATTTGAAGCGCCGTACATTCGTCACTTGGGTGCATGAGCAAAGACAAGCCGATGAAGATCCTTTAAAGCCTATTTTCATATTCGTTAATAAGCAGAATTGTCGCATTTTTTGCTAGCGGAATCATTAGGCCGTACAGTGTAACCCGGATATAAGATAGATTTTTCTCTGGTCCCAAATTAGAGCCTGTGTTAATGTATATAAATTAGACCAAACCCGGATATAAGATAAACCCGTATATAAGAGACTTCTTATCCGGTCGCGACAACTCTCTTATATCCGGGTTACACTGTATTTATAAATTTGAACGTCCATTTTAAGCTTTGATAACTTTAACATGTTTGATTGTTAATCTTTCCATGGTAGAAATTGCCAAAGACTTAAGTTGCTAAATCATTAGATGCTTAAACTTAATTCACATTTAAAATCGGTTCAAGTTATTGGAACACTTTAGTTCTATGCAACGTTCAAAATTTTAATGACAACAAAAATGTTACACATTGTTGTTAGATGTTGTTAGGTTTACAAGATTAATTTTATATTTACAAGTTTTTTATAATGTTGTAAATATAAAATTAACCTTGTAAATAAGTAATAGGTGAACCAACTACAATGCAATATTTATCATTTACAATTTTATAAAGAATTAATTATGAAAACGAATTTTTTTAATTGTAAATGTATAAAAATTTACAAAGTTCTAAACATGTGACTGCATGGTGTTGTATGAGTGTAAGAAAAGGCAAGAGGTGAAGTTCATGGGCTATGTGGGAAAAAACACTGTTATCTCTAGACTCAAAGAGATCAAGATTGTAGAGATTAGGAAAACAACTTGCTGAGAATATGTTCCACAAAGGAGCAATTCTTAAAAAGCAGCAGTCTGAATGGAACTTAGTATAGGAATAGGAAGGGAAAGGGGATAGTTCACTCTTGTGTATGTGGCATGGTGGGTCCCCACTTGTAAAGATCAGGGGTGACAGGACTAAAGAATGTAGCTCGTCGGAAGACATAAAGACTCACATTTCATCTGTGGAAAAGGGGTTGCAGGGTGGAATTTAATTACCTACAAGGCTGTGTAGAGACTTTTATCAAGACAGTCAAGTGAGGACTGGGCAGCTCTAGCTCAGGTATGACAGCAATACTCCATTTTGGTCTGATCTGGCTCTTGTAAAGATAGAGTATAACAGAGGAAGTCCTACAATATATATCCAGGGCAATGGTCCTCATGATGATTTTATCATCATGCCTTGCTGATTCGGTGAGTAACAACAGTTAACAGATTAGTTGTGGATCTACCTGGGCAAAAGCCATACTGGTTATCACTCAGGTGTCTGTTTCTGCTGAGGTGTTCAAACAACCCTATTGTTAATTATAGATTCAATGAGTCTAATGGGTTGATATTGCAACAGGCAAGAACACTCACACACATTCATAAAAACATTGTTATATGACTTAATCAAGATCTCTTTCTGATTCACAAATATATTTCAGCAGACATGTTGGCAGGATGTGAGTGCTAGGAAATGCAAAATTTTCTGCACAGGGGCTCCAATCATCACATCCAGCCCACAAAACAAATCCCCACAATAAAATGCAATAGCCAATCGTTCCCGCTGAGTAAAAGATGATGTTGGGAGCCACCAGATTTGCTTAAAAGAACGCCCCTCATAAATGACCGACACAGTAACAAGCTGAAAGGCTACCTGTTGACACATGGGTGTGCTGTCACCATCCCACCATGGTCGCTTCTCTCATCACAACCATGACTTTGACCAAGCTACATTAATCTCGCCAGACTCTTCACACACAGAATGCAGCTGACAAGCCAGTTCTGATACCACCACCATGATTTCTAACACTGTTTTCACCATCCAGCTCCAGGCCTACCTCATTGTCACCAACTGTGACCTCGTTTAACCAACCAACTCCTGGACCTACAGACAACATCCTTACACTTAAATTGTTTTCCTTACCAACGGCAATGAAGGAACCGCATATGAACAATTGTTGCCGCCTTTCACACAACTATTTATATATTCTGAATTTTGACCAATAGATGTTGAAATTTTAATCCTTTTTTGTTTCTTTCCTTTAAAACCATAGGGCACTCAGCTGACACCTTCCATGGACTTGAGGAGCATCTCTCTTTCAGGCAGCCATTGAACAGTTTTGCTAGAATTAGAGATAAATTCTGAGTTGATATTCTTAACCACTGAGGTTTTATCTGGACCAGTGACCTTAGAATTAAGGCTTTTGAAGAATTTGGAAACTTCTCACACTGGGATAGATATATTACACAGTTTGTGCTCCATCAGGAGGTGGAAGTCAGGAAAACGTTGGTATTTATCATCTGAGGCAAAGTTGTTTTTGTTTTTTTATCCTGTTGGAGCTGTTTGCTATTTAAAGGAGAAAATTTTTACTGCAAAAGCAGAAATGAATGGATCACCTCAAGTCAGAAGCTGTGAACTGTGACGATAAAGACGGCTCCTCCTCCTCCAACTACTACTACTACTGTTGCTGAAGAAGAAAAAAAAATCTATGAGAATTCTTTGCAAAGAATGTCTTTTTCTAAACTAGAAATTCTTATCTCATTCAAATGTCTTTTCTAAACCGGACATTTGTGAACGTTTGATTTAAATCAAAATATTTTGGGTATCATGGTAAAGGTTCAATAATCTGCAATTAGTTGATAAACCATAAAAAATGAATGAATCAATCAATCAACCTTTCTAACATGATTTTCTATTCTTTGTGTTAGATGTCTACAGATAACCGTTGACATTGCATTTAAATTTTTAAAGATCAAAGTTGGCCAGGAAACAAAAAGCCAGAAGAGAATTCCACAGGTGAGAAGTGTGATAGAAGAAACTGTTAGCATAAATCTTATGGTGACATCTAGACATTTCAATTGTACAGGAACTGGTGTTTCAATGTGATGTGGCCATAAGCCTGATGAAAATATGGGTCTCCACAATAGATTTTAGATTACAATCAAAAAAAGGTGTGTAAATATTATATATTATAATCTAATACTTTTATATTGTACAGAAACTGAGCCATGTATATTAAAGTGTTTCTTATGGGGGGATTTGATAAACTTTTGGCATTACTGGATACTCCCTTCCCTTCTGTTAGTCTGTTAAAATGAGTGTTATCATAAAAAAATTGTTAACAATTCCTTAATGATATTGTCAAAATAATGTATAAATACAACATATTCTTATATCTTAATCATTTAATTTAATGAACACTATTCAGATCCTTTTACAAAGTAAAAAACAAAAAGTAGCCTCCTTGATTTCATTTGGATTTAATAGACTTTTGACCTTACTGGATACCCTATCCCTCCTCTGGTCTGTTAAAGTGAGAGTTTCTTTTAAAGTTAGTGCATAAAGTTTTAAAATTAGTCCTCGAATTGATGCCATTTTATTGATGAAAATTTAGTTAGAAATTCAATTAGGAAAACCGAATGGGAAGAACATAATCATGCATTCTATTTTATAAAAATAAAGACAATTCTATTTTGGTCACTGGGGGGGGGGGGGAATCAGAGGCAAAGATTTTAGTCTCTGGAAAGATAAGGCTGTAAAAGAATAACTTTTCAAAGAGCTCAAATATTTCTATTTTTTGTGAAGTGATTTTCTTTTTTCTAAACAAATATGAAATGAATTGAAGAACAATATTAAACCCATTTTATGCAAATTTCAAAGTTGTCTTTTAAATGATGTTGCATAAAAACTGTGAATTATGGTGACATGAAGATCTATTCATTCTACAAAATTTCCCTCCAAAATGTGTATTAACAAGTGAAAAGTCAAAGATGACCTCATAGAAAATAAAAAAATACACACATTCCCTGGAAGTAATCTTGTCAGACATACATAAGCAAACTCAAAATAACATAAAAAATATAGTCAGTAATGTTTAATCTTCATACCTCTAAAAAATTGTGTACAAAGGATGATTATTTCCTTGACACTGTTATTACTGTATACACTTTTGACTCCCTCAGCAATATTTATTTACAAGATTATAAAAAATATATGAACCAAGTACGTGATATTCATTATTTACTCTTTATAAAGATTTGATATTTACTATTTTATAAAAAAAATTATTAAAAAATTTACAAAATATATAAGCCAACTAAAATGCAATATTTATTATTTACCATTTTATAAATAACTTTGAAAACAATTTTTTTATTCCCTCTAATAGTGTTTAATATCTGTTATTTCTCAAAAATAAAAAAATTGTACAAATCCATTATTGTTATAGACAAGCGTATGGTTGCAAGACAGAAATACGACAACAGCAGAAACAGACTTACGTGATTTATTTCAATAGGAACGTGTGGTTTTGGGACAGCTACCTTATGGTATAGTTCATAAGGGTTGATCTCTCATAGTAGTTCCCACTGGTTGGCATGACATTCCTGCTGCTGACTGCCCAAACCGACCGTGACAGATCTCTTCCCCAGCCTCCCGTTGACTGCTTTGTACTTCCCCGTCTGACCCTTTTTATGGCTTAACGGGCTCGAAAAACGACTCGAGTATAATTAGGAGGGAAGCATTTTTATTGGTCGAAAAATAGAAGCACTTTGAAATATTATTTTATTTTTCGACCAGAACTCGTGCGTTGGGCCTATGCGTGAACAACGATTATGGTCATTTTGTGACGGGGCTTTGTCCCGTTCACATACGACTCTCGCTCTTGAGTATGTTAGTTTATTTGCCTGCAAATCAGCCAAGATATGTCTTATTTTATTTCATAACATTATCATGTTTGGGTTTTATTAAAATTCTAATCATCAAATTTTAAAACAATATACATGGCTAAGGATGTCAAAAGCGTATACAGTAATCGTAGTGTCAAAGAAATAACCATCCTTATGACATTGCCTTGTAGTCTTCTGCTCTTATGAATGTTTGTGATTTATAAATGTTAAAGTCTATAATTAGGAAGACTGTTTACTATTAATATTCAAGCCCTTTTATTAACAGCTCTCACATTTGGTATATGCAATTATCAGACCCATGAGAAGGTTTTCACATTATACAAAATTGTTCATGGGGAAAGATGAGAGTCTACATCTTTCTTGTCAAACTGGTTTATCTTTAACTGTAACAATTACTGTTTATAATCATTAAGTGTAAGGCTATAATTTCTTATTAATGTCTCAACAAGAAAAATAATTTGTATGTTTTCCAAAAAAAAAAAAAAAACATTTCATTGTATAGAGTTTTTTTTTCTCCAAAATAGTATTCTCAAATTTTCCCAGAATTTCTTCATTAGAAATTTACCAGAAACATATGGAACTTGATTTCATTTTTTGCTTTTCGGCAAACTGATTTATACGACTGCTGTCAACACAATGTCCATCAGGTGAATAATGACAAGAAAAATTCTAAGCCATTTTAAAACTTAATAGAATTTAAACGACAATGACAAAAATTCTTATAAAAATTCATTATACATCTAAATATTTTTTTACAAAGACAATAGTATCCTTAATACATCTTATTTATAAAAGCAAATGAAAGCTTTTCTAATTAAATAATGTCATAGTTCTATTGCATCTTACTTTTATTTTATGATTTGAAGCAGATTTTCTGTAAATGTTGATTCTGTTTGACATAAAACACTTATTTTTCTTAAATGGCAGTAATGGCAGTAATGCCACTAAAACACAAGGGATTACAGGGTGTGGAAGAATTAAGAACAGAAACAATAATGATGAGCAGAAAGAGAAGAAAGTAATCAAAAGGACAGTAGATAGCGATTGACATTGCATTTAAATTTTTGCAGATTAAAATTGGCTGGAAAAGCATGGAAGTGGAAGGGCGTTCCACAAACGAGAAGTGCGAGAGAGGAAACTGGTAGCATAGAATTTACAGCTACATATAGCCAGCTCAGCAGTAAATTGATGAGGTCTCAACATCAGTCTAGTACTATGCTTAAATTCAAAAACTCTAGGTACCAGAGTGAAGAGCTCAACTAATATGAAGATATTTACAGTGGTGGAAAAGTCACTGAAGCCAAGCCACCAGATCAGGACCAATAATATTGCAAATTCATTGGATCTTATCAAGGAGCTCAAGGTAAATATTTCATTTGTTAATCATTCGGATGAGAGCTTATATGAATCAAATTTAACTATGCTTTTTTTCATTAAGCAGAAATTTCATCTACAATATTATATATGTGTGTTAAAATTCAAATCAAATATGGATTGGAATCCAACAGGATAAGATAAAGAACAAATGAGAAATGTTTATCAATCTAACATGTTTCGCTTTTATTTAAGCTTTGTCAGAAATTGAGAGAATACAGACAAAAAACAGAACTCAGGTATTTTCAATTTTGTTTGGACTGATTCACATTTGGTCAGTACTCCTTTGAACCCATTCTTAAAGAATCTAACTTATACCTATCTAATACAAAGAGTACGTATGTAAAATCAACCCCAGATTAATAGAATACCATCCCACTACACTGTCTGACCACACAAAAGTGAAAACTTCAGAACTCCTCCTACTAGATTGACACACATACACAATTATGAATACACATTACCATCTGATGCCAGCTTAGACATATTAGAATTTTTACAAATTACATATATATAGAATTATTTTAATGCACATGACAAACCAATGAATCGATCAAAACAAAATTGAAAATAACAAAAGTTCAGTGTTTTTATCTGTTTTCACTCAACCACTGATGAAACTTTAATAAAAGTGAAACCGGTTAGATTAATAAAAGTTTCCTATTTGTTCTTTATCTCATATATATATATACACATACACACACACACACATAAACAAACAATAAAAATATTGTTATGCTATATTATTGATAAACATGCTCAATATCAGGGATAGAGCATATATCTAAATAACGAGTGGCGAGTCTGTTTCATACTTGGCTGCATGGAGTGAAGATTGCAATTATGCATGAAACAGACTATCGCCACTCGGTCTTGACTCAAGGTCTACATATGTATGCATGTACTAATAATTCAATCAGTAGAAATCCTGAAGTTACCTAAGCACTAAAATGCATGCAGAAACAAGAGCCCAGCAATTCCTTTGGTGTCTTCTTTTAATTAGTAGCAGATTCCAATATTGTCTGGTAATGAAGATTTATATATTTCAGTAGAACATATTTCCCGACTTATCCGTTGAATATTTATGAACCAACAAAGAATTTAGCAAAATCATGGCTGCTGTCATGAGGGTCATTGCTTATGCGCCAATGAAGTGAACGTTTGTGAAAATGAATAACAACAACCTACAGAAGAATATGGACTCTGCTCACTGTGTCCACATATACCTCTAAAACATTGACTTGCTGTAAGAACCACCGTTCACGAAAACGGTTTCTCTTCCAAGTGCATTTGCTTATGTGTTATTAAAACTGACTTTGTGAAAATGAAGATTCACAAACTTTACCAGAATATGATTTCTTTTCAAGTGTGTATCCATGTGTGCTGCACTAAATCTGCTTTCTGTGAAAAAGAAGAAAACACTTCAGAAGAATAAGATTTCCCTTCTGTATGTGTCCGAATGTGTCGCATCCAATGAGATTTCTGTGAAAACGAAGATCCACATACTTCACAAAAATATGGTTTCTTTTTAGTGTGTGTTCGAAAGTGTCTTGTCAAATTTTTTTTCTGTGAGAACGAAGAGCCACACTCTTCACAAGAATATGGTTTCTCCCCAGTGTGTGTTCGCATATGATTTACTAAATCTGACTTTCTTGAAAAGGAATATCCACACACATCACAAGAATATGGTTTCTCTCCAGTATGTGTCTGCATGTGACCCATCAAATGGGATTTCTGCGAAAATGAAGATCCGCATACTTCACAAGAATATGGTTTCTCTTTAGTGTGCGTACGAATGTGTCGCACTAATGTTGTTTTGTATGAAAACAAAGAACCACACACTTCACAAGAATATGGTTTCTCTCCTGTATGTTTTTGCATATGTTTTATCAAAGATGACTTTTGAGAAAATGAAAGCCTACACTTTTCACAAGAATAAGGTTTCTCCCCAGTGTGTGTTCGAATATGTTGCAGCATACTGGATTTCTGTGTAAATGAAGATCCACATATTTCACAAGAATATGGTTTCTCTCTAGTGTGTGTTCGAATGTGTCTCAACAAATTTGTTTTCTGTGAGAATGAAGAGCTACACTCTTCACAAGAATATGGTTTCTCTCCAGTGTGTGTTCGCATATGATTCAACAAATCTGACTTTTTTGAAAAGGAAGATCCACAAACATCACAAGAATGTGGTTTCTCTCCAGTGTGCGTTCGTATATGTCCCATCAAGTGGGATTTCTGTGCAAATGAAGATCCACATACTTCACAAGAATATGATTTCTCTCCAGTGTGTGTTCGAATGTGTTGCACCAATGTTGTTTTGTGTGAAAACAAAGAGCCACACACTTCACAAGAATATGGTTTCTCTCCTGTGTGTGTTTGTATATGTTTTATCAAAGATGATTTCTGGGAAAAAGAAAGTCTACACTTTTCACAAGAAAAAGGCTTCTCTCCAGTGTGTGTCCGAATGTGTTGCAGCAAATTGAATTTACGTGCAAATGAAGATCTGCATACTTCACAAGAATATGGTTTCTCTCCACTGTGTGTTCGTATGTGATTACACAGATCTGATTTTCCTGAAAAAGAGGATCCACACTTTTTGCAAGAATATGGTTTCTGTTCAGTGTCAATTGGTATGTGTTTTTGTAATACTGAATTTGTTGAAAATGTAGAACTTTTAATTCCTTGGAAACATTTTTTGCTAATAAACTTTTCCATATTTTTTTAAGTATCACATGTAAAACTCTCAAGAATGTGTATAATAGATTGGAGAATTGTTTTCACAGGATCAAGTGGCAATATTTCTTTGCATTGTTGGAACATCTGTGAAGAAAACAAAAATATTTTACAATATAAAAATTGGATGATATTATTTCAGTTTCTGTAGAGTTTATTTTTTATTTTAAAATACTTGTAATTAGTAGAAATACAACATTCATCTCCACAACGTAATTATATTTTCAAACAGCATTTGTTCCTATGACTGAAATCAATTGTAATCCTCAGGTGGTGTTATGGGAATGGAAACATAAAGCATCATCTTAGTTAATACTCAGTTTTTTGTCATCTCATCAAATCATGCATTTAAGAACTAGAATCCTGATAAAATGTTGAGTAACTTACTGTGGAAACAAAACATTTCTTGTATTATAAGACAATAACAACAATTATCTGATAATTTGGGAATAGATAAATATACAGTGCTTATTGACTCAAAACACAGGCAGGATTAACAGCATTAATTTAATGGAGATATAGGGTGGTTTAATGGCCAGCAAGCTAGGTTGGTTGATCCTTATGAGCAAGTTCAATAGGCGATCTATACTCATGCCAAAATTAAGCTTAGTAAATGACAACTTCATAGAGGCCTATAATCACTGACCAGATTAATGCTTTTTTTCGTTATTTGCTGTCACGCAGCTTGGTTGATGTCTCTTATCATTTTTCAAATCATAACATTGTGCATAAAAAATACATTACTTCCTATTGCATTATATGATTAAAATATGAGTTTATTTTCCCTTTATAACACAACATCCTTGTTTTTTTTTTTTTCTTTTTCAGAGAGATAACATTAACTTACCTAAGTTTTCTCTCCAACAATGACATAGCGGAAGTAATTACATCTATTTCAACATTAAAATTATTTATGACATATTTTCCTGGGTCACTCAGTAAAGTCACCGAGAATCCGTTCCATTTCCACCATTTTAGTTGCCCAGGAATGTGAATGTGTCAGAACATGGGAAGAATGTCTACACAAACATCATCGAATCAATCTTCAGAAACGAAAACAGATTGACTATTTTGTGTTCAGTTTCAAATTTTTTTTAAATATCACCTGAAGAAGGCCAGAGCATCTAATGGCCGAGACGTTGTGAATATGACGATAAAGATGAGGACAACAGTTTGAACAATATAAATAGTGTAAATAGTTACAATAACTTATATACAATATGTAAGTTATAAATTATTTAAACTTAGAAATTTGAATATAAAAGTAAATTTAAAATCCAATTTTGGTTTGAAATGACTAGGTTTTCTTGTAAAAGTATTTAAAAAGGAATATAATAATATTTAACAGCAAAATCTAAATCATGGCACAATTTTAATGATGGCAATATTTAATGTTACCCATCTTTGAGGATACTTACCTTGTTACAGAAAATTTCCTTTTCATTCAAGCAAAGAGAACAAAATAAAAACTTAAGAACAAATAGTAAGTTAAGACTAAAATTAAAGAATAAATGATCATTCATTACCGTCTAAATCTGTACCTATTCGACTGTATATAAATAAGTAAGAAATAAAGTTGCCGGTCTTACTTTTAAACACAAACAGAATTTGGGCAGAATTATCAGCTGTGAATAATTAAAACTTGTTGAAAGCAAATTTCATTCTTATTTTACTACTTGCCTTTGACATCTGGAATTCAAAAGGGTAATGATAATACTGTTCAAATGAGAAAACTGAAAATGCCTGCTTTTCCTTATTTTCAAGTACGTATCATCCAAAGTTGATTAATATTTGTTGAATGATTCTCCATCAACACATATACTGTTTGTTCAATTCGTAATAAATTTGAAATTAGATGCTGAAAAGATTGGCATAAAAAGTAGCTTGTTTATATATATATATATTATACACACACCCACAGTGTGATGTGTAAATTATTGCCATTTTATATTTTTAATTTTGCACATGTGAGATTTTTTATTTTGTTGACAGCAGAGTATAAGTAAGGTCAACTGAGTACCATCTGTGAGAAAAAGAGTACCATGGCACAATTCACTCTGCTAGAAATTTTGAAGCAGCATGTTGTATTGCTTGGCATTTGCACTGGAAGCTCCAATATGAACATTCAGGACATTACAGAGGATTTGGAAATAGTTGGAGGAGTCTAATGGTGATTATGAAGGTATTTGGAGTGATTAGTAGTGATGACGATATTATGCCTCCATTCATCTTCCTACAGGGTCTCAGACTGAACATGGATGCCTACATCAAGTGCTTGAGGAGGTAGTGCTGCCCTGGGTCAAAAGGGTGGCTGCTAGAAGACCGTATATTTGACAACAGGACTCTGCACCATGCTACACAAGCAGGAGAACCCAGTTACGGCTGTCAGACAATTTCTGCAGCCACATCACCCCTGACATCTGGCCACCTAACTCCCCAGACTGCAATCATGTGAGAGACCAAAAAAAACTCTGTGTAACACAAAAGATGAACTGAAAGCAAGGATTATGACAGTATTCGCCAACTTAAACAAGGAGACCATCCAGAAGAGTTGCCGGAGATTCTGAAGTCGGCTGGAGCCTGTGGTTGAAGCCATTGGTGATTTTATTGAAGAAATTTACTCTTTACCATTTCAAGATATTTTTGTGTTATTTTGGTAAATATATGTTATAATGAGATGTCAGTGTTATTTTCATTTTTGCATAATTTAGATGACAATTCATACATTGCACAGTGTGTGTGTGTGCTTCTACAGATTCACTAAAAAATGAGCATACCATTATGTAAAAAATGCCCCAAGTTTTATCCTCAAAATCTTTGTTATTATTAAGTAAAAAAACTGAAAGATTTTTTGATTACTAAATTTTTAAAATCCTTTTTAGAATGTTCAAAATTCTATTTTTATTTTACTTTTGCATGTTGATGGGGGTGCTGTCAAAGATTAGTATAGGAAATTTTAGCATCTATTTTATGGTGAAAAATACATTGATTTGGAAATTCTAGCAGAAATCATATAATTATTGGATTTTAATTAAATTTTCAGGATTATCTAAAAATGAATGAAATTATTTTAGTTTTTTTTTTGTTTTTTTTTTACATCTATTACCCACCACTTAATTTTATGAAATTTTGAGAAATTAAATTTTGTACTGCTTAATGTTTATATTACTTAAAAATAGAAGTCCTTGGAGAATCTAAATCTTTAATTTCTTTTTGTGAATTAGGATCCCCAGTTACTGAAAATCTGCTCTGAATCATAAAATAAAAAAATGCAATAAAACTCAGGTATTTAATTAAAAAGGCTTTTAATCGCTTTTACGAATAAGATATATTATGGACACTGTTGATAAAAAAATATTTGATAATTTTTACAAGAACTGTTTTCATTTTTTTAAAATAGTCATGGTGTTCAGATTGTAATAAGTTTTAAAAATAAAATATATGATTAGTAAATATAGTTTTACTTAATAACAATATTCCCTAAAAATGAACTCCTCAAAATCGAACTTTAAAAGATTCAAAAACTTTATAAATTATTCAATTTTAAACTGTAAAAACTGAAAACAAATCTTGTAAAAATTCATTTTACATTGAAAAATTTTTTTCTTCAGACAATATTCTCTCTAATATATATTATTCATAAAAGCACTTAAAAGCTTCTCCAATCAAACGATGTCTTAGTTTTATTGCATTTTCTTATTTTTCGATTCAGAACAGATTTTTGGTAAAACTGGGTCTGATTTTGCAAAATAAAATCAGTGATTTAAATTCTTCAAAAAAAATTCTGCTTTTAAGTTAAAACTTAAAAGCAGAATTTTTTATATTAGTTAAAACTTTTAACTAATATAGTCACTACAAATTATCTCAATGAATTTCTGGAGCTTTCATAAAATTATGTAAGGGAGTTGAAACTTCTGTAAAAAGAAATATTTTTTCTAATAACAAATATTTTCAAAAATAATTTCATTCATTTGTGAATAAGTCCTGAAAATTTCATTTAACTCAGAGAATTATTTGATTTTTGCAAGAATTTCCAAATTAATCTGTCTGTCACTACAAAAAAAAAAAAAAAAAAAAAAAGGGTGAAAATTTATGCTAAAAGTTAGTACAACCCTCAATGCAAGAAAAAAATTTTTAATCAAAATTTTAAATGTTCTAAAAAGGAGTAAAGTTTTAATAAAATAATCAAAAATTACTTTGATCCTTCCTCTTAATAATAAAGATTTTGATAATAAATAAAACTATGTTTTGATTTCGGTTTGGAGCATGTTTTCATAACGGTATACTGAATTTTTAGCAATCTCATGGAGATACCTACTATGAATCAAATATTTTCCCCAACAAATAAAATGAAATGAATCAAAAAAAAAAAATAAATAAATAAAAATAATAAAAACATGATATTTGTAAAAGGATTATTTGAGTTGGAACACTTAAACAAGAATGACTTCATCACAAGTGAAAAATATAACAAATTCAGTGTCATCAATGTACCTCTGTTTAGTCAGTTATGTGTCATGCATGATACATGCTTAGGCAATCATGTATCTTTCGATGCATGACTGACGAGGCAGATTTTTCCTGCAGTAGGTTGCCATTTCTTTCATCCAATTTATCCATAGCTTGGGGGAGAAGAAGAGAATTCATACCTTTCCCAGGGGTTTAGCACAAAATTTGACTGGAATTCGAACTCGGCTCTCCAATTCTTCGATCCGAGCCTCTGTTCATTACTTCACCATACCTCTGTTACTAAATATAAATTAGCCTTTTAAAATATATCATTCACGGAAAACTCTTTCTTTTGTGTGGCAAAACTGGTTATCTCCCTTTATCCTCGTTTTGAAGTAAATTCTTTTAATTTAAATACACTTTAATTACAACATAAACTACAAGAAGACAGAATGCAAGAGGATGAGCCCAAAATGCAAATTACAGATCGGGAATACCAAAAAATAGTACAAAAATTTAAATATCTATTAGAAAGTGTTAGGATGGAGAGTGCGACACTGAAATATAAAGACGAAAGAAAGATGCATCCCCACCCAAAAAAGCTAAGCAAGGTATTATTAAAACTAAAAGAGAGAAATAAAAACCTCGCTAGAAAAAGAAAAAAGTAATGAACTGTTACGTGATATCTGTCTTACTATATGGCAAAGAATGCTAGACAATCTCCGCAAAGATGAAGAAAGGACTGGTTGAAGTAAAAAAAAAAATGTGGTTCTAAGGATACCATGGGAAGAACATGTGAGCAACGATGAGGTTTTAGAGAAAATGGAAAGAAAAAGGAAACTTATATACTTAACATCAGGAAGAAACAGTTAAAATTTCTGGGGCACATAATGAGGGAGGAGGAATGGCAGCGCCCGGGATACGGATTGTGACTGGCGTATCTGGGTTTTTTTTTTAGCATGAAATGGCAAACCACATTAACATCCTAAATTTACATCATGGTTGCATAATAATAATGCATGCGGTCAAAGAAACTTCACGTTTTTATTCTAATTATAAAGATTTGGCCGTTTATTGCTATGTTGATGGTGCTGTCAATAAATTCTCGACTAGTATGTTTTACTTTTATTAACAACCTCTTCAGTTTTGCTTTTAAATTCGTTAAATTCCGTTCGGATTTGTCTTTTTTGTGTAAAAAGAATGTTCAAAATTGATTTTTGTGTCAAAAAGTTTATTTTGGGAGTGTAATAAAATTTTAAAACAACAATAATATTTTTGGTGCAAGAAAAAAAAAACAAAGAAGAAATTGCCGCCAGCGATCAATACATTGAATTACAGTTAGAGATTCTCAACACTTTAAAAAGTAATTTAGAATTTTATTCCAGGACAAGAAATACAATTCAAAGTAAAACCAACAATCAGTTTTATCCAAAATTTCGGCAAATACCGAGCGAAATGGGTGAGGAAGTCCACAAAAGGTCTCTCTGAAAGAAAGATTTATACTTCTACAAAGAAAACAATTTCATATTAATTACATAAAAATATAATTTTACAGAGATTTTTAAAAAAATTATAGCAATTGATTTTCTTTTTCTTAAAACACGTTTTAAATTACTTTAAAACAGAGTTAACAAAAATAAAAGAAAAATACTCTTACATTTTATGTTGATGTCAAATTTCCTTTGGTTTTTCAGTTTTTTAGTCTGAAAGAAGTTGACTATGAGAATGAAAATGTAACTGTTTCAACAACTAAGAATCTTTTTAGTAGTTTTTTATGGCATTCTATCTCCGCACCCACCCTTTTTATATCTGTTGAACTTTCTTTTCATTACCAGTTCACAGACATGAAAAATCAAAATGAAAGAACTGACGCCAAAGTTTTAGACTTCACACATAGGTATGAAAAAAACGTTGAATTCAATTATTAGAGATATAGACATTTTTTAAATCTAATATTAAATTTATTTTAACTATTTTATTTATTTTTAATGTCTAATTTTAGGTGTATTGTTCGTTCAATTGGTAACAATAAATTTGAATTTCGATGTTGAAACAAAAATGTTTTTAGAAAAAGAAAGAAAAATACAATGCAAATAAATTAATGGAGAAAAAATGCACTCCACAACAAAGATCGCTAACCGGTGTTGTATAGAATTTCATCCTTCACAAAATTTCGTTCCATGGATTTAAAAAAAAAAAAAAAGTACTGTGGAACCTCGGTTCACGAACAAATTTTCCAAATAAAACCGCTCTCTTGTAGCGAAGGAGAAGAAACACCAGAAAAATCTGATTTTTTTTTTTTTAATTATTGAAGGGGGTCTCTCCTTTTAAACAATAATTCCCCTTCCACTTACGCCATCATCTCTTCTCCATACAGGTAAAACTTAAATTAAGTTTTCATCTATTTATATTTTATCTGTTTAGTTTCGCGTTTATCTTATTTGGTGTCGGATTTATTTAAAAAATGGTTTCATTGAGGATTCATTGGTTTTCTTTTGTATGAACTTGTACCCAAAGTACTGTTGCAAGTTTAAGCAATCATCTGGTTCCCATGAACGTGTAGAGGTATGTTATGACCATTTGTAGATGTATGTTTGTTAACATACCTGACGATTTATATTTGACGCAAAATACCACAAAATAGGAAACAACAAAAAGGAACAAAATGGTTTTATAGCAACAAGATTTATATTTATTTTTGTGTAATGATGTAAATGCATAGAGGTTACTATTTTGTTGGTGACTATGTCCCTTTGACTGAATTAACGTTTTACTTGTGAAATTGAAATATTTTTATCTGAGTCCACAAAAGTTGAATGAATTATAAAGCTGAGAAATGCTGAATAAACTTTTAACTTTAGAAGAGTATTTCAAAGAGAAAAGTTCTTGTTGCTTGTTTGGAAATGTTTTGTATGTTTGTAATGTAGTTGGGAAAATTTTGTACGTACCTGCATGCGTGAATATGCTTTTAACATCTGACCCCACATGGTCGAGACGGGAATCCTTTAAGATTACATCTTCACAGGAAAAGAGAATAGAGAAAAGTGGATTAACAAGCTTGTGTCAGCTATATATAATTAATGTAACCACGTGACAGGCTCCCAGGAAAAGACTTGGTCACACACTGGAAAATATTTGTATGTGGGTGGATGGCAACGCCCACTTGTGTGTTTATTGACGAATTAAAAGCTGATATTTCCTGAAAATCTGTATGAAGCTCTTGATCCACGTTTTGCACAGATTTGTACAAAATTCAACATTGAAAGTGATAACGGGATGCTAAAAACGAATTAATCCATTTTACATTGATTGCTATAGTGAAAATACTTTCGGTTTACGAACATTTTTAGTCACGAACGGCCTTCAGGAACAAATTAAATTCGTGAACTGAGGTCCCACTGTATTTTTAATTTTTATGCACTACCTTTTGATGGTGAATTTATTATTTAGGTTAAAGTTTTCATGAGTGAAGTTGTGGAAATCAAATAATTTTAGCAATAAAAAGATGAAACAAAATCAGTCAACAATAAATCTTTTGTGCATTATAGGAAAACTAAATAAAATAATAATGGATAAAAGAAAAATAAATACATTTTCCCATAATGCTAGTAATAATTGGAATTTTTATTACCCCACTTTTGGCTATGCCAAATGCCCATTAGGTAATTGGTTTAAATCTTCCTCTATCTCCAAGATTATAGTAGCATGTGGAAAAGAACATTACTGCTGGAGCACTTCATTTCTTCAGTCCATTCATGACTGAATTCTCTTACCACTTTTCAACACAGTGTTCAAACGTATTTTGCAGCTCTACTCATGAAGTAAGAAATTTTGGTCATTCCAAATCCAATAATTGACAGCTCTTTTTTTTCTCCAGAGACAACATTAATTTGACAAAGTTTTTCTCTCAAACTTTTATATACCTAAAGTAATTATGCCTATTGTCTAAAATATATCAGCATGATCTTATGTGAAGTTAAGGATATCTTTTAATAAAGGATAATTAAGAATTATGTGAAGAGAGTTATCTTCCTCTACTTTACACCCACACATTCTACCAGCCAATCAGAATTCACCTTCTGTTGCTTCGAAAAAGAACTTTCTTCAAGTCTTTCTCTTTGCTGCTTGATGTTTCCCTGTAGAGACATTGTAGATCAGTTTGGAGCTGTCTTGGTCGATGATTGGGCATTGAATCAAGTTAAGTGGACACTTCCTTTTAAGATTAGTTGGGCCACTGCAAACTCAATTATAGTTTGAAACCACCCCTTGTATGTTTTCTATAAATTTCTACCACTTGTATAAATCAATTCATTTACAATTGAAATTACAACATATTTACCCAGATGCCAGAGACAACCAGCAGTGTTGAGTTAGGTTGGATTGGTTCATTTTACAACATGTCAGCCATTATTTACATCATTGTTGTCATGTTTTAAAACATTATCCTAACAGATTAAAGTGCTGGTTCCAGAATTTGGTAGTATAGTAATTTTGAGTTCAATCTTTGTGCCAGGTAGTACAAAATCAGTGGAAACAGTAAAAGCTTTAACTGAGTAGTAAGGGAAAGTTCTCCCTCCACATAAACAGTTGTGCAAGAACAACCTACCCCAATAGAGTGAGGAAATTGCTCAGTTCAAAACTCCCTAAATACTACCTGTATCGACAGGCACCTGAAATGCAGTATGAGATTGGCAACAAGGTCTCGTTTTACATTTGAATTGGCTAGATGTAACTATAAGTTCTGTGTTAGTTTCTTCTTTTGCACTTATCACATGTGGAACTCTATTCTGGCTTCTTGTTTTCCAGTCAACTTTGATGTTCAAAAATTTAATATCAGTTCTTATGTTCTATCTTATTAATTTCCATTCTTTTATTGTTCTCTCACATTGTTTTTTTTTCTTTCACACTCAGTAATATCTTCCATCTTAGTGGCTTTATTGTCTTACTTGGAGTGAAATGATCAAAACAAAAAATTCCTTTCAAAAAGAGCCGCACATTTTGCAAGATCATCATTTCTTTCCAGCATGCTTTTGCATGTTTTACTAAGAAAACAAAAAAGTATATCCAACAGCTTTCTTAAATTTAACAAAACTGTTGGAAGGAAACATAAAGGGAGATAACTCCAAAGTATTGTAAGAGTTATCCCACTTGCTTTGGACATCGTGACGTTAGACGTCACGTGTGGCAATACAGAGAGATCCAAGATGGCGGACTACACCGGGACACGTGTGGCAAACGTCTCTCCATATTTCACTAATTCTTTTGTAGAGTAGTATTAACTCAGTTTATCTAGTAATTAATAAAATGCTGTAAACTTAAAAACGTTGTTGGTAATTATTTCCAATCAACAAATGCATTGCTCGGTCCTCAGAACTCACGCAAACAACAAAAACTAACAATGTTTTTACTTCCATTCATAAATACATGCTTTAAAAATAAAATCCTTACATTTGCCTTCATAAAGTCCATCAGAGGACAAAAAATGTTTTGCCTTTGTCTTTATTCATTATTTATGTATAACATATGCAAATATATACAAAAAGAAAATTAAATGAAGATAAATTTAAATTGTAAATTAATATTTTAAATTCAAAGGTTGGACGTGAAAGTAATTTTTAAATTTGAATGAAGACTGAATATAATACAATTACTGAAAATATGAGCACAAATTTAATATAGATCCAGGAAGAGTGAATTAGACGTTTGAAGGACTTTAGTCACATTAGATGAAACATTGTAATTATAACATTAGTTACAATTTTAATACTGATACAGACAGAATTTCTATCAACCCTTATTAGGCTATTTAAGGTTGAAATAAGTTATTTCAATTATTTATAAAGGGTGGTCCAATAACTTGGACTGGTTTTAAATGTGAATTAAGTTTAAGCATCTAATGATTTTTTTCTTTTAGATTTAATAACTTAAGTCTTTGGCAATTTCAACCATGGAAATTGCCAAAGACTTAAGTTGCTAAATCTGAGAGAAAAAGAAAAAAATTCATTAGATACTTAATTCACATTTAAAATCGGTTCGAGTTATTGGAACACCCTTTACATTATGACCATGTTTCAGCACAGTATTTACATTAGTCAGACTATTGTCCTCATCTTTGTCGCCATATCTGTCACAACGTTTCGGCCGTTGTACACTCCGGCCTTCTTCAGGTGGTTTGAATTTCGAACTGAACCCTTTATTTTGATCACTGGGGTAGACTGTTCTAGTTCCACAAGCCATGTTTGATGGATGTCAGTTATCAGTTATCTCCTGCTAATTTTCCCTCTGAAAGTTCTCCACTGACATCCATAAAACATGGCTCGTGGAACTAGAACAGTCTACCCCAGTGATCGAAATAAAGGGTTCAGTTTGAAATTCAAACCACCTGAAGAAGGCCGGAGCGTACAACGGCCGAAACGTTGTGACAAATATGGCGACAAAGATGAGGACAATAGTCCGACTAATGTAAATACTGTACATAATACCTCATCTCAGAAATATAGACATGTTTCAGCAATTGTGCTCTTCATCAGTGTTTATTGATCCGAGCAACCTGTGTCAACTGATGTCTAGTAGAGTTCTTGCTTTACAGTGATCAGTTATTGCTTGCCCATTTTTCCAAGTACATACTGCCAAGCCCAGATTGAACTCATAATTAATATGTAACCAAATTTGTATACCAACATTTTAATTCACCAAGCTAATGCCCTGTGGGAAAATCCAGAGTGGAGAACTTGGATCCTGGAACCTAACCTGCCTGCTGCTGCTTGTTATGGCTGTTCATGTAAGCATTTACTTGGCTCCTTTTGGGGAGGGAACCTCTCTGCAATGGATGCTGACCGTGCAGCTACCAGTACTTGAATCTATTCTAACCCCATAATATTGTAATGTGAAATGTAAGTAGATTAGGATCTAATATGCCATCAAATACAAATTAAAACAGCATCAAAATTGAAAAATTACTCAACAAAATCAGATGTCATATACATTTGCCTAATATTAAACAAATGTATGCAAAATCTGTTGGCATATTCTCGAGCCTGCCAACAGAACAACCAGCAGTACTGTACCTATTCTATAGGTTCGCCTATCATCCGGTTCACACACCACTGTCTTCTGAATAGGAGTAGAGGTTTATCCCTTGTTTCCTATTTGGGATTGGGTTTTCAGTTTCTTCTCAAGTTTACTTCAAGTCTACACTTCCAACGTCTTCTGAAATTTTATTTATTATATATATATTATTCAACTCTCCCGTTGAATTCGACGCATGAGGGTCAAGCAGGAACCGACAGCCCAACACCAGCACGAGATTTGATTATAGTGGTGAAGGCTTTGGGCAGAACCAACCACTTTTTGAAGTGCTGAATACAGAGACCTGGCGCACTACCTGCTACAAGGTCCTCAAACAACTTTCTGCAGGTTTTGAATTCAGAGTTGTTCCTCTCCTAGACCAGTTGCCACCCAAGACTACAGAACCCAGTTTGTTCTGCTATTTACCTATAGTGGGAGGGAGAAGAGGATTCATACCTTTCCCAAGGGTATTAGCACATAAGTGGATGTAATGGATTCAACTGGAATTCAAACTCGTCTCTCCAATCGCTCAATCTAAACTGCTATCCATTACTCCACCGTGTCTCCTACATTATATATATATATATATATATATATATATATATATTCTTTTATTTATTTTTCCTCAATAGGAGTAGACAGGTTCATCTATTATCACACCTTATCGGTCTTTTGAACAGGAGTAAAGGTTTATCCCTTGTTTCTTGTATAGGATTGGGATTCTCTTTCACTCCCATTAATCCCTGTATCTTAGTGGCATTATTGCCTTGCTTGGGGTGAATTGATTAAAAAAAAATTCCATTGTAATATGAAATGAAAATCGAATGGGATCTAATATGCAATCAAATACAAATTAAAAATTAGACACACGAGTAAATGGCAGAATCAAAATTCAAAACATTAAACAAAATGGGATTTTGTATACATTTGTCTAATACACTGATTAAACACATAAATGTATGCAAAATCTGTTGGCATATTCTAGAATGTGCCAATAGGGCAGCTGCTAGTACTTGAACCTATTTTCGCTCCATATTCTAATATGAAATGTAAATAGAGTGGGAGGTCTAATATGACATCAAATACAAATTAAAAATTAAACATACTGGGAAAAGGCAGTCAAAACTGAAAATACATTAAAGGAAATGCAAAGAGGATTAAAGAAATATGAACAATATCCAAAAGATACAAAGAACTGATCTACATGCAATGATCCATTGGAGTTAGATCAGTTAATGGAAAATTTAGTTCATGTATTGTCAACATTTAAAATACAGAGAAAATAATCCCAAAGTCCTAAAAAATATCACAAAAAAATATTTCTTGTTTTGTGTATTTTTCTTTAAATTAAGAGTACAAAATTTTACATCTGCTGATCAAAAATATTCTTGCTTTTGCAGACAATCAAAAACTTACTTTTCATTGATTGTCTAAAGTATATTTATGAATCAAGAACATTATTAATATGATTATTATTACTATGTTTTAGATAAGATTTTGTGACCATCAAAGGTTTTTTAAGAACAACTGAACTATAGTCAGTAAGTGTGAAAACATATCATATTATAATCTAATGATGTCAGATCTCCTGAGTTTATTTGGATATTTGCCATTGAAGTGAACTTTTGTGAAAAAGAATTACACTCTTCACAAGAATATGGTTTCTCTTCACTGTGACATGTTTGAAAATGCTGATTCACAGGAATATGGTTTCTATCCTGTTGCTGTCTGCATATATTTTTGTGAAAACAGTTTCTTGCCAGTGCAAATTCAAATGTGTTACACCAAAATTATATGATTTTTAATGTTCTCTGCTGTCATGAAGTAGAAAGATTATATTGAATCAATTGCTAGGTCTGCTGTTAGGAAATTTGTTTCAGTGTGTCATGCTAACCTGTTTTTCTTGTCAGAATCTATCTTACAAATTTATAACTTTAACATTCATCCATGCAATGAATATTGCTGCCACATCTGGTCTGGTGCTTCTGCTATATATTGAGATACTTGATGAAATCCTAAAGAAGAATCTGCAGTGTTGCTGGTGTAGCTGCCGTCATTGTGAATAAATGTGTTGCCATGACAACAAGGACCTTATAAGCGCTACCTTTAAAGAGAAAGAAAAACAAACAAAAAAAATCCCCTTTTTTTTGTTTCCTTTTATTTTTGATGTAAAGTTTATTCATGATCCTTCCTTGGAATTTGGCTATAAATTGTCGCATCGCATCACGTGACCATTTAGCCCGGGATTGGAAAAGAAACAACGTGGTTCAATAGATGACAGACATCGAGTTACCGTCCAGAGTTAAAATCTACAACTGGTCTACCAGGCGAACACGGTAATTATCTAATTAGTTCATAGCATTGTTAAATATGTAAATAAGTGATTTTATATCAATTTCTTTCGTGTTTCCTTATATTTTATTTAAAATCCGTTATTTTCCTTAAAAGTTGTTTGTAACCCTTCTTGTTTATTGTCTGTTTTCCTTTTGTTTTATGTAGTTTTCACGGTGTTATAAAGTTATCAAATAAAGTCGTGGAAAACATCAGTATGAAGCGTGGACCTTATTTTTGTTGACCAGTGTAGTTACAGCTGGTTCACAACTGGCATCTCAGCTTCAAGCACTTTCCCACTGTCATAACATAGCTTACCTGGGCTTTTCTATAAATATTTTCATACTAATTGTTATGATAAACTTTCCTTTATGTTACCTAGACTTTACAAATTTCAGTGCAGATCTGGATTGGTAAAAAGTTGAATGATTCTACACTTGAAATGTCCAGATACAACTAAATTCTATACTAAGAGTTTCTTCTTTCACGCTTCTTGCTTGTGGAACTCTCTTCCAGCTTTTTAATTTCCAGTTAACTTTGATCTTCAAAAATTTAAATGCAATGTTAACTGTTATCTTCTGTCTTATTAATTCCTGTTCTTTTATTGTTCTCTCATATTAATGGTTTTTTCTCATGATCTTTCACATTTAGCAAATGCCTTGTCTTTAGTGGCCTGTTGCCTAACCTGGGGTGAAATGATTTAAAAGAAAACATCCCTGTCAAAAAGAGCCACACATTTTGCCAGAACATGGCTTTTTCCAGCGTGTGTCCACATGTTTCACTAAAATGACATTTCAGAAAAAATATGTTTAATGCTGCTTTTTGCAGGAGTAAGGTTTCCTTGGTGCATATACTTGCATGTGTTGAATCAGACAGGATATCTATGCAAATTAAGATCCCCATTCTTTTCAGGAATTTGGTTTCTCTTTTGTGTGTATTTGAAAGTGTTGCATCAAGCTTCTTTTGCATGTAAAAGAAGAACCACACACTTCACAAGAATAAGGTTTCTCTCCAATATGTGTTTGAAAATGTTGCCTCAAATGGGATTTATATACAAATGAAGAACCACATACTTCACAAAAATGTTGTTCCTTTCTAGAATGTGTTTGAATGTGCTTCACTAAGGCAGATTTTTGCGAAAATGAAGAACCACACACTTCACAAGAAAACGGTTTTTCTCCAGTGTGTGTTCGCATATGATCTACTAAATGTGCCTTTCTTGCAAAAGAAGATTTACACATATCACAAGAATATGGTTTCTCTCCAGTGTGTGTCCGCATGTGCTGAACCAAATAAGATTTCCATGAAAAGGAAGAATCACAAACTTCACAAGAAAATGGTTTCTCTCCTGTGTGTGTTTGCATATGTTTTCTCAAAGATGACATTCCTGAATAAGAAACTTCACACTTTTTACAAGAGTAAGGTTTCTCTCCAGTGTGTGTTCGAATGTGTTGCTCCAAATTAGATTTCTGTGAAAATGAAGAGCCACACACTTCACAATCGAAAGGTTTCTCCCCAGTGTGTGTTTGAATGTGTTTTAACAGAGAGTATTTTTGTGCAAATGAAGCTCCACATATTTTACAAGAATAAGGTTTCTCTCCAGTGTGTTTTCGAATGTGATTTTTGAAAATGGATTTAAAAGCAAAAGATGATCCACATACTTCACAAGAATATGGTTTCTCTTCTGTTTGTGTTTGCTTGTGATTGCTCATATCTTGTTTTTCTACACTTTTCACAAAAATATGGCTTCCCTTCAGTATCAAGTGATGACTTTTTCTATCACCGAACTAGTTGAAAATGTCAATTTGTTTGCTTGGGAACATTTTTGCCAGTAAACTTTTCCACATTTTCAAATATTAATTCAAATGTAAAAATTTTCAAAAATGTGTATTTCCTTTCGCTGGAGCATAATTTTTGTAGGATACACTGGTAATATTTCTTTTATTCTTGGAACATCTGTGAAAAAATTAAAATACAGCAGACATTTTTATGTGCTAATAAACATTAGTAGATATATAGCATTTATCTCCAAAACATAATTACATTTTCAAATAACGCATGTCCTTGTAGCAAAAATTAATTATATGGTTTAGGTGAGGTTAAATTATGGAGGATGGAAAACCAAAATCATCAATTTGATAAATACTCAATTTTTAGTCATGTAAACAACTTATTTATTTACTAATTATCTATTACCTTGCAGGGCAAACAAAATTTGTTTTATTTTAAGGCAAATATTAAAAAAAAAAAAAAAAAAAAAAAAAAAAAAAGAAATATCTTGTTATAATTTGTGTATTAATTTATGGCAGATGGAAACCAAGATGCAATGGTCTGTTAATACTCAATTTTTTATTCATGTGGAAAAAAAAATGATGTATTTATTGACTAGCTAATTAATACATCATCTATTACCCTGCTGAGTAAGCTAAATATTTTTTGAAAGAAAAAAAATGACCTTTTTATAAGGAGTGTGTAAATGAACACACAGCACCTATTGATGCAAAATACGGGTCAACAAAATTAAAAAAACATTAATCTAATGGAGACATAGGGTCAGAAAGCTAAACTGGTTGAGAAAGTTCAATACATGACCCATACTTGTACCAAAAAAACTAATTTCATTAATTAACAATTTCATAAAGGCCCATAATCACCTACCAACTTAATGCTCTTTACATTTAATGGGGGATAAGTCGCTGGTGTGGAGAATTAGTCGTCATAAATTTGCAAAGATGTATACATTTTTTAGCAATGTTTAACCTTTGTGCCTGGACAAAAACAGTGTATCAAAGATTTTTTTTCCCATGACACTGCTTTTATTTTAACTACCTTCACCCCTTGGCAATGTTTATTGTTTAAAAAAATTATGATTAGAATTGTAATAAAATCCTTAACGCATGAGGAAAGTGAATTTAAACATTTTCTTTGTTCTTGAGAATTTGCAACAAAAATATTAAACACTATTTATTTATTAGATTGTTTAGTGGAATGGTTGGCAAAACATCAGCTAATTTCCAATTGAACTTGATAAAATGGTAAATAAGGATTTCCTTATAGTTGGTTTACATATTTTTCTAACAATTTCGCCCTAGCCCCTCAACCTCCGTCTTACTCTCTGGGTTGAGGTGTCTACTCGGTCTTAACTGGACTTAAGGGAGTGACCGTGGGTCCCCTGAACATTGGTACTCTGGTTTAATCCAGAAAGCAGAAGTGATGTTCATCCATTCATGGTTGACTGAAGATGTAGACACGGCTGGAGAGTCTGTGCTAAGAAATTTAGAATGCACCAAAAAAAAAAAACAAACATATATATATATATATATATATGTGTATATATATATATATCTGCAAAAAGCCGGACAAACAACTATTCAATGGTTGAATTGTTAATGTCTTTTATATAGCAGAAAAGAATAGTATAGAAAAGAAACGGGTTACAGAAAAGAAAATAATTGATGTAAAAAAACTCATACACTGGATTCTAGACAGAGAGAGTGGGTTGTGATTAGCTTGTTGTGAAATCGTCTCAGAACGATATACGACTCTTGCGATGGAGAGATAAAAATTTCTGTGCGCCGCTTAAAGTTTATAGTTGCGTTCCTCCTTGTCGGTAGTAACAGTAGTAGTAATCTTCATGGTAGCAGAAACATCGGTACTTATATTAACAGTACATGTTAGCGGGGGTTTTGTTCCAAATCCCTGACGTCACTTCCATACTTCTTCGAGCCTTCAATTCAACTCTGCTCACTTTCAATCTCCGATATCTCTCCACCCAGCTTGACTGCACTCGACGACAGATGAGACAAATGCAACTCTTTGATTACTGTAGTTTGTTCAATGTTTCCATTCCCAGTGGTAGTAATAATAGTAGCAGTAGCAGGAGTAATTTGCTTCTTCATACTTATATCAACAAAATATGTTAGCGGGCGTTTGGTTCCGATCTCTGACATCACTTCCAGTCTCCGACCTCTCTCTACCCAGCTCGACTGCACTCGATGAGCCAACCACTCTGTCAACAGATTTCTGTGTGCATTTATATAGATAAACCTGGCTGATCATAAATCGACCTTTGGCCCACACGCGATTATCACAAGTGCTACCTTCCACCCAAAATCATGTGAATTTCAAAGTTCCTCATAGCCTTAGTAAGCTCTATTTCAAATTTTAACCGATAAAAATTATCTCGATCATCTTCCATTGTCTTCCTAATGACCCAGTTCCAAATGGGCTAGAACACATTAATTTCGAAATTCTTGCAAAAATCAAATAATTGTTGGATTTTAGTGAAACTTTCAGAACTTATTCACAAATGAATGAAATTATTTTAGAAATGTTTGTATTTTTAGAAAGTCATAGGAAAAAATTTTTTTTTTTCATCTGTTACTCCCCTTTACTTAATTTTATGAAAACTTGACTTTGTGCAATTTTGTGATTATGTTGGTTAAAAGCAGAAGACTTTGAAGAATATAAATCATTAATTTTTTACATTATTCGGACTATCATCCTCATCTTTGTTGCCATATTTATTACAACGTTTCAGCCATTGTATGCTTCAGTCTTCTTCAGGTGGTTGGAATGTTGAACTGAACCCTTTATTTCACTTGCTGGGGTAGACATGCCATGTCTAATGGCTGTCAGTTATATCTTGTTAATTCCCCTCTTCCAAGTTCTCCACTGCCTTAACTACTGTCACTGGATCTAACCAATACCTTTATCCACTGTGCCATGTGTCCTTAAGGACATCTTGTATGAATTTCTAAGATTATAAACTTAATGTCTTCAGTTAGCATTTTTTTACGAGTGCTCATATTGCAATTTTTGCTGTTATCATTGCATATTTTACCAGAGTTCATATTATAATTTTCGGTGTTATTATTGCTTTTCTCTGGCACTCCTTATTACTGGTCCCCATATTGTGTTCATTTCTATGCTTGGTCGGCTCAGGAGATTTTTGTGGCCTAGCATATGTGCTGATTCCTTAAGTTTATGAATTTTCCAATATGTTCTTTGCCTATGATTTCAACCTGATAAGTCCCAGAACATTTGTCAAGTAAACAGTGATAAAGTAGCAAAATGAAAAAAATGGCAGTTCTTGGAAACTTCCTTCTTGCTAATGGAATACAAAGGGAATGGGGATGATTTGTTCCCGTGTACATGGCTAGGTGGGTCTGAGCTTCAAACTTCAGAACCAGTGGAACTAAGGAATGTACCTTGTCAGAACATTTGTCAAGTAAATAGTGATAAAATAAGCAAGAGGCTAGCAGCATTTTGTCTGCTGAAAAGTGGCTTGTGCAGTGGAAAATAACTATTCACAATTATTTTACCCAGTATGAAAAATTGAAAGTAATTAACTAGAGTTTACTGGAACAATATTTGTGGGGATCATAGGAAAGAGTTTACAAGGACATGGATGAGTACTTTCCACATGGATTTGAATGCACAAAAAGACAGGGCTGGTGCATACTACCACCAAACACCCCAATGGAGGCAGTGGCTCATTAGGAGCCCCAGGCAGTGCTTTGTGACCCTTGCTATCTTACCAACATTTGGAGTTGTTTATATAAATAAATACAGATGCTGAGAATTGTCAGAAGTAAACAAGAGTTGGACATGTAGCTTATCTGCTTACTACCTATTTTAGTAAGACTATGTCAACTCCAAGCAACATACTAATTCTTAATTGTGTTATCTTCATCCAATGCAATGAAGACATAACAGTAGCATCAAGAATTTGAATTCACACACACACAAAAATTTTTTTTTTCTCTCACTTATGTTTTTTATAAATCACAGATAAATCGATAAACTTCAAGGCTGTATGATATGCTACTATTAGGAAAAAAAATTTTTTCTTCCTCGTTATGAACTACTTGTATGAACATAATACACTATGGAAGAATTGAAGATATTTATTCAGCAACTATTATAAAAAATGCAACAGGAGTGGACTGAATATCAAGAACAGATAAAAGCAGAGAACAGAAAATGCTGAACATGAAAAATATCTGAATTTAATTTTGCTGAATACCCCAGAAAAAGTGTCATTTTACAAAACAGTGTTGATATCAATGAAAAGTTCTGGTGAAAAGAATTCACCGTTTTATGCATGTTAGCAGTGCCTGAACCTTACTAAGGATGAAAGTGAAAATTTTGTCACATGTGCTGGTAAAATCAACTTTGAATGTGAGAAATTAATGGTCTGACATCAAGCAACAATGTGGAAATACGCTCTCAAATACTTCAGTCAGTTATGTGCCATGCGTGATACACACTTAGGTGATCATGTATCTTTTTGATACATGACTGATGAGGCAGATTTTTTTCCTGCAGTAGGTTGCCATTTCTTTCTGCAGTAGACCAGTTGCCATCCTGATCTGTCCTGCAATTTACCCATAACTGGGAGGAGAAGTGGATTCATACCTTTCCCAAGGGTATTAGCACATAAGTGAATATAATGAATCTAACTGAAATTTGAACTTGGAAAAAACTTGAACCGGATTCAAAGTTAATAATACAGACTGTTGTGGAGGAGTGCCAAAAGGCTGTGGTATGGTTCATCTCAAAGGACTGTTCAATTAAAACCAAAACATTTTTAAGTGCAGAAAAACAAGTTACAAACGAAACTACTGCAAGTTGAAAACCAAAAGAAATACACAAATTAACTTGCTGAAAGTGGTGCTACCAGCTAAAAAAACTGGAAAATTCAAATAGAAAATTTGTGACAGTACAAATGAATAATGCTACAGTGAGATTTCAATTAGACACTGGTAGCCATATTACAATTATTGATGAATGAACTCGGAACAGAATTGGCAAGCCTAACTTGAGAAAAACTGACAAAGTTGCAAGAGGAATATTGGGCTAGAAATTAATTAAAAAATTCCATCTCAAATTTACTAGGCATCAACTAGCTAGAATTATTTGAACTATTTAATTGGACGATTAATTCCATTCTGTGGAAAAATTGATTTTTCACCAGAGAAAAAGATTACAGTGAAAGAAACTAAAAAATAATTTCATAAATATTTTCTCAGAGGAGCTGGTTTGGTTTGTTTTGTTTTACGGCATATCAACCTCAATGGGTCATTTAATGCCAACAACGTTTTTTTTCTTTTTCCTGGTAATATTTTTGCTTTGTCAAAAATCTATTCCTGTTAATATTTTTCCTCCAAAATGTATAGCTGGCAATATTATTTTTTCAAAAACGTATAGCTGGTAATACTATTTTTCCAAAAACGTATAGCTTGTAATATTATCTTTTCAAAAACATATAGCTAGTAATATTTTTTTTTTTTTTTAAAAACATATAGCTGGTAATATTATTTTTTCAAAAACGTTCAAAGCAGATGTAGTTTAACGTCATACCCAGAACATAGATGTAGTCTGAGTGTTAACTATTTGCCCATAGCTGGGACCCTAACATGTGCTACCACCCCGGGTCCGGGTGAACCTGAGAACACTAGCAATTAAGAGGTGGTTCTATGCTTCTCAAAACCTCCTGATCAGAGGCCTGGATGTTGGATGTAGTTTATCATCTTACCCAGGACACGGATGTAGTTTATCATCATACCCAGGACGCTCACAGGAGCTGGGAAAATGTACGAAGTCAAAGGCTTTTAAATTAAAAGAAAATGTGATACTAGTGTTTAAACCTAAAAGAAAGAGTTAGTTCAGATAATTAATCGACAAAAAAGGAAGAAGACCAGATCCTGCTCGAGCCAGTGCCATTAAAGACATGCCTCCTGACAAATTTGGTAACCCTACAATCATTTCTCGGATTAGTGAATTATTATAATATTTATGTATCAGAGATGTACAAATTGCAAGTACTGCTGAATAATTTAGTTAAGAAAGGTATGAAATGGAATTGGTCAGCAGAATGTCAAAAAGCTTTTGAAGGAATTAAAAAATTACTAACTTCAGAGTTATCACTAACACATTATGACCCATGCTGACAGATAATAGTAGTGTCAGATGTGAGTGGATATGGCAGAGGAGCAGTAATAGGCCATAAAGATGGTGCAGTGAAAGCAGTTGCTCATGCTTCAAGATGTATGATAAATATGGAAAAATGCTACAGACAAATTAAAAAGGAAGAGCTTGCTATGATTTTTGCTGTAAAGAAATTTCATAGGATGATATTAGGAAGAAAATTCATACTGCAAACTGATCATTGTCCATTATTATGTATATTCGGGTCTAAGAAAAGGATTCCTACACATGCTGCAAACAGACTACAGTGTCGGTCTACAATTTTGTTGAACTATGATTTCAAGACGGAAATTGGGACATGCAGACAGCTCATCTACATTGATGCCAGATTCTAAAGATTTTGAAGATACGGTGATTGCTTTGTTGAAATCTGAAAGCGAAATTAAAAGCCTGGTGTGTAACACTATTAAAGAATTGCCAGTGAGGATCGATGATGTAAAAAAGGGGGGTTTTGTGAAGATGAACACGCCATTCCAGGACATGGATAAATATATAAATACTGACACCAAATATCGTCAGTAGAAGTAGTAAACAAGTAGAAAGTTAGAGAGTGAGTTTATTTGCTTACTACCTATTTCAGCAAGATGGGAACTCCAAGCGACATACTACTTGATTGTGTTACCTTCATTCAATGCAATAAAGATGTTGAAAACATTTACAAATTAAACTAAGCACAAACTTTTTGGGGGATTTTGACATCATTCTGGTGTCTTCTTTTTCATCCAAATTAGTGAATTTGTTTTGTTCATGCAAAGTCTGAAAAAATAAAACTATATAAAATTTGCTATATTTTATCCATTATGTTGAATGGGTTAAAATTATTCAACTTTTTAACAAGAGAAATCTGAAGTTGTTGATAAAAATTGCTGCAAAACATTGATTTAAGATAGAATGATCAATTATGACATGTCTCTAATTTGTATTTAGATACACTGTATTTATTTTCATTTTTTCTAGTTGAATTGGTCACCTATCCATTATTGTACATAATTAGGAGACAATAAAATTTGTATTTTATATGAATACTACCTTATGAAAATTGACATGTAGTAGAGTGGGGGAGGCTGTATCATAGATTCGGGGGAGCCCACAAGACTCTTGCACTGGCCCTGCCCATTGACACCATTCAAACAGTAAAGGAAATAATTGCAAATGTAAAGATAAACTCTAGGCACCTATGGATATTTTGTTGGGCAAAAGAAAATTAAATAAAAAATTTGCCAACCAAATTGTTGATACTTCAAACTTAAATTAAAACATATCAAGTTTTTCACATTTTTCATTTAAAATTGAAAAAAAAAAAAAAAAAAAAAAAATTCTTGTAAAAATAAATTTTTCATCAAAAAAAATTTTGGCTTCAAAGATGTCCTTATGTATTATTCTATTCATAAAACCCATTAAAAGTTTTTTAATTAAATATTGTCTTAGTTTTATTGAGTTTTGTATTTTACAATTCACAGCTAAAGTTTGGGTATTTTCATGTAATTCTTTACAAAGCAAATCGATGATTTATATTCACCAAGGTCTTCTGAATTTAATTAAAAAAATTACTGAGACATTCAGTTTCAAGCTTTCAAGTTTTCATAAAATTAAGTAAGGGGGGTAACAAATGTAAAAAAAAAAAAAAAACTTTGTAAAGAGCATGATTATCTACAAAATAAAAATAATACTAGAAACGAAATAATTAATGCGCGAAATTTGTAAAGAGCATGATTATTTACAAAATAAAAAATGCTAAGGAGGAGCATTTTGTTTTATTTTGTAAATAATCATGCTCTTTTCAAACTTCATGCCAAGTTCGCGCATTAATTAATATGTTTTATTTTTGTTTGTTTGAATTTTTTAAAAATGCTTGTCATTGCTATTCTACATGCGTAACAGAGAGAGGTTGACGCACACACCCACATGAATGCACACACACAAATATAACATTTATTGATTGAAAATGGAAAACACGATCTTCCATGAAGTTACAGCGCTATTAATACGAAAGAATCTAGAACAATGATATACGAAACCTAAGCCGGCTGATGGATAAAGAGTGAATTTCAAATTGTATTGGCAAAAACTTGTTTATAAACAAATGCAAAGGGCAGGAGGCGATGTTTAATTTGGGTCATTACAAAACAAAATAGACAAAAATAATATTTTTGATAAAAACATATTGAAGTAAATTGGACTGGGGAGGTAAGATCAGTGTATGTTTACCGCTAGCAAAATCTAATCTAAACATAAGTTGTATCCGCTGAATTTGGTCATCGAAAAGACAATTGGAATGAACGAATTAATTTTATCTACTAAGAGATTTGAAATAGATCTGAGTAAGCAACAGAAACTTTGCAAATACACGTGATTATGGCGACACTCGTATTAAGCGCATGAACAACCTGGCTTATAACCTTCAGTTGCTATATAAACACGAGTTATACTGAGTTGGAGAATTATGTCGGTGAAGCAGAGTCAGGGTAGAGAGACTGTCGTTGCAGTGAGTCAGTCCAGGGACGAGTCAGAGATAAGGACTTCAAGAAATATCATCGTCGTTGTAGCAGTCGCATTGAAAAGCCACTGAAACTTAACGTTTGTCACTTACGACAACAAGCTGAAAAGCTACACTTCCACGTAGGGCTGGAATTACGAGCCACATATCCTCCCAAGTCAATTGGAACAAGTTAATCACACACACACCTCTCTGTTTGAAAATTGGTAGAGGAGTAGTCCTCTTTTCTTATGTTAATTGCTTTTCTATCCTTTCTGTAATCTTTTCTACTGTTGTTGTTTCCTTATATAAAAGACATCGATATTTTACCCATTGTTGTTCGGCTTCTGCAGATATTATTTCCTTATTTCGCCACATTCTAATTTTGTCTACTGTCTACCCTCACAGCCGTGCCTACATCCCCAATCGACCATGAGCGTATGGACAATACCCCCCGCCTACTGGATCTAAAATTTAACACAATGTGGCAGCAGGCGGAACTTGGCCAGTGACCGGTTGAACAATCTACGGGTACTCAGGGAGCGTGCGGCCAGCTACCCCTGAGTTTGGTTCAGACCGAGTGGGCACCTCAACCCAAAGAAGAAGATGCCAGAGGTTGAGGGACGGAGTGGTAGACATGGAAAAAAAGGTTCTATTGTATTATTTAATTTGTTTTTGTTTAAACTTTTATGTTATAAATAAAATTACACTTATCAAAAAATTTAAGTTTTAAATACATGAAAATATTGACAAATTAAAAAAGATCAATACAGAAAAGCATTTTTTAAATTTAAAATAAAACAATAATTCAATAAAACTACACTTATCCAAAAAACAAAACAAAAAAAAACATTGCTTTTTTTACGGTAGTGCGTAGTGATTTCTGCGACGAAATTCTGTAAAAGAAGTAAATAGGCCAAAATTTATGCTTACGCCAACGAAAATACCCGGAAGTACTCCACGCTTAATTAGAAAAAACAATGCCCGTAATGTCGGACGAATTACCGAGAATTAGTCTGATTTTTTCTTGTCGATAACACCAAAACGGTAGTTTTTTTTCATAATTTAATTGTTAATTCGACTTCAGCAGTTACATTTACACGGAAATATGACGATTTTGGAAAATTTTAACAAATATTTAGCGCGGGGATTAAAAAGCAAATTTACCGTTTAAAATCCGACAATTATTTGATTTTTGCAAGAATTTCCACATTAATCATTAATGTGTTTTCAACTGAAAAAGGCGCCAAAAAAAAAAAAAAACAATGAAAATAATACGTCGACCTCTTACCTAAAAAAAAAAAAAAAATTAAAAAAATTTTCAACCAAAATTTCAAACGTGCTAAAAAGGAATAAAAAAATTTTAAGAGATAATTAAAAGAATACTTTGGTCTCTCCTTTTATTAATAACACTTTTTCGCGATAAAACTCTGTTTTTATTAAGTTTAGGGCCTTTTTCATCAAGGAATGCCACTTTTTTAGCAAAAAAGTGGACATACAGGAAAATAAGATTTTTATTAACCAAAATTTCCAAGGTTCTAAAAAGAATAAAAAAATTTACATGTAAAAAAATCTTTTGATTTTTTCCTTTTTCTTAAACAACAGAAAGGTTTTGTTTTGACGATAAATTTTTTTTTTATTTATGTTTTAGTTTTGTTTTGGTTTCGTGTCATTATGCATCCTCTATGTTAGCGAATTTTTGGAGGTACCTAGAAGTAATAATTTGAAATAAAGTATTTTTGTCACATGAAGAATTAAAATTTTTAAAGTTATTTTTCATTTTTTAAAAATTATTTAGAGTAGAAATGTCATTCAGTGACAATCATTTTTTTTTCTTGCTCGATATTAACATTTAAAATTTAAGGAACTTTTAATTAACTTTCATTTTAAATGTCAAATTGAGACAACAAAAAATAGACCTTCGATTTTCGATTAATTATGGAACAAACTTATAAAAAAAAGCAAAACACTTTAACCCCCCCCACACACACACACACAGACTAATTCGGCATGATCTATCTTCGTATCTACGTTGGTGTTTGTTTACGTTTTTTGTCGCAAACCCCAGAAAAGACCTTTTACGGCTTTCTTCAAAGGAAGTCGGGTCTTATACTAAGACTCCCTAACTATGAAATATATCGAATAGGTGACTGTAGCATTGTTAGAAAAAGGTTTTTTAAGGTTGGGACGATTTTTTACAATGAATTTCCATTGCAAACCTCGCGAAGTACGCGACAGAAATCCTACTTTGCTGTACATAAGTGTAATTAGATATTTGATTTCTCAATTTGACATTAAAATTTTATTTGAATTTTCAACGTTACTTTTTTTATGAGACTTTTATATTTTTATTTTAATGAAACTGGGATATTGTCCACTTTTGGGATAAAGAGGCCGGGTTTTTGACTTTGTTCACAGGGGATTTGTCGTGGATTCTGTTAAAAAAAGTAAGTGGGTCATTCTTTTAGTTTTCCTTGAATGTGAACGTATCAGTAAGAAGACAAATAATTAAGAAATAAAGCCGCCCGTTTACATACTTTATTATTATTACAACACAAATTTAAGAGAATTATCAACTGATTAATTAAAAAAAAAAAAACTGGTGGAAAGTAAATTCCATTCTTATTTTACAACTTACCTTTGAACGTCTAGGGTTCACGAGGAAAGAAATTATAATCTTACTGGTATTTAAAAATCTCTTACTTAAAGTGTCGCACGTGCGTTTCGTGGTTCAAATAAAGACCCCCCCCCCACTTATATATTTAAAAAAAAAAAAAGAGGCAAAACGAATAAAAGGCAAATTTAATTAGAGAAGGGAACTAACTCAGTCCAGTATATATAAACATTTTTATCTCTTCATCCAGTCAGAGTGGGATAGTGATAGTTTGGCGCCACCTCTAACATTTTTTTTTTTTTTACTCGTGATACTTTAGTGAAATTTACATATCCCACACTGAAGTACCACAAATTAGTTTTTTAATAAATAGATAACTTTTTTTTTTTAGTTTTGTTTGTCAATAAAAATATTCAGTAAAATTCAGATTAGGACCCAGAAACCAATTTAAAAAAGAAACATGATTTCTGGTGTAAAAAAAAAAAAAAAAAACAGCATCAAAAATTTGCAGAAACCTGATATCGACAATCTTAGTTGGGGTTTATTTTTTGTGTCTTGGCGAACTAACAGCCCGGCTGACATTACTGGCACAAAAAGATTTGCGGATAATGACCCAGTGACCAAATTTTAATAAAAGCAACATTCCTTGAGTAAAAAAAAAAAAACAGTAAAAATTTGTGGGAATCTACCGCAATCTAAGTTGGGTCCCAGACACAACACAGCCACCCTTACAGGACAAGATTACTGCGTGCCTGGGCTCCCTCGAAACCAAGCCGGCACGCAGTAATCAAGCCATGTAAACAAAGCGTAACCCCGCGCACAAATAAAACCGCACTAAAAAAGGACTAACTTTCAAGTCTAGCACACATCGATGCCAGTGCACAAATAAGACCCAACTATGATTGTCAGTGTCCCCAGAATGGTGGATTTCCGCAAATCTTTAATGCTGTTTTTGGATTATTCAGGCTTTTTTATGCCAGAAATGATGCTTCTTTTTTAAATTGGTTTCTGTATCCTAATCTGTAAGTTTACTAAATATTCTTTTTTATTTTTTACTATTTATTGCAAACCAAATTAGCACATATTTCAACACAACTGTAATAAAAAAAAAAAAAAAAATGTTATAACCAGCATTACAGCCCCTCTAGTTTGGTTATATAATTTATTTATAACCAAGCTTGAGGGGCCCTATGATTCTGTTTAGGCCTACTGAATAATCTTGCCCTGACTTCAATACACAAGTCTACTCTTAAAACTTTCATATTTCTTGCTTATTAGCATTCTTTAGGGTATGACACTGGTCGCAAGTGAAAAATATTATTTATCATTTTAGAAGGTTGGGAGTCAAATCTTTATAAAAAAAAAATGTTTTCTCTCTCAGAATACTTTTTAGAAAAAAAAAAAAAATACACAAGGAAAAAATAAAACTAATTAATTAAAACAAGTCCACCTAAACAACAAAAAAATTTATGCAGTAAAAATTAAAGGCTAAAATACAAAAAAGATGTTCACGGTAAAAACAGCATAAGAAAAAAAAAAAAAAAAAAAAAAAAACGTTTAAAATAAAAGAATAGGAACAGACGTGAAGAAAAAAGTTACCTGGAAAATTTTAAACCAAAAAAAACGTTTGATCTTAACCAAAAGTAGAAAATATATTGGAATTGAAACTAAAAGTGTGAAATGAAAACACACAAAAAAACAAAAACCAATATAAAAAAGGTTTAAAAAAGAGAAAGTTTGAAAGCAATTTAAAACATCTAAAAAGTTACACCAGAAAAATTAAATAATAATAGTTTCAGACTAAGGTGGATGAATCTAGAAAAACAAATTAGATTATCGTATTTAGCAAAATTATTCTCTCCTGAGATTCTCTACATATGTGCCACTTAAAGTGAACTTTTGTGACAAGGAAGAACTATAATCTTCACAACTACATGGTTTCTACTATGTATCTAGATATGTCTCTATAAAGATGACTTGTTTGCAAATACAGATCAATATTGTTTTTAAAAAAAATGGTTTCTCTCCTGTGTGGTTTTGCATATGTACTGCTAAAACTGACTTTTGTGAAAATGAAGGATGAAAAACTTTACAAGAATATAGTTTGTGAATTTAAATGTATAACAGAGTTTATATATATATATATATATATATATATATATATATACACACACACATATATATAACATATGGTTTCTCTCTACTCTGTCCAAATGTACTTTACCAAATTTGTTTTCTAAGAAAAGGAAGAATAACATCCGGCAGAAGAATGAGTTTTCTCTCACAAGTGTGTTTGAAAATGTTGAATCAAATGAGATTTCTGTTTAAAGGAAGAGCCACAGTCTTCACAAGAATATGGTTTTTCTCCTGTGTGTCTTCGCATATGTATAACTAAATCTGACTTGGTTGTAAACGAATTTCCACACACACTACATGGATATGGCCTCTCTCCACTGTGTGAGCGTTTGTGCCGCATCAAATGGGATTTCTGCACAAATGAAGAACCACATTCCTCACAAGAATATGGTTTCTCTCCAGTGTGTATCCGAATATGTTGTACCAAATTTGCTTTATGTGCAAAAGAAGAGCCACAAACTTCACAAGAATATGGTTTCTCTCCAGTGTGTGTACGCCTATGATTCACTACATCTGACCTTACTGAAAAAGAAGAGCCACATGTCTCACAAGAAAAGGGTTTCTCTCCAGTGTGTGTCAACATATGTCGACGTAAATGGGATCTCTGTGCAAATGAAGTTTTACATGCTTTACAAGTATATGGCCTTTCTCTAGTGTGTATTCGAGTGTGCTGCACCAAACTTGTTTTATGTGAAAAAGAAGAGCCACACCCTTTGCAAGAATAAGGTTTCTCTCCAGTGTGTCTCCGCATGTGGTTCAATAAATATGATTTCATTGAAAACGAAGAACCACATTCTTCACAAGAATATGGTTTCTCTCCAGTGTGTATTCGCATATGATTTCTTAAATCTGATTTTTTTGCAAAGGAAAATCCACAAACATCGCAAGAATGAGGTTTCTCTCCTGTGTGTATTTGAATATGTCGTACCAAATTGTTTCTCTGTGCAAAAGAAGATCCACACACTTCACAAGAATAAGGTTTCTCTCCAGTGTGTGTTCGAATGTGTGACAGCAAATTGTATTTATGTGCAAATGAACATCCACATACTTCACAAGAATATAGTTTCTGTCTTGTTTGTGTTTGCATATGAGTGCTTAGATCTGAGTTCTTTGCAAAAGTGGATCTACTCTCTTCACAAGAATATAGATTCACTTCCGCGTCAGTTGGTGAGTGTTTTTCACTAGTTGAAAATGCAGATCCTATCATTTCTTGAGAATATTTTTTGTCAGTAAATGTTTCCGTATTTTAAAATGTTAAATTTTCAAGAGTTTTTGTTAGCAAAGCTAGATGATTATTTTCACAGGATTCATAGGCAACATTTATTTCATTGTTGGAACATCTGTGAAGGAAACAAAAAAATATTTTACAATATAAGAATTCAACACCAGAATTAGACAGTATTATCTAAGTTTAAGTACAGCGGACATTTTTATGCAAATAATTACAGAAAGTATCCCCAAAAACATAATTACGTTTTCAAATTACATGTGATTGATATCAGATATACTGTTCAGATGGTTAATTAGGATCAAATAGGGATTGGAATATGATAGAATAAGAAACAAGTAGGAAATGTTTATAAAGTTAACATCTTTCACTTTTATTAAGGCTTTTATCAGAAATTGAAATATGATGGAGAAAAGAATATTTTGGCATTTCATTAAAAACATCTGAAGGACACATGGCACAGTGGATAAAGGCATTGGTTAGATCCAGTGACAGACCCAAAGAGTGTGAGTTCAATACCCGGTTAAGGCAGTGGAGAACTTTCAGAGGGAAAATTAGCAGGAGATAACTGATAACTGACATCCATCAAACATGGCTCGTGGAACTAGAACAGTCTACTCCAGTGATCGAAATAAAGGGTTCAGTTCGAAATTCCAACCACCTGAAGAAGGCCGGAGCATACAACGGCCGAAATGTTGTGACAAATATGGCGACAAAGATGAGGACAATAGTCCGACTAATGTAAATACTGAAGAATCTCTAAATATGTATCAGGAGCACCAGACCAGATGTGGCAGCAATATTCAAAACAAGGACGAATGGTAGACTTATAAATATGTAAAATAGATTCTGGTGAAAAAAATTGTCTAGCATGACAAAGTGAACCAACTTTCTTAGCTGTATACTTAGCAATTGATTCAATATACTATTTCTAATTCATGTCAGTGGAAAATTTCAACATCATTTGTCAATCTATTTTCAAAATAAGGAATACATCATTTCTTTTCTTTTTTACTCATTTTACAATCTTTTTAGATTCACAACCACATCATGTTGAATCACAGGTCTCTTTATGATTAAATTTAAGCAACATCAAGCCTAGTAATTGCCTAGATGGATGGCCACTCAGGAAACCAGGTTCTGTAAGCTTGGATTTGCAGGTGGCGTAATGGACAATGACTCAGATTTTTTAAGTTCCAATTCTAGGTGGATTCATTATCTTCACTTCCAAACAAATACTCTTGGGAAAGGTATTAACTGACCTCTTCTCACCCCAGCTATGGGATAGTTAGCAAGGCTTATATTACTAAACCATTATTATCTTCAAAAACAAAATAAAATTGTGTACAAAATATTTAAATTTTGGCAGCAAACAATCCATAGAGGTTGATATGCGGCTAAACAAAAAGTCATTGTATTATCTACTTTTACAGTTACTATTTGACATACTTCATATTTTTACAATTTACATTAAAAATTAAATTTCACATTTTTGTTTCAATGAATGTGATATAATTACTGACGAAAACAAGAAAATTAATTTTTAAAATCGATTAATATTGGTCTAATGTTATAATTTTTTGTAAAAATAAATTTAAATTATAAAATTCACAATATATAAATAAAATTTGCATATAATATATATATAAAATAATAAACTTAAAATAAAGCTTAATAAATCTAAGTTATAATAAGTATCACCAATCTTTCACTGAAAACGAGCATACCATGATGAAAAAAAGGCCCCAAATGTGATGAAAACAAATTTTTATCGTCTAAATTTCTTATTATTAAGAGGAAAAACCAAATTTTTTTATTATTTTATAAATTTTTTCATCCTTTCTAGAACATTCGAAATTTTGATTAAAAATATTTTTTTTTTCTTGCATCAACAGAAGTACCATTAAAATTGATGTCTGCCATTTTTGAGAAATTTGTAAACAAATGTTAAAAATGATTTTTTGAAATCTTATAAAAATAAATTATACCTTTCTCAAAAGTTATTTGAAGTAAATTCGAAAATTTAAAGTTTATCCTCTCTAATTGGAAACAAACATTACTTATTTTTTTTATTTTTTAGCAGAAAAAATGTAGTTGAAAATAAGAAAAGCCTGTCTTAACCATGGTGACTAATTTTTGAGGCGATAAATGACAGTTACTTCAATATATTGACAGTAAATAAATACTCAACACAAGTAAAAGTAAAACTAAAAAAGATGGTCGTTCATTGTTGGAAGTTGGAACATATTTTTCAACAACTAAATAAAAGAAATATAAAGACTCCTCAGTGTTTTCTTACTTTTTTTAACACAAAATGTGAATCCAGGTAGAATTATTGGCCACAAATAATTAAGTGAAAAGTAAATTTCATTTTTCTTATTTTACATACAACTTAGCTTTCTGGAACTCAAATAATAATAATACCGATATAAATAACCAATGTTTGCTTCTTCGTATTTTCGTACTATTAATTTGGTCAACATTTTTTTCCTTAAATATTACCCAATCAACTTCTAATAAATTCGTTCAATTTATTAGAGGTTAGATGCTGAAAAGAATGCCGCAACAAAAGAAAACCTACAAGAAAATAAAATACTATGCAAATATTAATTAACGATGAAGATAAATGATAAGAAATCACAACCAAGACTGCTTAACCGGTGATATATATAATTTCGTCCTATGTGAATAATTTTCCACTCATAAGATGACACTGACAGACAGGGTTCAGTTTAATTCTGCGTAAAGCTTAATGTTATTTTTTTTTATAGAAAAAAAACATATACAACATTTTGATAGTAAATATAGGGGAAAAAAGTAAAAAATTTCTTTTCTAGTTGGAAATCAAATATTTTCAACAACAAATAGAGATGATGAATTGAAAATTGAAATGAAATCAAAGTTTGTCAACTCCCTCCTAAAACAAAAACAAGGAACCCCTGAAAATGCGGGATATAGAGCCTGGGGTTTAGATGCTGAAAAGAATGCTGCAACGAAAAACCTACAAGAAATTAAAAAAATACTATGCAAATATTAAATAACGACGAAGAAACTGATGAGAAATCACAACCAAGATTGCTTAACCGGTGATATATATAATTTCGTCATATGTGAAAAATTTTCCACTCATAAGATAACAGACTTCAGTTTAAACTTTAAAGTTTAATTCTGCGTAAAACTTAATGTTATTTTATTTTATTTTTTTTTAGACGAAACATATGCAACATTTTGATAGTAGGAGAAAAAGTCGAAATTTCTTTTCTGGTTGGAAATCAAATATTTTCAACAACAAATAGAGATGATAAAATGAAATCAAATCAAAGTTTGTCAACTCCCTCCTTAAAAAAACAAAAAAACCCCCAAAAAACTGAAAATGCGGGATAGGGTTTCACAGACATAGGGTCGTGGACGAAGTGAACAGGTTCCTAACCATGGGGTTCGTTGATTCCCTTGTTACTAACCAGTGGTCCACGGGGCCACAACATTTCCTTATCGGTTTGGATTTTTTTGGGGTCATTGAATTTGAGCGTGAAAGAGGGAGAGAGAACCAGACATAGATTTTGCATCAGTTAATGCGGGCATTACAGTCATTTTTTTTTTATTATTTATGCACAAATTAAAATACTCTTTTTGGAAAAAGTTAAAAAGTATATGAATCCATCTCCTCACTCCTCTGCTAAATGCAATATTTACTACTCCCAAATAAAAAAAAGAATTATTCTTACAGTCCAAAATATTTTTGAATTTAAACAACTAAGAAAGGGTTGATAAGCCATAAAAAATAAATGAATAAAACGGGACACGTTCTTTAACAATAACATCAACAAAAAAAGCAGGCCAATTTTGCATCTTGTCACCTTGCGGGACGGTTGGCAACCGAAGTAAAAACCAAATAATGATTATGTTCAAATTTGATAATGCATAATTTTATTTTTATTGAAATAACATATTCAGGGATTTTTTATATGTATATATAACTGTTGTAGTCATAATTTCCCGAAGACCTCAGAAACCAAATTATTATTCAACATAAATACACTATCGAAAAGTGGGGTGAAATTGAAACTCTGCAAAAAATATTTCCTTTTCTAATAAAGAAAAGAAAAAAGATCTATTTATTAATAAATGAGTACTGTAAATTTCGTTTAAATCAGATAATACCTTGATTTTTGCAATTATTTTTATAAAACAGCGGATGGCGATTTTTTCGAAAATGCATCCATTGGTGGTTGGTATCTATTTCTAATTACGTTATATTTGCAACAGGTGCTACCACAAGGAACACTTGCACAAGAAAGAATTTATCACAAACTTTATTACAAATGAAAAATATAATGAATCACCTTTTCAGTGCCAGTAATGGACTCCTGATTATTACTAATGAATTACTTTTTAAAAGTACTAATTCATAACTAACCAGAAACTGTTTTTTAGTGTGGCATAATTAATTTAAATTATCTCCCTTCGTTTTTATTTTTAGGCAACAGAGCAAGGAATATACCGTATATACGGTAGATAAAGTTTTACAGCTTAGTTTACTGTTTAATATTTTATTGTTTGTCTTCGTCGTCTGGTTTTGAGTTGTCGTTAGAAAGATAGATTAGCAATATTTTCTAGTTTTCTTATTGGTGTCTGTCATTTTTTGAATGTTGAACGTTATGAGAAGTGATGAACGGTGACCTGTTTTTTGAAAACGTCGTATCTGATCTATCAATGTGGCCTTGTCGCAAGAGAATTAATGCGAGCAAAATACATTTTTATATAGCTTAATTTACAAAAGGGATGAATCATTAAATTATGATTCTCAAATATGAAAATTCTTACTGACATTTATATCCATTCAAAAAAAAATTGTGGCGTGTAATGTATCATAAACAATAAAACGTGTGTGTAACTGCGTACTTAGTAGTCATTCATGGAAAACAATGAAAAAAATGTAGGTAAAACTTAATTGGAATGATATTTACTTAGATACACCAGAAATTGGGGATAAAAATCACTAAGAACGTATGTAGGATAATTTTTTAAAAATATCTCCTTTAGTAAAATTAAAATACCAGTGCTTTTTGGGGGAATGTTGAGCCTATTTTCCAAAAAAAATATAGTTTGTAGTTTCTATGTATATTTTGATTTTTGTCTGATCTTATAAAAATAAAAACGCATTTAAAATAAATTAAATGCCTTCTTTTTAGTAAAATGTTGGTTTTATTTGAAGGATAATAATCGAAATGTATGAATAAAAAGAAAACGATAACGTTCCTACGGTCAATTTATCATCAATTCGCCATTTTACGTGAAAAATGATGACAGGAAATTTAAAACATTTTAAAAATCTCTTAAAAATCAAATATTTGTTTCAAACAAAATTGGTGAAATTAAAGGTTACGTAACAGAATTTTTGAAAAATATTACTTACTTTACGCTTGAAATATAGCGAAAATCTTTTGAACACAGCAAGGTTCTATCTGTCAGAAATTCATCAAACAGCAGGTTACCAAGACAACCACTTACAAAAATCCTGCCTCAAATTTAATTAAATATGAAATATTAAAATACAGAAGTCGGTTTCGTTTATCTAAAAATAATCATATTTAACCTTAACTAGTAAATTACTAACATATTTTTTTTTTCTTCTAGAGAGTTTTATGAAACTTGGAATTAATATTTTTTATTAATAGCAATATCTAAAAAAATAAGTAATATTTTTTATCTATTGCTTTTTTTCCTTATTTCAACTATTTTGAATTATTTTAAAAAGTATTTGATCTTATAAAAGATTTAACTGCACCAAATTAGATCTTTTTAAATTTTAATTATTTTAAGAAAATTTATTAAACACAAGTCACAAGTGCTGCTATAAAAAATGGTGACGTTACGTTTTTAAAAAATTATTTATAAAAATTGATATTGTTTATTGATTACCAAGACTTGACGTTTTTTTCAGTGACTAAAAGTCATAAAATATACTAGAAACCTGGAATTACATAATCTTTAAGTAACATGGAGTTATTCAGAACTGTTCATTTATTTATTTCTTATTTGATCTTTCATGCAAAAAAAATAAGTTGCAAAAAATAAATAAAATAAAATTCTTCTCAAAATATTTCACATTCAAAATGGCATTTAAACTTTACATTTTTCTATTCTTCAAAAACATCTTTATTTAATAAAAAAAGATCTCTTTCATCATCAACAACCAAGGGAATTTTGAAATCGCACTGAAAAATTACAAGTAAATTTTTAAAAAATAATTATTCATTGTAGATTTTTCTCCGTCTCAAATCTCAAAATAAAAAAAATAATGAGCTTTATTAAATTATCCAACTTGCAATATGAGTTTTAGTAATTAAATAATCCAACTCTCAATAAATGTTATAATTTTAGCTTTTGAATTATTTTTGTATATTTTGTTCAAGAAGAATTTTTGAAATGTTTGCATTTGATATTGCAAAAATGTTTTTTACTGAAATACCTTCAGAATTTTTTTTATAAAACTATAATGCGATCACCCATCCATTTTTGAAAGTATTAGTGATGTATTAAAATGTTGTGTAGGAGGGGACTAAAGGTATTTCTACAAAAGTTTCTAGTGAAATAACAAATTTCATATACAATTCATTCATTTTTTTTTTAACCTGTACTCTCTAGGGTTGGAAGGGGACAATGTGCTGCAGCCATAATAACAGTGGTGTTTCCTGGGAAAGATAGCCTGACGAAGAGTAACCCACTCCAACCTGGTTTTGAATTCAGAGTTTTTCCTCTTTTTAGACCGATTTCTACCCAAGGCTGTAAGAACTAGTTTGTCATGCTATTTACCCATAGTTGGGGAGAGAAGAGATGGATTTATATCTTTCCCAAGGTATTAAATTAGCACATAAGTGAATAATGTAATGAACTTTACGGGAATTCAATTATTGTACTGAGATTCCAAGATCCATTATCTATTACTCCACCATGCCACCTTCATGTTGCAAAGTGCCATGATTTTTGGTAAATCTTCTAAAAAAAGGGATTAGCATTTTTTTAGCTTTCAATTTGAAAAAAAAACTCATCCAGTTTTTTTTACGTTGTTTCATTTTAATTTTTCACATTTTTTTTGTCTCTATAACTCAACTCTTTTTTGTGATTCAGTATTAATAGGTTACAATTAAACTTAAGTTACAGTTATTACTTTATTTTTTATTTAAAGATATAATTAATACTGTATTTTTTATTTAAAGATATAATACTGGGAGGCACGGCGGAATAATGGACAGCAGCTCAGATTGAGTAATTGGAGAGCTGAGTTTGAATTCCAGTCAAATCCATTACATTCACTTACGTGTTAATACCCTTGGGAAAGGTATGAATCCTCCTCTTTTTCCCCAACTATGGGTAAATAGTCAAGGCAATATCACGATTAAAAAATTATGAAGAGAAAAAATACTATTAAAATGCGAGAACAATAAAAGAACAAGAATTAAGAATACAGAAGGTAACGATTGACATTGATCTTCAAAAATTTAAGTGCAAAGTAATAAGCTGGAAGAGAGCCCTGCAAGCAAGAAGTGCAAGACAATAAATTGATAGCATAGAACTTACCGTTACATCTAGCCATTTGATGAGACCTTGCCACCAATCTAGTACTGAACTTAAATTCATAAAGTCTAGGTACCATAGAGCAAAGTTCATCAGAACAATTACGATGAAAGTATTTATAGAAAAGACACAGGGAAGCTACATTGTGCCAGTGGGAAAATGACTGAAGCTGAGATATTCCGATAGAAGAAACCATTAGCATAGAACTTACAATTGCATTTAGCCCTTCCAACTCTAAAATGATGAGACCTTGCTGCCAATCTAATGCTGCACTTAAATTCATAAAGTCCAGGTAGCCTAGAGCAAAGTTCATCAGAACAATTACCAGGAATGTATTTATAGAAAAGACACAGGGAGGCTACATTGTGCCAGTGGGAAAATGACTGAAGCTGAGATATTCCGATAGAAGAAACCATTAGCATAGAACTTACAATTGCATTTAGCCCTTCCAACTATAAAATGATGAGACCTTGCTGCCAATCTAATGCTGCACTTAAATTCATAAAGTCCAGGTAGCCTAGAGCAAAGTTCATCAGAACAATTACCATGAATGTATTTATAGAAAAGACACAGGGAGGCTACATTGTGCCAGTGGGAAAATGACTGAAGCTGAGATATTCCAATAGAAGAAACCATTAGCATAGAACTTACAATTGCATTTAGCCCTTCCAACTATAAAATGATGAGACCTTGCTGCCAATCTAATGCTGCACTTAAATTCATAAAGTCCAGGTAGCCTAGAGCAAAGTTCATCAGAACAATTACCATGAATGTATTTATAGAAAAGACACAGGGAGGCTACATTGTGCCAGTGGGAAAATGACTGAAGCTGAGATATTCCAATAGAAGAAACCATTAGCATAGAACTTACAATTGCATTTAGCCCTTCCAACTATAAAATGATGAGACCTTGCTGCCAATCTAATGCTGCACTTAAATTCATAAAGTCCAGGTAGCCTAGAGCAAAGTTCATCAGAACAATTACCATGAATGTATTTATAGAAAAGACACAGGGAGGCTACATTGTGCCAGTGGGAAAATGACTGAAGCTGAGATATTCCAATAGAAGAAACCATTAGCATAGAACTTACAATTGCATTTAGCCCTTCCAACTCTAAAATGATGAGACCTTGCTGCCAATCTAATGCTGCACTTAAATTCATAAAGTCCAGGTAGCCTAGAGCAAAGTTCATCAGAACAATTACCAGGAATGTATTTATAGAAAAGACACAGGGAGGCTACATTGTGCCAGTGGGAAAATGACTGAAGCTGAGATATTCCAATAGAAGAAACCATTAGCATAGAACTTACAATTGCATTTAGCCCTTCCAACTCTAAAATGATGAGACCTTGCTGCCAATCTAATGCTGCACTTAAATTCATAAAGTCCAGGTAGCCTAGAGCAAAGTTCATCAGAACAATTACCATGAATGTATTTATAGAAAAGACACAGGGAGGCTACATTGTGCCAGTGGGAAAATGACTGAAGCTGAGATATTCCCATAGAAGAAACCATTAGCATAGAACTTACAATTGCATTTAGCCCTTCCAACTATAAAATGATGAGACCTTGCTGCCAATCTAATACTGCACTTAAATTCATAAAGTCCAGGTAGCCTAGAGCAAAGTTCATCAGAACAATTACCATGAATGTATTTATAGAAAAGACACAGGGAGGCTACATTGTGCCAGTGGGAAAATGACTGAAGCTGAGATATTCCGATAGAAGAAACCATTAGCATAGAACTTACAATTGCATTTAGCCCTTCCAACTCTAAAATGATGAGACCTTGCTGCCAATCTAATGCTGCACTTAAATTCATAAAGTCCAGGTAGCCTAGAGCAAAGTTCATCAGAACAATTACCATGAATGTATTTATAGAAAAGACACAGGGAGGCTACATTGTGCCAGTGGGAAAATGACTGAAGCTGAGATATTCCAATAGAAGAAACCATTAGCATAGAACTTACAATTGCATTTAGCCCTTCCAACTCTAAAATGATGAGACCTTGCTGCCAATCTAATGCTGCACTTAAATTCATAAAGTCCAGGTAGCCTAGAGCAAAGTTCATCAGAACAATTACCATGAATGTATTTATAGAAAAGACACAGGGAGGCTACATTGTGCCAGTGGGAAAATGACTGAAGCTGAGATATTCCAATAGAAGAAACCATTAGCATAGAACTTACAATTGCATTTAGCCCTTCCAACTCTAAAATGATGAGACCTTGCTGCCAATCTAATGCTGCACTTAAATTCATAAAGTCCAGGTAGCCTAGAGCAAAGTTCATCAGAACAATTACCATGAATGTATTTATAGAAAAGACACAGGGAGGCTACATTGTGCCAGTGGGAAAATGACTGAAGCTGAGATATTCCAATAGAAGAAACCATTAGCATAGAACTTACAATTGCATTTAGCCCTTCCAACTCTAAAATGATGAGACCTTGCTGCCAATCTAATGCTGCACTTAAATTCATAAAGTCCAGGTAGCCTAGAGCAAAGTTCATCAGAACAATTACCATGAATGTATTTATAGAAAAGACACAGGGAGGCTACATTGTGCCAGTGGGAAAATGACTGAAGCTGAGATATTCCAATAGAAGAAACCATTAGCATAGAACTTACAATTGCATTTAGCCCTTCCAACTATAAAATGATGAGACCTTGCTGCCAATCTAATGCTGCACTTAAATTCATAAAGTCCAGGTAGCCTAGAGCAAAGTTCATCAGAACAATTACCATGAATGTATTTATAGAAAAGACACAGGGAGGCTACATTGTGCCAGTGGGAAAATGACTGAAGCTGAGATATTCCAATAGAAGAAACCATTAGCATAGAACTTACAATTGCATTTAGCCCTTCCAACTCTAAAATGATGAGACCTTGCTGCCAATCTAATGCTGCACTTAAATTCATAAAGTCCAGGTAGCCTAGAGCAAAGTTCATCAGAACAATTACCAGGAATGTATTTATAGAAAAGACACAGGGAAGCTACATTGTGCCAGTGGGAAAATGACTGAAGCTGAGATATTCCGATAGAAGAAACCATTAGCATAGAACTTACAATTGCATTTAGCCCTTCCAACTCTAAAATGATGAGACCTTGCTGCCAATCTAATGCTGCACTTAAATTCATAAAGTCCAGGTAGCCTAGAGCAAAGTTCATCAGAACAATTACCATGAATGTATTTATAGAAAAGACACAGGGAGGCTACATTGTGCCAGTGGGAAAATGACTGAAGCTGAGATATTCCGATAGAAGAAACCATTAGCATAGAACTTACAATTGCATTTAGCCCTTCCAACTATAAAATGATGAGACCTTGCTGCCAATCTAATGCTGCACTTAAATTCATAAAGTCCAGGTAGCCTAGAGCAAAGTTCATCAGAACAATTACTATGAATGTATTTATAGAAAAGACACAGGGAGGCTACATTGTGCCAGTGGGAAAATGACTGAAGCTGAGATATTCCAATAGAAGAAACCATTAGCATAGAACTTACAATTGCATTTAGCCCTTCCAACTCTAAAATGATGAGACCTTGCTGCCAATCTAATGCTGCACTTAAATTCATAAAGTCCAGGTAGCCTAGAGCAAAGTTCATCAGAACAATTACCAGGAATGTATTTATAGAAAAGACACAGGGAAGCTACATTGTGCCAGTGGGAAAATGATTGAAGCTGAGATATTCCAATAGAAGAAACCATTAGCATAGAACTTACAATTGCATTTAGCCCTTCCAACTCTAAAATGATGAGACCTTGCTGCCAATCTAATGCTGCACTTAAATTCATAAAGTCCAGGTAGCCTAGAGCAAAGTTCATCAGAACAATTACCAGGAATGTATTTATAGAAAAGACACAGGGAAGCTACATTGTGCCAGTGGGAAAATGACTGAAGCTGAGATATTGCGATAGAAGAAACCATTAGCATAGAACTTACAATTGCATTTAGCCCTTCCAACTATAAAATGATGAGACCTTGCTGCTAATCTAATGCTGCACTTAAATTCATAAAGTCCAGGTAGCCTAGAGCAAAGTTCATCAGAACAATTACCATGAATGTATTTATAGAAAAGACACAGGGAAGCTACATTGTGCCAGTGGGAAAATGACTGAAGCTGAGATATTCCGATAGAAGAAACCATTAGCATAGAACTTACAATTGCATTTAGCCCTTCCAACTCTAAAATGATGAGACCTTGCTGCCAATCTAATGCTGCACTTAAATTCATAAAGTCCAGGTAGCCTAGAGCAAAGTTCATCAGAACAATTACCATGAATGTATTTATAGAAAAGACACAGGGAAGCTACATTGTGCCAGTGGGAAAATGACTGAAGCTGAGATATTCCGATAGAAGAAACCATTAGCATAGAACTTACAATTGCATTTAGCCCTTCCAACTCTAAAATGATGAGACCTTGCTGCCAATCTAATGCTGCACTTAAATTCATAAAGTCCAGGTAGCCTAGAGCAAAGTTCATCAGAACAATTACCATGAATGTATTTATAGAAAAGACACAGGGAAGCTACATTGTGCCAGTGGGAAAATGACTGAAGCTGAGATATTCCGATAGAAGAAACCATTAGCATAGAACTTACAATTGCATTTAGCCCTTCCAACTCTAAAATGATGAGACCTTGCTGCCAATCTAATGCTGCACTTAAATTCATAAAGTCCAGGTAGCCTAGAGCAAAGTTCATCAGAACAATTACCAGGAATGTATTTATAGAAAAGACACAGGGAAGCTACATTGTGCCAGTGGGAAAATGACTGAAGCTGAGATATTCCAGTAGAAGAAACCATTAGCATAGAACTTACAATTGCATTTAGCCCTTCCAACTCTAAAATGATGAGACCTTGCTGCCAATCTAATGCTGCACTTAAATTCATAAAGTCCAGGTAGCCTAGAGCAAAGTTCATCAAAACAATTACCAGGAATGTATTTATAGAAAAGACACAGGGAAGCTACATTGTGCCAGTGGGAAAATGACTGAAGCTGAGATATTCCGATAAAAGAAACCATTAGCATAGAACTTACAATTGCATTTAGCCCTTCCAACTATAAAATGATGAGACCTTGCTGCCAATCTAATGCTGCACTTAAATTCATAAAGTCCAGGTAGCCTAGAGCAAAGTTCATCAGAACAATTACCATGAATGTATTTATAGAAAAGACACAGGGAAGCTACATTGTGCCAGTGGGAAAATGACTGAAGCTGAGATATTCCGATAGCAGAAACCATTAGCATAGAACTTACAATTGCATTTAGCCCTTCCAACTCTAAAATGATGAGACCTTGCTGCCAATCTAATGCTGCACTTAAATTCATAAAGTCCAGGTAGCCTAGAGCAAAGTTCATCAGAACAATTACCAGGAATGTATTTATAGAAAAGACACAGGGAAGCTACATTGTGCCAGTGGGAAAATGACTGAAGCTGAGATATTCCAATAGAAGAAACCATTAGCATAGAACTTACAATTGCATTTAGCCCTTCCAACTCTAAAATGATGAGACCTTGCTGCCAATCTAATGCTGCACTTAAATTCATAAAGTCCAGGTAGCCTAGAGCAAAGTTCATCAAAACAATTACCAGGAATGTATTTATAGAAAAGACACAGGGAAGCTACATTGTGCCAGTGGGAAAATGACTGAAGCTGAGATATTCCGATAGAAGAAACCATTAGCATAGAACTTACAATTGCATTTAGCCCTTCCAACTATAAAATGATGAGACCTTGCTGCCAATCTAATGCTGCACTTAAATTCATAAAGTCCAGGTAGCCTAGAGCAAAGTTCATCAGAACAATTACCAGGAATGTATTTATAGAAAAGACACAGGGAAGCTACATTGTGCCAGTGGGAAAATGACTGAAGCTGAGATATTCCAATAGAAGAAACCATTAGCATAGAACTTACAATTGCATTTAGCCCTTCCAACTCTAAAATGATGAGACCTTGCTGCCAATCTAATGCTGCACTTAAATTCATAAAGTCCAGGTAGCCTAGAGCAAAGTTCATCAAAACAATTACCAGGAATGTATTTATAGAAAAGACACAGGGAAGCTACATTGTGCCAGTGGGAAAATGACTGAAGCTGAGATATTCCGATAGAAGAAACCATTAGCATAGAACTTACAATTGCATTTAGCCCTTCCAACTATAAAATGATGAGACCTTGCTGCCAATCTAATGCTGCACTTAAATTCATAAAGTCCAGGTAGCCTAGAGCAAAGTTCATCAGAACAATTACCATGAATGTATTTATAGAAAAGACACAGGGAGGCTACATTGTGCCAGTGGGAAAATGACTGAAGCTGAGATATTCCAATAGAAGAAACCATTAGCATAGAACTTACAATTGCATTTAGCCCTTCCAACTCTAAAATGATGAGACCTTGCTGCCAATCTAATGCTGCACTTAAATTCATAAAGTCCAGGTAGCCTAGAGCAAAGTTCATCAAAACAATTACCAGGAATGTATTTATAGAAAAGACACAGGGAAGCTACATTGTGCCAGTGGGAAAATGACTGAAGCTGAGATATTCCGATAGAAGAAACCATTAGCATAGAACTTACAATTGCATTTAGCCCTTCCAACTATAAAATGATGAGACCTTGCTGCCAATCTAATGCTGCACTTAAATTCATAAAGTCCAGGTAGCCTAGAGCAAAGTTCATCAGAACAATTACCAGGAATGTATTTATAGAAAAGACACAGGGAAGCTACATTGTGCCAGTGGGAAAATGACTGAAGCTGAGATATTCCAGTAGAAGAAACCATTAGCATAAAACTTACAATTGCATTTAGCCCTTCCAACTATAAAATGATGAGACCTTGCTGCCAATCTAATGCTGCACTTAAATTCATAAAGTCCAGGTAGCCTAGAGCAAAGTTCATCAGAACAATTACCATGAATGTATTTATAGAAAAGACACAGGGAAGCTACATTGTGCCAGTGGGAAAATGACTGAAGCTGAGATATTCCAATAGAAGAAACCATTAGCATAGAACTTACAATTGCATTTAGCCCTTCCAACTCTAAAATGATGAGACCTTGCTGCCAATCTAATGCTGCACTTAAATTCATAAAGTCCAGGTAGCCTAGAGCAAAGTTCATCAAAACAATTACCAGGAATGTATTTATAGAAAAGACACAGGGAAGCTACATTGTGCCAGTGGGAAAATGACTGAAGCTGAGATATTCCGATAGAAGAAACCATTAGCATAGAACTTACAATTGCATTTAGCCCTTCCAACTATAAAATGATGAGACCTTGCTGCCAATCTAATGCTGCACTTAAATTCATAAAGTCCAGGTAGCCTAGAGCAAAGTTCATCAGAACAATTACCATGAATGTATTTATAGAAAAGACACAGGGAGGCTACATTGTGCCAGTGGGAAAATGACTGAAGCTGAGATATTCCAATAGAAGAAACCATTAGCATAGAACTTACAATTGCATTTAGCCCTTCCAACTCTAAAATGATGAGACCTTGCTGCCAATCTAATGCTGCACTTAAATTCATAAAGTCCAGGTAGCCTAGAGCAAAGTTCATCAGAACAATTACCATGAATGTATTTATAGAAAAGACACAGGGAAGCTACATTGTGCCAGTGGGAAAATGACTGAAGCTGAGATATTCCAATAGAAGAAACCATTAGCATAGAACTTACAATTGCATTTAGCCCTTCCAACTCTAAAATGATGAGACCTTGCTGCCAATCTAATGCTGCACTTAAATTCATAAAGTCCAGGTAGCCTAGAGCAAAGTTCATCAGAACAATTACCATGAATGTATTTATAGAAAAGACACAGGGAAGCTACATTGTGCCAGTGGGAAAATGACTGGAGCTGAGATATTCCAATAGAAGAAACCATTAGCATAGAACTTACAATTGCATTTAGCCCTTCCAACTATAAAATGATGAGACCTTGCTGCTAATCTAATGCTGCACTTAAATTCATAAAGTCTAGGTACCATAGAGCAAAGTTCATCAGAACAATTACGATGAAAGTATTTATAGAAAAGACACAGGGAAGCTACATTGTGCCAGTGGGAAAATGACTGGAGCTGAGATATTCCGATAGAAGAAACCATTAGCATAGAACTTACAATTGCATTTAGCCCTTCCAACTATAAAATGATGAGACCTTGCTGCTAATCTAATGCTGCACTTAAATTCATAAAGTCCAGGTAGCCTAGAGCAAAGTTCATCAGAACAATTACCATGAATGTATTTATAGAAAAGACACAGGGAAGCTACATTGTGCCAGTGGGAAAATGACTGAAGCTGAGATATTCCGATAGCAGAAACCATTAGCATAGAACTTACAATTGCATTTAGCCCTTCCAACTATAAAATGATGAGACCTTGCTGCTAATCTAATACTGCACTTAAATTCATAAAGTCCAGGTAGCCTAGAGCAAAGTTCATCAGAACAATTACCAGGAATGTATTTATAGAAAAGACACAGGGAAGCTACATTGTGCCAGTGGGAAAATGACTGGAGCTGAGATATTCCGATAGAAGAAACCATTAGCATAGAACTTACAATTGCATTTAGCCCTTCCAACTATAAAATGATGAGACCTTGCTGCTAATCTAATGCTGCACTTAAATTCATAAAGTCCAGGTAGCCTAGAGCAAAGTTCATCAGAACAATTACCATGAATGTATTTATAGAAAAGACACAGGGAAGCTACATTGTGCCAGTGGGAAAATGACTGAAGCTGAGATATTCCAGTAGAAGAAACCATTAGCATAGAACTTACAATTGCATTTAGCCCTTCCAACTATAAAATGATGAGACCTTGCTGCTAATCTAATACTGCACTTAAATTCATAAAGTCCAGGTAGCCTAGAGCAAAGTTCATCAGAACAATTACCAGGAATGTATTTATAGAAAAGACACAGGGAAGCTACATTGTGCCAGTGGGAAAATGACTGGAGCTGAGATATTCCGATAGAAGAAACCATTAGCATAGAACTTACAATTGCATTTAGCCCTTCCAACTATAAAATGATGAGACCTTGCTGCTAATCTAATGCTGCACTTAAATTCATAAAGTCCAGGTAGCCTAGAGCAAAGTTCATCAGAACAATTACCAGGAATGTATTTATAGAAAAGACACAGGGAAGCTACATTGTGCCAGTGGGAAAATGACTGGAGCTGAGATATTCCGATAGAAGAAACCATTAGCATAGAACTTACAATTGCATTTAGCCCTTCCAACTATAAAATGATGAGACCTTGCTGCTAATCTAATGCTGCACTTAAATTCATAAAGTCCAGGTAGCCTAGAGCAAAGTTCATCAGAACAATTACCAGGAATGTATTTATAGAAAAGACACAGGGAAGCTACATTGTGCCAGTGGGAAAATGACTGGAGCTGAGATATTCCTATAGAAGAAACCATTAGCATAGAACTTACAATTGCATTTAGCCCTTCCAACTATAAAATGATGAGACCTTGCTGCTAATCTAATGCTGCACTTAAATTCATAAAGTCCAGGTAGCCTAGAGCAAAGTTCATCAGAACAATTACCAGGAATGTATTTATAGAAAAGACACAGGGAAGCTACATTGTGCCAGTGGGAAAATGACTGGAGCTGAGATATTCCGATAGAAGAAACCATTAGCATAGAACTTACAATTGCATTTAGCCCTTCCAACTATAAAATGATGAGACCTTGCTGCTAATCTAATGCTGCACTTAAATTCATAAAGTCCAGGTAGCCTAGAGCAAAGTTCATCAGAACAATTACCAGGAATGTATTTATAGAAAAGACACAGGGAAGCTACATTGTGCCAGTGGGAAAATGACTGGAGCTGAGATATTCCGATAGAAGAAACCATTAGCATAGAACTTACAATTGCATTTAGCCCTTCCAACTATAAAATGATGAGACCTTGCTGCTAATCTAATGCTGCACTTAAATTCATAAAGTCCAGGTAGCCTAGAGCAAAGTTCATCAGAACAATTACCAGGAATGTATTTATAGAAAAGACACAGGGAAGCTACATTGTGCCAGTGGGAAAATGACTGGAGCTGAGATATTCCGATAGAAGAAACCATTAGCATAGAACTTACAATTGCATTTAGCCCTTCCAACTATAAAATGATGAGACCTTGCTGCTAATCTAATGCTGCACTTAAATTCATAAAGTCCAGGTAGCCTAGAGCAAAGTTCATCAGAACAATTACCAGGAATGTATTTATAGAAAAGACACAGGGAAGCTACATTGTGCCAGTGGGAAAATGACTGGAGCTGAGATATTCCGATAGAAGAAACCATTAGCATAGAACTTACAATTGCATTTAGCCCTTCCAACTATAAAATGATGAGACCTTGCTGCTAATCTAATGCTGCACTTAAATTCATAAAGTCCAGGTAGCCTAGAGCAAAGTTCATCAGAACAATTACCAGGAATGTATTTATAGAAAAGACACAGGGAAGCTACATTGTGCCAGTGGGAAAATGACTGGAGCTGAGATATTCCGATAGAAGAAACCATTAGCATAGAACTTACAATTGCATTTAGCCCTTCCAACTATAAAATGATGAGACCTTGCTGCTAATCTAATACTGCACTTAAATTCATAAAGTCCAGGTAGCCTAGAGCAAAGTTCATCAGAACAATTACCATGAATGTATTTATAGAAAAGACACAGGGAAGCTACATTGTGCCAGTGGGAAAATGACTGGAGCTGAGATATTCCGATAGAAGAAACCATTAGCATAGAACTTACAATTGCATTTAGCCCTTCCAACTATAAAATGATGAGACCTTGCTGCCAATCTAATACTGCACTTAAATTCATAAAGTCCAGGTAGCCTAGAGCAAAGTTCATCAGAACAATTACCATGAATGTATTTATAGAAAAGGCAAAGGGAAGCTACATTGTGCCAGTGGGAAAATGACTGGAGCTGAGATATTCCGATAGCAGAAACCATTAGCATAGAACTTACAATTGCATTTAGCCCTTCCAACTATAAAATGATGAGACCTTTCTGCCAATCTAGTACTGAACTTAAATTCATAAAGTCTAGGTACCATAAAGCAAAGTTCATCAGAACAATTACCATGAATGTATTTATAGAAAAGTCACAAGGAATCTATATTACAGCAATGGGAAAGTACCTGAAGATGAAATGCCAGGTCTATAAATTTTTTCTTACTGGTACAATTCCTGGCTACTTCTTTCACTTGCTTTCATTTATTTGTTTTCCAAAAAATAGACCATTGTGATCATATGGTTTCTCTGGAATTGTATCATATATTTTGCCACTTGCTGACATACTTTGTAACTTGGTGAATATAATGGTATATTCTTGGCAATTTGGTCTTGTGTATAGATTCTGAGTCGATTTATCGGTAAGGAATAATATGTACATTTATATATATATATATATATATATTGAATGACAAAGTGGAAAATTCTGTGTAATGTATTTCTTCTCTAAGAGAATGTCATCAGACATTGATACTTACACAAAACATGTTACAAAGAATTTTTCCAATTTAAAATTCAGTTGCCTAGCATTCTTGTGGTATATAGATATTTATATATATATATATATATATATATATATATATATATAATTTATTTTAGGATATTAAAACAAAAACATGTTAAAAATCACTACAGAGTGGTAATTATGCTTTGACATTACAAATATATTTATCTCTACTCTGTATTGAGCCCTCTTTTAAATCAAATGTTATGGATAGTCGAATTATACTCCATTTGTTCCCATTTTACCTGTGTATATAACTACACTGGTGCACAATGGAGAGGGGAGACTGAGAATTTTAAATTAATTTTTTTTCAAATATATGTTTTAGGTATATAATCCAGCTGATTTAATTTAGTTTCATAAATTATACACATGGATTCTGCTTGACACGTCAAAAGCATGTGAACTCTGTTCAACCAATGAATATCAAACAACACAAAAATAAAATTACCCAGAAACTTTTTTTCCATATCTCATTCTCTGATGAAGCTTCACTAAAAGTGAAACAAGTTTGATTTATAAATGTTTCCTATATGTTCTTTATCCTATCATTCTGTTGAATTCTGATCCATATCTGATCTGTATTTGATCACTATATATAGGGATGAGTTTAGCCTAAGACAGAAGCAACGTAAAATATTTTAAAAAATTGATAAAAATAAACAAAAAGCTTTAAAATCAAATATTTTTATTGGCAACATTATGATGACTAGAATTATTAGCAATAATACATTGCAGTGGAACATTTTCAGAAAAGAAATCAAACATTACAACATTATTAGCTTAGAATATGTTGTGGAAAGAATGAGATTGTTGTATTACTGTATAAAAATATTAAGATTTTTCAGCATAAAATCAAAATAACTATTGAAACAAAAAAAATATGTACAATAAATGTCAAAATGATCCTTTACTTTCCGACATGAATATGAATTAGTAATTTCTTATACATAAAAATATTTTCACAACTAATTTTTGTTGCCTAGCATTCAGAAGAAGTTCTATCTACTCAGGCAATTTGTCAGAATTAAAAAAAACATTAACATTCTATTATTTTTGTGGGGGAGGGTCTGTTTACACTATAAATATGTCAAACTGATCCCTGACTTTTTGACATACATATAGCTTTCTTTCCTTCTGGAGGGGACCAGTCTATTTTCGGTTTTAAAATGAAATGTATTATTACTATGTAATGTGTGTGTGTGTATATACATATGATGTTCATTTCATTTCTGGTAGACATAAATGTTGCAAGATTGAAATAAACTTGTAAACATTTGTTGAAATTCCTTTCATCTCCCTCTTTTCTTTGAAAATATACCTAAATAGGGCTCTAGTCAAATTTTTTCTTAGAAAGTCCCCACAACCCCCTTATCAAGAAAAACGTAACATTTTTGTTCTTTATTTAAAAAAGGAAAAAAATTTTAAGTTAGAAGCAAAATTGCCTTAGATGTGGTTTGATTTTTTAAGAGTACCATGGCATTAAATATGGGCATGGCAGCATTTGGTCATTGTACCGCAGTCTATACTCATCCCTGTATGATTGATGCAAATAAAATTTGTCACTTAACTGATTGATGTTATATTCAGCATTTCATAGACAAGGTTCTTTTTGTAATTTTTCAGTCTGCTCATCAGGAGGTTTCAGCAATTGATTGACGTTTTTCTCATTTTTCATTATCTTTATACTGAGTTTCATATAATCAATTTATGCACCTGCTGGAATGCTCTTATTATTGGTGTTAGGTTGATGTTTTTGCTCTTTTTGTGTTTGTGTATATGTGTTTGTCTGTGTGTATATCTGAGTTCTTTTGAATTTACGTTCCTCTCATTAGTAGGTCAAAGTAGACTTGCACATTTTTAAAGTTTCAAAATTTAGTATCACCAGGCTTTCAAAAATGAATATTCCAACCAGTTAACCTTGGACCAGACTTGGCAAGCCTGGTATATTATAGGCAATTTAAGCAGTTTTTAGAGGTAAACAAACATGCGCACATAAACTAAGTAATATTTTTTTACATTTCATTTGTTGCTTTTTTGTATTGTTTTCAATACACTGACATCCGAGAAATCACATGGTAGGCACCTATTATTGTGTAGGAAACTTCTAGCTCAGTGAAGTTCAGAAACACATAACATTGAGTGCGAGTACACACTACCCTGCATCGGGTAGTGTGTACTCACAACAACCCTATCACCAAATTCACAAACCAACACTTTTATCCATTAGGGCATTGGATAAAAGTGTTGGTTTGTAAATTGGTGACATGAGCAGTGAAACTTGAACAGTCTACCCTCATTGGTAATTTTTTTTTTTTGATTGCTTACTTGGTTTCTGTCATTAGATACAGTGCCCCTGAAAAATGGTGCTTTTATCTTGGTCTTTTGGCTGAGATCAAAGTGTTGTATCTGTTCTTATCAGCTTAATCTGATTCTCTTTCGACTTCTATATTCCCTTTTTTCTTTTGTTTTCTCAAGTAACAAACCAAGTAATGTCTTTTCGCCTCTTTCCACGTAATTAAAACATCTGTTATTTATGAGGTGTTGGCAGGGTGTAACGGTCGTGTGAACTAACAAAGAGAGGGACATGCAATCATAACAGGATCATTACCAGCAAAATTCAATTGTACCTTTTTTTCTGAGCAATTGTTTTGCACTATTTTTAACAGGGATTCAAACCCGATGAAACTGTTTACCAAATTTAGGAAGAGGAATGAACTGAAACAATCAGTGTCATACAAGGCCATGTAAATGTATCAAAGCAATTCAACAAATGTTTTTCAGATGCCATATACATGATTCAAAAAACAATATTCAACTTTTTTTATGCAGATTTTAAAGTTTTCTTTCAAATGATGTTAAAAATATTTTGAATTATGGTAACATGCAGATCCATTTATTTTAAAAAAAAAAAAGAAAGTTTCTCCCAAATGTGGATTAACAAGTGAAAAGTCAAAGATGAACTCATAAAAAATACATACATTCCTTGGAAATAATCTTGCCAGATGCATATCAATCAAATTAGCATCAAAATATGGTCTTATGTCGAGATTTATTTTGAGGATTTATAAATGTTAAATTAAAGTCATGTTCTTTTGTGTACATTTCTCACATTTAGTATGCGTAATTATTGAATCCATGTGGTTTTAGCATTGAAAAATATTGTCCTTAGAGATAGGAATCTACATATTTCCTGACATATAGATTAAACTATTTAGCAAAACACAGCTACTATTGAAGTAGGTTTCCATGAAAAGAGGAACTACGCTCTTCACAGGCACATGGTTTATGGCTGCACAACTGAAGAAATTCATTTAGAAAATTATGAGAAACAGTAAACTCATGTTTAATCAAATTTAAAGAGCATAATCATACATTCTTGTGTTAGCCAATTCCTTTTTTCTGTTACTGGAGAAGAATAAAAAGAGACTTTAGTCTCTGGAAAGACAAGTCTGTAAGAAGAAAATTTCAAAGATTTAAAATATTTCCATTTCATGTGAAGTAATTTCTTTTCTAAACAAATACAAAATAATTTGAAAAACAATATCAAAATTTTTCATGCAGATTTCAAAGATATCTTTCAAATGATATTATGTAAAAAAAAAAAAAAAAATGTGAATTATGATGATATACAGATCCATTTATTCAACAAAACATTTCCCCAAAATGTGAATTAAAAAGTGACATATAAAAAAAATGGAAAATAGAGATTTTTTGGAAATCATTTTGTCAAGACACACAGCACAACTTAAAAATATAATCTTATGCTGATATGTATCTTGGTAATTTGTAAATGTTAAGTTATAGTCAAGCCCTTTTATGTCCAGGTCTCCCATTTGGTATACATAAATACTGGTCCCATGAGACAGTATTAACAAGTAAAAATATTGTCCTTATGGGAGAAATGTGGGAATTTACATATTCCCTGACATACAGAGTTAAATTCCTTTGCATATACACCCCTGAAGATAACTTCCATGAAAATGACATTCTTCACAAGAATACAATTTCTCTCCCAAGTATGTGCACATGTGCTACACTCAACGAGATTTCTGTGAAAAGGAAGAAGCGCAAACTTCAAAAGAATATGCTTTATCTCTGGTGTGTGTTTGCAGATATCTTACCAAAGAAGATATTTCTGAAAAAGAAATCTACATATTTCACACCAATAACATTTTTTTCCCGCTGTGTGTTCGAACGTGCCGCATCAAATAAGCTTTCTGCGCAAATGAAGATCCACATACTTCACAAGAATAGGGTTTCTCTTTAGTGTGTGTTCGAATGTGTTGCATCAAATTTCTTCTCTGTGAAAAAGAAGAGCTACACACTTCACAAGAATATGGTTTCTTTCCAGTGTGCATTTGCATATGATTCAATAAATCTGATTTTGTGGAAAAAGAAGAACCACACACTTCACAAGAATATAGTTTCTCTCGTGTGTGTGTTTGAATGTGACGCATCAGACTGCATTTATGTGCAAATAAAGACCCACATACTTCACAAGAATATGGTTTCTCTCTAGTGTGTGTTCGAATGTGTTGGCCCAAATTTGTTTTGTGTGCAAAAGAAGAGCCACACACTTCACAAGAATATGGTTTTTCTCCTGTGTGTGTTCGCATATGATTCACTAAATTTGATTTTCTTGAAAAGGAAACTCCACACACATCACAAGAATATGGTTTCTCTCCAGTGTGTGTCCGCATGTGCTCCACCAAATATGATTTCAGTGAGAAGGAAAAGTCACACACTTCACAACAATATGGTTTCTCTCCTGTGTGTGTTTGCATATGTTTTATCAAAGATGCCTTTTGTGAAAAAGAAAATATACACTTTTCACAAGAATAAGGTTTCTCACCAGTATGTGTTCGAATGTGTTGAACCAAATGGATTTTCTGTGAAAATGAAGAACCACACACTTCACAAGAATGAGGTTTCTCTCCAGTGTGTGTTTGAATGTGTTGTAGCAAACTGGATTTATGCATAAATGAAGATCCACATATTTCACAAGAATATGCCTTCTCTTGTGTGTGTGTTTCTTTGTGATTACTCATATCTGATTTCTCTGAAAATGTGGATCCACACTCTTCACAAGAATATGGCTTCTCTTCAGTGTCAATTGGTGAGTGCATTTCTGACACTGACCAATTTGAAAATGTAGATCTTCCATTTTCTTGAAAATATTTTTACTAGTAAACCTTTCCACATTTTCAAATATTAAGTCCCATTAAATTTTTCAAGATTCTACATTTACTAAGTTCGAGAATTATTATAACAGGATTCACTGGCAATATTTCTTTTATTGTTGTGTTGGAACATCTGTGAAGGAAACGAAATATTTTATAATATATGAATTGTACAGTATTATGATTATAGCTTCAGTACAGGAAACTTTCTTATATGCAAATACTTATAGTAAGTAGACATATAAAACTTATCTCCAAAAACATAATCACATTTTTAAATGGTGTTAATTTAAAGAGGATGGAAGCCCAAAACATCAGTTTGGTTAATAAGAAAGTTTTAGTTTAGTTTGTTTTACAGCATATCAACTTCAATGGGTTATTTAATACCGACAAAATTTTTATTGCTGGTTATATTTTTTTTTTTCAAAAATGTATTGCTGGTAATAATTTTCTTCAAAAATTTATTACTGGTAATTTTTACAAAGTACTTCTGGTATTAAAAACTATTTTTACACTTTCATAGTGTTTTGACCCCAGTTTGGGGGTTAACTATTTACTGGGACCCTAACAGGTGCTAACACTCCAGGTGAGGGTAGACCTGGGAACACCAGCAATTAAGAGCTGGTTCCATGCTCCTCAAAACCTCCTGATCAGAGGCCTTGCTGCTGGGTGTAGTTTGTCGTCTTACATAGGATGCAGAAGTAGTTTATCGTCATATCCAGGACAGGAAAGTTTTTGTCATGTCATTAAAGAATGTATTTATTGACTAGCAAGGTGACTAATAAATTGCTGTGGAATCAATTAAAATATATTTTATGAGAAAATAAAAAAAATTTTGTTTGTAAAAAAATATACATCTCAAAATTAGTGTGTAAATGAATATACAGAGTTTAACAATTCAAAATATAAAAATGTAGGCAGGATTAACAGCATTGATAGAGACATAATGAGGTGTAACAGCAAGCTAGTAAATAACATGTTTTTGTTCTACATTGTCAACTTGAAACTATCTTACTATTGTAGCATACCTATGGACGATAATGGTTATGTCTCCATTCAGATAAATACAGTAGTAAATACTAAGTTTTTCTGGAGTTGTGGAATTCACTTCTAGCAGTTGACTGCTACTTCTACATGCCACTGGTGAATCTTATATGCGTTGTTCTTATACTAAGTATTATTATTCATTACCAACCTTCGTGTGATTATTCTATTCAATAACCTTCACAAGGTTACAAAACTTACATATTTATAAGTCTACCATTTGTCTGTACTTTGAATATTGCTGCCACATATGGTCTGGTGCTCATGCTCTATATTTCAGTCAGTCAGTTATGTGCCATGCATGATACATGCTTAGGCGATCACGTATCTTTCGATATATGACTGATGAGGCAGATTTTTTTTCTCGCAGTAGGTTGCCATTTCTTTCTGCAGTAGACCAGTTATCATCCAAGGCTATAGAAACCAGTCTGTCTTGCTATTTACCCATGGCTGGTAGGGAGAAAAGAAGAGGATTCATATCTTTCCCAAGGGTTTTAGCACGTAAGTGAATGTAATGGATTCAACTGGAATTCGAACCCGGTTCTCCGATTCCTCAATCTGAGCTGCTATTCATTACTCCACCATGCGTCCTTAATAAAATTCAATAAAGAATCTGAAAGGTCAGTGGCTCTGCCTTGGCATTATGGCTTCAGTCACTTTCTCACTGCCATAACATAGCTTCATTGTGACATTTCTATAAATACTTTCATGTAATTGTTCTGATGAACTTTCCTTTTGGCCCCTTTTATTTCTGTCCCTATTTTTCTTTAAGTTTAATTCCCCATCCCCTCCTTCGTTAGGTGGTTAGTGATGTCAGTTCGCAGGTGGATGCGGGGCGCCTTTCGTTTTTCGTGAGTGTTTTTCATATTTGTTGTTGTGTTTGAATGAGTGCGTGTGCTTGGGATGAATGAATGATTTATACTTTTTTTAGTCCTGCATTGATTTCGGCCTGTGAACTGGTATTTCTGCCACATTTAGTGATTGTGGGGGTTTTTATTACTAATACTATTTTTCTTTAGTTTCTTGTAAATATTTTGTATTCATTTTGTATTTACTCATTGGGGTTAATTTTTAAAGTTGTTATTTTATTCCCCTCCCCCCACAGACATTGATTTGTACATATGGGGACTAGTTAGTATTTTCATAGAGACAGTGAGGTATTATGGTGGTTGTAGTAAGAACGGTACGTATGAATGTGGTGTTTTGGTGTAAGGAATATTGTTCGTACGATTGGGTCAGTGTTTGCGGCTAGCTAACTTATAGTTTAGACAGAAGAAGACCGTCCTTTTTTCCCCCCAATCCCCCCTTCAGCCTTGTGCCACATTTCTGTATTTTCGCAGAATAAATATCACTTTCCTCTATGGTACCAGGACTTTATGAATTTAAGTTCAGTACTAGATTGGCAGCAAGGTCTCATCATTTTAAAGTTGAAATGGCTAGATGTAACCGTAAGTTCTATGCTGACAGTTTCTTCTCTTGCACTTCTTGCTTGTGGAACTCTCTTCTAGCTTCTTTCTTTCCAGTCAAAATTGTTAACTTCTGTCTTCTTAATTCTTGTTCTTTTATTGTTCTTTCTCTCTGATAATGTTTTTCTTTTTTCCTATATTTTTTGTGCTCAGTACCCCCCCCCATGTCTTAGCAACATTAAGCAAATGCGTTTAATATTCTTAATAACCTTATAATCCAATTCCTTGAGATTTTTCTCATTAACATGTCATCTTTAAATCACATTAATTTACTGCCATTTTCAACTGTGAATAGTTTTTAAACTAATCTCTCATTTACTTCTTTTTTTCAACTGTCTTATTTTCTCTATGGAAGATCAAAAATGAAAATAAATAAAATTCTGGATTATGTTCCCTGACCAATGATTCATGATGACTGCTTTGAGGAAGATGATGGAAGAATAACAATCCAAGAGGAAGCAATGAAGGAAAAATATAAAATAAAATAAATGGCTCTTCACATGGCCTCTAAAATTATTGAAAGTTTTCACTAATCTACTTATGCTGATTAGATATTTGTTTAATAAAGCTTTTGCTGCCATAATTTTTTTAAATAGAATAACTGACAATGTTTAGCCTTCATGCTTGCAAAAAACAAAAAAATACAGTGTGTCAAAGTGTTACACCACTATTTTAACTACCTTCACTCTTTGGCAATGTTTATTATTTTAAAAAACAATGACTAAAATTTTTATAAAACCTAAACATATGAAAGTGAATTTGTACATTTTCTTTGTTCTTTAGAATTTACACCAAAAATAATAAACACTATTTATTAAATTGTTGGTAAAACTGTGGCTAATTGTCAATTGATTCAAACTTTTAAAAATTGTAAATAATAAGGATTTCATTATAGTTGATTCACATATTTTTACAATTTAGCAAATGTTAATAATCTATGAATAAAAAATTGTTTCCATATTTATTTCTTTATAAATTGATAAATGATACATATTGCATTAGATTTAATACAATTGTATTAGTTTTTAAAATGGTTATAAATATAAAATTATACTTGTAAATAAACAAGTGTTTTATGTTTTTGTTGTAAATTATCAAAAACAAAAAAAATATAATTTCACTCTCATATTTAGGTTTTAATCCAATTCTAATAATCATTTTTTAAAACAAACATTTCTGAGGTGTGAAGGTAGTTAAAATAATAGTGGCATCATTGAAAAAAATTGTTCTTTTGACAGTCTCTATCCCTCTCTCTCTCTCTCTATATATATATATATATATAGATAGATAGATAGAGAGAGAGAGCAGAAATACCAGATAAGATGTGGCAGTAATATTTAATGCACAGATGAAGGGCATATTTTTAACCTTGCAACTTGGATTCTGGCGAGAAAAATTGCCTAGTACAATATAGTGAACCAACTTTCCTAACAGCAGTTTTAGCAACTGATTGAATATAAACATTCTACTTCATGTGAGACTGAGAAGGCAGAATGAGTTGCTCCTTGGAAGTTGGCATCAGCTATGCTGGTGGAAGGCAAAAATGGTTCACTAAGATGACTGAAACGCAACATTTTCCTTTTGGAGGGTGTTAAAATTTACAAACCATTTCTTGCCAAAGTTAAAAACTAATTGTTGGGCAGTTTTTAGAATTGACAAAATTTGTTAAAAACATAAAAGTGCATTTAAAATAATTTAGATGTCACCTTTTAGTAAAATTCGAGTTTTATTTGAAAGAAAAAGCTAAAGCTAATCTACAAAATAAGAAAAAGAATTTTACAGATTTCAATAAGGTTTTAAAATGTTTATTGACTGTAATAACATTTTAAAACCTATTGGGTGAAATGCTTAAAAACAAAACCTTTAGTTGAAAAATGATGACAGAAAATTTAGGACTTAAAACACAAATATTTGTCCTAGATATAAAAAACCAAAGACCAAAGCTAGAAAAAATACAAAAACTTATTTTCTTTGTGTTTAAAATATGAAAAAGAAAAAAAAAAACACAAACTAGCTACCACCTAAATGGATTTGTTTTTTCTTTAAGTAAAAAAACACAATTCAGTTTTTAAAAATTTGTCTAAGGGAATTATCAGATTTAAATAAAATTTGTAGTACTTATTATAAATGAATTGTATACTGAATAGGTTATTTTATCAGAAAACATTGTGGGAATAATTTTGTGAGTGAGCTTCACACACTTCTTGATAACTCATATACACATTTTAACATGGGCAGGAGTCTAAATATTTTCACAGTTATATAAAAAAAAAAAATGGAATATCAAGTCTGAACTTGTCCAGAACTATACCAAAAATAATTTTTATAAAAGAAAACTAAAAAAAAAAATGATTTTTTAGAGTACTTTGTACAGTTTAATTAATGAAACACATTCATTATTTTCTTTAAGATTTTGAAATTCATCCCATTGCTGTTTTTTAAAAATAAATTGATGATATGGGTTGAGAATACTGTATCCAAAATTCTTGGGGGGGTTTGGAATACAGGCTATTTAATTTGTATATAACATCTATAAAATGTGGCAGCTTGAGAATGGAATCCAAGCATAAACATATCCCTTTACATCCCTGAAGGTAGTTTTAAATAACATACACCATGAAAAAGTAGTTTTCTATAAAGTTTAATAAATTTTGTGTACATGCAGACAGATACTGGTAATGATGGATTTTTAAGTGGTGAAATTAAAATTTCACGTAAAAATGTTTTGAACGTGTACAAAAAACATGTTCATAAATTACCAAAAATATATAAATGCAGGACATTTTGAATGATATCTTTATTGAGCACGAAACAGCTGGTAACGAAGGTATTGCTGTGATAAAAGCTAACAAAAAACTAGCGCCAACGTAGGCTACCTAACTGGGCTGCGGAACCCCCACCAAGGGCAGATGATGTCAACTGCACATAGGAACTGTCCTAGGGCTTTCTGAAATTTTCCGTTTGTGGCACTGTCAAATCATGAAAAACTTTCGGATTTGGGAATTTTGGATAAAAGGGGATATTCAACCTACACAATTTTTTTTTTTTTTTTTAAATTGTATAACTGAATCGAAATGTAATGTTGACCTATGACCTTGATGGCCGTTCAGGAGCTGCCATGCCTAAAAAAACCGAAAACGTTATTTTCAGGCCATTTTTTTTTTTTTTTTACACACAAAGCAGAAAAAAATAAGCATCCCGTTATTTTTAACTTCAGTTAACTAATACTTAATTTAAATTTACTTTGATAAAAATCTCTAGGAAAAATATTGGATTTAGATTTGGTCTTTTCATTTCCTCCCTATAATGGTGGATCGGTGAGTGGCAGTGCCAATGTTTTAAAAATATCTTTAAAATTTTTATTTACATACGTAATTTTACACGGGTTAAGTTTTTTTAATTTTTTTTTTTTTTGGCTACTACTGAATTATTTTCAAAATAAGTATAAGATCACAATTTAACTCCGATGGAGATATTTTAAAATTATTTAAAATGCGTTTTTCGTTTGTTTGTTTTAAGAAATCTGCAGTGATAATTCTACCATGACCAATAACATCGATAAAAAGAGAAGTAGGAAATGTTTTTCTCTCGTTATTTCCAAGTTACCAAGTACTATTCGAATTTAGGGCAATAAACCAATCAATATCTTTTACTAGGAATTTTTCAGCGGAATTTCTATACTGTTTGAATTCGTAATAATAATAATAATAATAAGTGAAGCACCACAATGAAATGTATGGCACAAAGAAAGACTTTCCATTGAAAAAAAAATGCTATGCAAATATTAAATAAACGAAGAAAAATATGACAAACCTCAACAAAATCGAGCAACGGTGTTGCATATAATTTTGTTCCATATGTAAAAATGACGGGTTTGATGTAATTTTCTATGTATCAACAGCGAAAATCTTAATTACTTAATTTTGTCGAAAAATATTAAATAAAAATTTAAAAAGTGAATTATCATCATTTTTTTTACTTCCACTATCAACATAAGAATCTGACAAAGAAAAACAAACAAATTTTTAAACCTTTAATTGAGGCTGAATTTAAACGGCTACGAAGTAAGTCAATTTCTTTCTTTCTTTCATCGTTAACAACAAAAATAAACAAAGGTTGTTCGTTAAATAAAAATTATCGTGAGATCAATACAGTTATTATTTTATATAAGAAATTAGTTACTGACTCCCATCTTTCTTTACTGAGCCAAAACCTAAAACAAATTTCTAAATTTTATTGAAAAAAAACATTTAAAATGTTTTTCTCTTTTTTACATCACGGTTCATATAAGTCAGAACAGAATTGAATTTGGGTGGGTAAGGTGCTAACCGGCTGACCAAAAACGACACATTTTTACTCAACCGTGAAGAGGTCGAGGAAGAAGTGCTTCCGTTTGTAAGTATATTGAGATGTAACAAAAACTAATATTTCATTTTTGCAAAATAATTATTTAGCAAACATGGGCCTTCGTGCCCGTAAAAAAAAAAAAAAATATTAAAAAAAAGGACGGTTTTTCTATCGACAACACTAACGACCTTCACTCTCCCTCCAGCAATGTTTATTGTTTTAAAAAGTGATGATTAGGATTGTAATAAAACCTAAACATATGAAATTGAATTTACATATTCTTTGTTCTTGAAAATAGACAACAAAAATAATAAACACAATTTATTTATTAGATAGCTAGGGTTTGTCATTTTGCAGTTGAAATTGCTATAATAACTTAAAAATTATCAATTTAAATTTTTGAAGATCAAAGTTGACTGGAAATAAGCCAGAAGAGGGCTCCACATGTTTGAAATGTGAGAAAAGAAACTGTTAGTCCATACACTATTGACACCATTAATGTATCATGTGTTGGCGAATTGGGTCCGTCGAGGCTAAGTCTACTAATCAGGTCGGTCGGTGCATATTCACGCCAAGGCACAAACTTTTCAACAGGAAGGAACGCGGTTCTCTTTAGAAATTCAGCAGTTTGTGCGAATCTTTGAATCGACACAGACATGCATTTCATCGATCAGCAAAAATATGTCTTCAAGTCAACTCGCCACAGCTACCTTTTGAAACTCAGTGAATCTGAATTCTAGAACAAGAAAAACTCCTTTTTCTATAGAAGCAAACTCATCGAAATGAACGTCTGAGATTAATATAATACAAGAGTTGATTTTCCCATTCAACTACGAGAAAAAAATATTATCTCACTCAACATAAAGGTATGCTACATTGTATGACTTATTTTTTCCTTTCCTGCACACACACACATTACACCTTGAAGCAATTGTTAAATTGTCGTTTGGCAACAATTTAATTTTTTGTACAAACAATTAATCTCGACCGAAGAACAGTTTCAATCGACCTGAAACGAACACATAAACTATAAACTTCCCGCTCATACATTCAACATATTTACAAATCATAATTTGTATATAGATGTGTATAATAATAATTTGAATTTGTTTCTCGTTCAAATATTGTGTTCGTCATTATTTGTTCTTTGTTTTGTATTGCATGATAAATGTTTGAACAATTTCTCCTAAATTTGTTTGTGGAAAAATAACACGCAATTTACCATGGCCTTCTGAATAAACCGTTTATTCATTAATTATCTAAAAATTCACCGAGCTTTCCACTACATTAGCATAGAATTTACAGCTACATCCAGCCATTTTTAACTGTAAAATGATGAGACCTAGCTGCCAATCTAGTACTGCACTTAAATTAGTCAAGGTACCAAGGTTGAAATATCATCAGAACGGTTACCATGAAAATGTTTGTAGAAAAGGCGCATGGAAGCTAAAGTACAGCAGTGGGAAAGCGACTAAAGCCGAGATGCTTGTTCAGGACCAATTTGTGCTAACTTACCTTTACAATATAATAAATAAATAGCTTTAGATCTGTTATCTGCGTCATTGTTGCCACAGTATGTTTCGACCATTGTATACTCCGGCCTTCTTGGAATTTCAAACTGAACTCTTTATTTTGTACGCCATTCTAGTTCCACATGTCGTGCTTCTTCTGGATATCTCAGTATCAGTTATCTCCCTTCAAACACAACTCTCCAAGTTTTTGTTCATATCTGCTGTAGCTAGGTATTGAACTTACAACTCTCTGGATTCAACCAGTATCAACTTTTATCCACCTAATATAAACCTAATGTCTCAGTAATTTTTTTTTTTTTTGCCAGAGCTCATATTACAATTTGGTTACCATGAAAATGTTTATATTGAATATGCCAAGCCAGATTTCCCCCCTTTGAGCTGTTAGAACAAAATCAGAGGAGACAGGACCAGTGTGTACTATCCCCAAACCTCCCGACCGGGGGACCCAAGCTTGATTGGAGGCCCAGGCAGTGCTTTGTGACATTTGCTCTCTTATCAACATTTAATTTTTCTACCTATATTTATATATGTTATAAATTAAACTAAGTACAACAGACTATTAAAGGATGAACAAAATTTTGCGGGTTTTGATGTTATTCTGATCTATTTTTTGTCCAAATCCATAAATTTTTTTTTTTGTTTTTAAGTGGGTTAGACGTGTTGTGCCAGCCTTCTGATCTGAAATTAATTTGACACTAAGCAGCAAGAGATGAAAGGAACTTTGTCGCAAAAAATACAACTAGGAACCTTCATAACACAAGCTCCACCTACCCACTTGGTCAAAATAGCACTTATAATGTTATTGCAGAATTTTGGAAAAAATATGAAAACTGTGATTGTGAGATTGAGAGTGGGGGTCAGAGACCCTTGCACTGGCCCCGAAAGGAGAGACAGGCTGCCAGGCCCTGACCACCTAGATTTTTGGAGGTGCGACCTTAGAGACTTATTTTTAGTACAAAAAGAAAGAACTGAACAAGATATCCCTAGACATGGGTGGTAAAACAAGAACGGTCTACCCCAGTAGATTAAATACAAAGTTCAGTTCAGAATTTCCTGTAGGTCACCCAGATCTATATACACCTGATGCAGGCCAGAGGGCACAATGGCTGAAAATAGTCTGAATGTACATAATGTAAAGAATCACCTCTTATAGTTTTCATAAAATAATGTGGTGTGTATAAAATACATTTGTGAAAGAGTCTTGTGCCCACTCACACCAGATCTATAACGTAGCCCCTCATCTATGACATAGGGACCCCACCCTACTACATCTCAATTTTCATAAAGTAGTATTCATATAAAATACAAATTATATTGAGGCCTAATTATATTTTTTTTTTTTTTAAGCGTATCACCCCAAGCAAGGCTGGTGGCCACTATCACGCATGGGGTTACAGAAGGGTTGGAGGAAGAGCAGATAGGAGTGGTAAAGGAAGGGATGTGGAGAAAGAGAAGGACGGAGGGTCGATCAAGGCAGGGGGGTTACAGAAGATATAGAGCGAGAGCAGACAGGAATGAAAGATGAAGGGAAGTGGATAGATCAAGGCAATTGGAGATGACGATTGACGCTACACTTAAACCGTTGGAGATTGTATTTGTCAGGGAAACAGTAATAGGGAAGGGAGTTCCATAGGCGAGATGTGCGAGACATGAAGCTATTGGAGTAGAAAAGACGTCTACATCTAACAGTTTCAACGGTGAAGGGGTGGGAACGGGATGCCAGCCTCGTAGGACGCTTAAATTTACGAGGCTTAGGGACAAGCGAAAGCAACTCCTCGGAGCATACAATAATAGATCATATGCAATATAGGTAAGCAATTCAGCTAGAAAAATTGAAAATAAATACAATGCATTTAAATACAAATTAGAGATATGTGATAATAGATCATTCCATTTTATATAAACTAACATGTTGCAGTAGTTTTTAAGATCATGTTGAAATTTTTCTTGTTAAAAAGTTGATTAATTTTAACACATTCAGTATTATGGATAAAAAATTATAGTGAATGACATTGAAATGCACAAAAATTTTCATCCTTTAATAATCAGTTTTGCTTAGTTTGATTTGTAACATGTATAAATGTTGATAAGATAGCAAATGTCACAAAACACTACCTGGGGCCCCGGATCATGCTCCCGACCTGGTCAAGGGTAGCATGCACTGGCCCTGCTGCATCACTATAAAAATACAAGCTTAGTTTTGTTTTATAACACAACTGACAATATTTCCAAGAGAAATAACATTAATTTGCTAAAAACTTTCTCTCAAACTTTGACATAGCTAAAGTAATTATGCCTGCTTCAAAATGCAAACTATGAAATAATGTTTGGTATGTTTGTTTTTGTTTAGCGGCATATCAACCTCTATGGGTCATTTAATGCTGAAATCTAAATATTTTGAACACAATTCTCTGACCTCAACTACATATATTTTGTACATAATTTTATACTTTCAGGATTAACATATGCTTTATAGACATATGGTTTGTAGGTTATCTATTACAGGTGTTATATATTTGTGTATAAAGGTATTTCTTTAAGGTAGGACATTATTTTGACAGTTTCAAAATAATATCCAGCCCACACTCCTCTCTGTTCTTTTGTTCATCCCTTGTTCCCTGTTTAGAATGGGGTTTCCTGTTCCTTCTAAAAATTTTTCATTCGCTTTCATTCTCAATAGCCCCTTGCATATTAATGACATGTTTGCCTTGCTTGGGGTGAACTGATTACAAAAAAAAACAAGTTTCAGTATTTTTAAATAATTTTCTCATGTTGTTTATTATTATTGTGTCTTATGGAGCTACGTGAGTACATTCAGTTAAAATTTGTGTTCCACTGTGAGTGCAGCTCAGCATGTCGTACATGTTGGTTCATTTTCATTTTTCAGCAATTATGAATTAATTTTTGTTTGGTTGGTTGCTTTTGGTCAGCAGGAAACTATGAAATAAGGAAGTGTTTTTGTTCATCATCATTTGTCAATCAATTTAATTAGTAAAGCCTACATCACACTATGATCTTTGTTGCTTTTTACTAGGTTAAAGACACTATGTTTTTAAGAAGCTTTTCATTGCATCTTATTGTGAAAATTATTTTACAGTTGATTTGAACAAACATTAACTACTTTTAAATTAGTTTTCTGTTTGACCTGCTTCTTATTTTTATATTTTTTTCCTTATTTTCATTAATTTCAATGAAGAATAAATCTGATACAATTACTGATGAAAAGAGGAACACAAATTTAAAACAAATGTATATATACTAATATGGAAAAGAATGAAAGTTTCCAATATTTGCATATCATTTGGAATGCACCTTTTGAGTCAGACAATCTTGCAAAGCGAGGAAATTATATTCTGACTTATAGTGAAATAGGTAAAAAGGTTGAGAACCTCTGTCGTAGACCCTGCCTACAGAGCAGCTACCAGTACATGAACCTATTCTAACTCCATAATATTCTAATATGAAATGTAAGTAGAGTTGGTCTTATATGCCATCAAATATAAATTAAATGTTAGACACTCTGGGAAAAGGAAAGGCAAGCTTAAAAACAGATTCAACAAAAACCTAAGATGATTAAATAAATGAGTGAAAAATCCAGAAGATACAAAGAATAGCTCCACCTGCAATGATCATTTTTCAAAATTGGAGCGGATCAGTTAATGGAAAATTTAGTTAAATTAAAAACAGAAATCTATATATATTGTCAATATTATAAAAAAATAATTAACAGATTTACAATTCTTTAATACAGCATTCTGTATTTTTCAACCCATGATTATTTCCATGTGCTTATCAGAAAAGTAACAGTCACTCTTAAAAATACTGAAATGTCCTCAACAAATCATTAGGTAAGGAAACATGATTCAACAACCCCTCACTACAAACAACTGCCTTTAACTAAGATTATCCCCTCTTTAATCTCTCTCTGTCACACTCTTTTTATTTCTATGTCCCTCTCTTTCTCTCTGTTTCCGTCTCAGATTCTCAACACAGTCTGGGTTTAATAGGATTAGCATGAAATACATCATACATAGGTAGGTACAAGCATACTAATATACAAATTATCAACATTATTTGAAATAAAATCGTCATCATCATTGGTCAAACTTGTTGAAAAAGTATTGGCATGCACATCGACATTTTGTTCTGTGTGAAATGAGTCCTATGTTGGGTCTGAAGAGATGTCCACAGTCACCACATGGTAGGGTAGGAGGGTTCAGGGAATGGAGAGCTCTGGCGTTTCTTTCGGCTCTCTTCTATGTCTCCTGGTGTTTTCGAAGGTTATTTCAGCAGTTTCCATCTCCCAATTGACTGGATTGATTTCTCTTCTCAGCAAAGTGGTTTTGAGCTAATACCTGAATTGATGAAGTGGGGCTCCATGTGGTCTCGTCAGATATGAGAAGAGGATTTGATTGGGTAGGCAGATGTCTCACATTCAGGTGTCCAGTCCGTCAAAGTCAAGTCTGAGCCATGATGGTCGCTAGGATTTTTGCACGGAGGAAATCTTTGTTGTTTGTAACCCAGTCCTGCCACGTATTCCACAGGATTTGACAAAATTTCATTTGATGGAATCCTTCAAGTTTGCGGATATCTCTTCACTAGAGTACCCAGGTCTTACAGGCGTACAGGAGAGTCGAGATTACAATAGCTTGGTAGACCATGAGCTTGGTGTTTTGTGTCAGCCCAGGAGTGCTGAAAACTCTTTTGAATAGCGTTCTCGTGGGTGGCCTCAATTGAGTTATCAATCTTTACCGGCAGATGAATTTGATGTTAATACACTCTCAAGGTATGGAAATTGTTTAACATTCTCCAGTTCCAGTCTGTTGATGGGGATTTGGGCCCCAGGTTGATGTTGAGGGTTGAAATAAAATAGAGAGTAAATAATAAAACAACTTCAAATAAAGAACACAAGCAGCAAATACATTTCTTCAGTTTCATATTTTTCCTTGGAATAAAATGTTTACAATACTTTATATCTGCTGTTATTATTAGGACACATAAAAAATATTCCTGCTTTAGCAGATAATTCAACTTTTTTTTTTTTTCATATAATTATCTAAAGTATATCTATGAACCTATGTCTTTATTAATATTATTATAACATGCATCAGTGACGTGCAGAGGTTTGGTGATGATTGGTGATGTCTGCACCCAACTCCTTCATTGTACGCTCCTAAGACTCAAGTACTGAGAAATGAAAACATTTTAAATATGTGAAAACAAATGAAACCATGAAATAAACACTTTATTCAAATTAAATATAAACTCACTCTTTGATTGAATGCCCAGTCAGTCACACCCTCTGAATGCTACTGAGATGCATTAGGTTTTAGATAGGATTTTGTATCATCATCGAAAAACATTTTTAACAGCAGAACTACATTGTCAAAAATGTGTAAATATTACATATCATCAAATAATATTATATTCAACATTACTGAGTCTTCTTCACTGTTCCATGTCCCTTCTGGACTATGTATTTCCACAATTTCCTGTCCTTTGTAAATCTTAGTAAATTTTGTCTTTTTGATATCTCTCCTTTAAACCCTGTTTTGTCAATTATTTCCACAAGCTCATTGGGCAGGTTATATGCTGTTTTCCTCTATCTCTATTGCTTGTCCTGTGAGTGTCAACTTTTCCATCTTTCCTCATGGCTCTCTAGAAATTTGAATTCTCTCTTTCTGATCTTAAGTGTTCTTTTTGTTTCCATTTTCAATAAAACTTTGTCTTGCTAACATGTTCAGTCCGTAATATTCTCAGCATCTTTCTGTAGAACTACATTTCCGTTGCTTGAGGTCTCTTCACTGCCATATAAGAGGACTGGTATTACCTAATAGTTAAGTTACTGAGTGGTGTATATTAAAAATATTTTTATATTAAAAAGAAAAATGGCTTCCTTGATTTCATTTGGATTTAAAAGACATTTGACATAACTGGATATCCTTTCTCTGCTGTTAGTCTGTTAAAGTGAGAGTTTAAACTATTTTAAAAGTTAGTGTATTCATGCCACTAAATTGATGATTTTGCAAGATGACATGCAAGAAAATCTCAAGGAATTTGGTTATAAAATTAATTATAAAAACATTAACCTCATTTGCTTAATTAAATTTAAAGGCCATAATCATACATTCTGTTTTATGAAAGTAAGTTTTTTAATCGTTTCACTCCAAGTAAGGCAATAAAGCCACAAAGACAGAAGAGGTTACTGAGTGAAAAAATATGTGAAAAAGAAAAACATTAAGGAGAGAGAATAATAAAAGAAGCAGAATTAAGAAGACAGAAGATAACAACTGACATTGCATTTAAATTTTTGAAGATCAAAATTGACTGGAAAGCAAGTATCCAGAAGAGAGTTCCAGAAGTGAGAAGTACAAGTGAAGTAACTGTTAGCACAGAACTTATGATTACATCTAGAAATTTCAACAGTAAAATGAAGAGACTTTGCTGCCAATCGACTACTGCGCTCAAATTCGTAAAGCTTAGGTAAAGACAATTCTTTTTATCATTGAGGAGAATAGGCAGAGACTCTGCAAAATAAGATTGTATGAATAGCATTTCAAACATTTAAAATAATTCCATTTTGTGGGAAGAAATTTTTTTTCTAAACATACATGAAATGATTGAGAAAACAATAATAATTAGCAGTTTTATGCCGATTTCAAAATTGTAATTCAGATGATGCTATATAAAAATGTGAATTATGTTGATATGCACCTCCAGTTATTCTACAAAATGTTTCTCAAAAATATCAATGCTAAACACACAAAAAATAGACACATTCCTTAGAAATCATTTTGTCAAACACATGTAAGGCATATTAGCATCAAAATATGGTCTTATGATGATATGTATCTTGGTGATTTATAAATGTTAAGTTATAGTCAAGCCCTTTTTGGTATGCATAATTACTGAACCGAAGAGGTTTTAACAAAGAAAAATATTGTCTTTATGTGGAAAGGTGGGAATTTACAAATTTTCTGTCATATGGATGAAGTTTCTTTGCATATATACCCCTGAAGATGACTTCTGTGAAAAGGAAATATGACGTTCTTCATAAGAATACAATGTGCTGCACCCAAAGGGATTTCTGAAAAGAAGTACCACAAACTTCACAAGAATATGATGCCTGTTCTGCACGCATTCACATGTTTTATCAAAGAGGACTTTTCTGAAAAGAAAACCTCAGCTCAAGCATCAATAAACTTTCTCTCCAGTGTGTGTTTGAATGTGTCGCATCAAGTTAAATTTCTGTGCAAATGAAGAACCACAAACTTCACAAGAATATGGCTTCACTCCAGTATGTATTCGTGTATGTCGCACCAAATTTGATTTCTGTGAAAAAGAAGTGCCACACACTTCACAAGAATATGGTTTCTTTCCAGTGTGAATTTGCATATGATTCAATAAATCTGATTTTGTTGAAAAGGAAGAACCACACACTTCACAAGAATGTGGCGTCTCTTCTATGTTTATTTGCATATATTCTTCTAAAGATGACTTTTCTGAAAAAGAATATCCCCACTTTTCGCAAGGTTCCTCACTTGCGTGAGTTCGAATGTGTCGGATCAAATTTGATTTCTGTGCAAATGAAGATCCACATACCTTACAAGAATATGGTTTCATTCCAGTGTGTATTCGAGTATGTCGTAATAAATTTCTTTTCTGTGAAAAAGACGAGCCACACACTTCACAAGAATATGGTTTCTTTCCAGTTTGTGTTTGCATGTGACTTAATAAATCTGATTTTGTTGAAAAGGAAGAACCACACATATCACAAGTGTAGGGTGCCTCTCCTGCATGTGCTAGTATATGTTTTACTAAAGCTGAATTTTCTGAAAAAGAACTGCGCCATTTTTCACAAGAATAATGTTTCTCACTTGTGTGTGTTCGAATGTGCCGCATCAGACTTGATTTATGTGCAAATAAGCATCCACATACTTCACAAGAATATGGTTTCACTGTTGTGTGTGTTCTAATATGTTGCCCTAAATTTGTTTTCTGTGAAAAGGAAGCACCACACACTTCACAAGAATATGGTTTCTCTCCTGTGTGTGTTCGCACATGAGTCACTAAATCTGATTTTCTGGAAAAGGAATATCCACACACATCACAAGAATATGGTTTCTCTCCAGTGTGTGCCCGCATGTGCTGCACCAAATATGATTTCCATGAAAAGGAAGAACCACACTCTTCACAAGAATATGGTTTTTCACCTGTGTGTGTTTGCATATGTTTTCTCAAAGATGACTTTTGTGAAAAGGAAAATCCACACTTTTCACAAGAATATGGTTTCTCTCCAGTGTGTGTTCGAATGTGTTGCACCAAATGGGTTTTCTGTGAAAATGAAGAGCTACATACTTCACAAGAATAAGGTTTCTCTCCAGTGTGTGTTCGAATGTGTTGTAGCAAACTCGATTTAAGTGCAAATGAAGATCCACATACTTCACAAGAATATGGTTTTTCTCTTGTGTCTGTTAATGTATGATTGCTCAGATCCAGGCTCCCTGAAAAAGTAGATCCACTATCTTCACCAGAATATAATTTCTCTTCAGTTTCATTTGGGGAATGCTTTTCTAATACTGAACTACTTGAAATTGTAGATCCTCTGTTCTCTTGAGAAGAATTCTTGCCAGTAAACTTTTCCATGTTTTCAAATATGTAAAGTTTTCAAATATTTTTTATTACTAGACTGGGGCATTATTTTCTCAGGTTCCACTGGAAATATTTGGTTTAGTGTAAGAATGTCTGTAAAGAAACAAAAAATATGTTACAACATAAATGGATTATATTATCTTAGTTTCAGGACAGCAATTTTTTAAACAATAATACTTACAAGTAGTCGACATACAATATTCATCTCCAAAAACATAATTAGATTTTCAAATAACACTTGCTCATATGGCAGAAATCAATTATACTATATTTTTTAGGGTCATGTATTTGATGTATTTACTGATTACTATTGTCTAATATTTTGATGTGGAATCAAATAAATTACTTGTATCATGAGAATTAAAAAAAAAAATATTGTTGTAATTTGTCTGTAGAAGAACATATAACATTTACTGACTCAAAATACAAGTACACAAGCAGGCTTAACTATTAATTTAATGCAGACATAGGATGGTAAAATGGTCAGCAAACTGGTTGATCTTTAGGAGTGAATTCAACAGTGACCCATACTTGTGCCAAAACTAAGTTCAGTAAATAATATCATAATCATCTCCCAACTTAATGCTTCTTTTTCATTATTTGTTGTCTTGCAGACTGGTTGATAAAATGTTATAATTCTTCAAATCATAACCTGGTGTAAAAATGTACATTACTTCATATTTCATTAAACCATAAAAAAATTTAGTTTTCTTTTATAATACAACTACAGATCCAATTTCCCAGAGAAATAACATGTCAAAATTTTTCTTACTTATAGCTAAAATGTTTATGCCTATTTTAACATGGTAAACTATAAAAGAAGAATGTTTTCATTCATAATTTGTCAATAAATCCTATTAATAAGGCCCATTTCTTTTCTTTGCTTAAAAATACTATTTTTTTTTTAAAATGTGGCACTTGATTGTATTTTATTTGAGAATCTGTAATGGTCAGCAAGCTAGACTGGTTGAAGCTTACGAGCGAGTTCAACAAGTAACCAATACTTGTGTCAAAACAAAGCTTTATTAAATAACTGAATAATGTGGCCTGTTACCATCTGTGAAGTTAATGTCCCTTTTTCGTTATTTAAATTATTTATTATTTTTTCTTGCAAATTGGTTAAGATGTCTTATACAGTTCTTCAAATAATAACATAATGTATAAAAAATATACACTATTTCCTACTGCTTTTTATCATTAAAAACAATCAAGAAAGTTCTACAGCTTTTTTTCAGTCCTATTACGTTAAAGACATTCACTATTTTTTTTAAAAATATTTTCTTTGTATTTTGTTTTGGAAATTGTTTTCAACATCAAGTTCAGTAATCATTAACTACCTTCAGAGAATTAGGTTTCCATTTGACGTTTTATATTTTGAAATTTTTTTTATTTATATATGATTAAAGCTTTTAAATTTTTATTTCAGTGATGAATAAATGATACTGACGAAAACAGAAACACTAATTTTTAAAAATGTTAAATTTGTTCTGAAATGACTACATATTTTTGTAAATGCAAATAATTAATAAAATTTAATTAAATTATATGATAAAAATATAGTTTTATGGTATGTTATATTTATGAATTAAAGAGTTTGATATCAGGGATAGAGCATGTAAATATAAAAGTGGATATTGAAGTCAACACCCATCAGCATGAAACAGACTGTTGCCTCTGGGTGTTGAGCTCAATGTTCCCTTTTATTTATTGGTATAGAAGTACTTTAAATATGTTTCTAATTTTTTCTTTTCAGCTCAAATTTTGGTAGTACCTATATGTGTTTATGTTTTCATTGGGTGTTCAGAAAATAATATCCAACTTTAGAACTAACTTTTATTCTTGAATTAATGAGATTAAACAGTGTTTAAACCAGTCAAAATAAATTTCTGCCACTGATTTACAGGGTTATGCCTTTACAATAACGGATGACGACTTCATAATGTCAAACTCCTAGACTTTGACAGAGTTCCTGTGGAACTCATATTATGAGTTTCTTCACCTTGTCAATATTCTTGAGATGGTTCGATATTGCTGAAATGCTGACGCTCAGTATCGGAGATATTTCTCTAAAAATCTGACATTGGGTTTTGTTCAACTTGTATTTTCAGATGTAGATTGTCAACTGCAGATGGACATCCGCTACCAGATTGATCTTCAAGACTTATATCCCCACTGTGGAACTTCAGAAATTAATACCATACTATCTGATCACAAGTGGATCTTTCACCCCATGCTCTGTTAATGTTGGCAGCAGTTTGCAAAGCATTATGATCAAGCTAGAACTCATGCAAAAAAAAAAAAAAAAAGTAAATACATCTCTTTTTACATGATCTAGATGGTTAGATCTACATAGAAGCTAATTGCATTCTAATCAGCAGCAGGAGGCTTGGTACCCATGGTTTGAACTGGAGCTGTATTTAACCGTTATCATGCTAATTTCTTTCGAGAATTGTTACGCCCTGCCACTCCATTTTTTTTTTGAGAGTGCAAAAACATGAACACCTACTGTTTAAAAATTGTTATACCTTTCTTTGTATTGTGCATATAGATTTTAATTTTTGTACACTAATAAAAAAATGAATGAATAATATTTTGATATAGTGCATTATGTTTTGCATGAATGTTTTGACATTGTAAACAAAAAAATTGAAACATGAAATAAAAAACAAATACATTAAAAAATACATAAATAATTCAACATAAATAATTTAACTTTTATTACTCCTTGTGGAGTTTTGGGAGATGCAATAAGAAGCAAAATCACTAAGAAGGCTTTAATTTTATCAAAAAAGTGACGGGTTTCCTCGTGTTTACATACAAGAAGACACTAGCATTTGTTTTCTCTTTTTTTCACCTGACTCATATTTATTTATCTCGTTGATGAAATGAATAAAGTTATTATTTCGTTTATAGACAAAATAATTCAACTTCAGAAAGGTTATGAGGTATATTGATGGTCACCAGTAGCTGCCATAAAATTAGTCAGGCATGGATGATAGTAGATGCTAGTGGTCATTATCGTTTTCTTCCACATCACTAGTGTGGTTATCATCTTCAACCATTTCACCATCAATATCCACTTGAGTAAAGCCTTCCAAAACATCATCGGAGTCCTAATCAAAGAAAAACCCCTGAATAAAAGCTTTTTTAGATATTGACGTGGCCATTTTTGTTTACAAAAGAAATCAAAAATATTAATGTGGGTTTAATCGATGTTACACCTCATGTAGAGTCTAGAAGAATTCAAAATGGTATTGGAAAACAGAAGTTTAGCCTTGTTCCAAGCAGTAGTAGGCAATTTCCAGCTTAAAATACTGGAAATAACAATTGACAAGTGTTTATTTATAGCAAACATTTCAAGGTGACAGAATGCACCTAGAGTAGCAAAGGAAAAGACTTCTACAACAACTATTGTCACCTGCAGTGTGGTAAAGGTTAAACTTTGTCAATTTCTCTTGTGTCAGTTTTTGTATCAGGTGCCCTGTGAAGATTAGTTTGGTTTATTTTGTTTTATGGTATATCAACCTCAATGGGTTATTTAATGCCAACAAAATTTTTATTGCTGGTAATGTTTTTCTTCAAAAATTTACTTCTGGGAATATTTTTCCTTGAAGAAATCTATAGCTGGTCATATTTTTTTCAAAGAATGTATAACTGTTTGTATTGCTGGTATATATTTTTTAAAGTATTGCTGATAATTTTTCCTTCGAAAATTATTGCTGGTAATCATTTTTTTATTACAAAATATTTCTGATATTAAATCTATTTTTACACAAGTTTGGGTGCTAACTATTTGTCCACAGCTAGGACCCTAACATGTACTACCACCCCGGGTCAGGGTGGACCTGGGAACACCAACAATTAAGAGGTGGTTCCATGCTCCTCAAAACCTCTTGATCAGAGGCCTTGCTGTTGGATGTAGTTTATCATCTTACCCAGGACGTGTGCCCTGTGAAGATTTGTCACTTTGAACAAAAAATTGCTGTTGTTATTCCTGTCTTTTAGATTTTGTATCTGCTTTTAGTATGGGTATATTATATTTTAAATTAAATTCTGAAAGAGATTGATATAAAATTAAACTTTTGTTTTAAGTTTAATCATCAGGGATGAGTAACATATTTTTGCGAAAATATATTAGAACACAAAAGGTTTATTTAAAATCGGAACAATTATTTTCTGAACGTAATAATCTATTATAATTGTTTGTATTGCTGGTATATATTTTTTAAAGTATTGCTGATAATTTTTCCTTCGAAAATTATTGCTGGTAATCATTTCATTAGATCACATGACCATTACGCCCTGCCAATACCTCATAAATAATGGACTATTCTGTTTTGATCATGTAAAAAGAGGGGAAAAGATACTGCTTGATTTCAGAGAGAAAATGAAAGAAACAAACATTTTGATTGCGTGGAAAAAAAAACATATATCAAAGACACTACTTAGTTTTAGTGAGGAAAATAAAAGAAAGAAAGAAGTGAAGATAGACATGTTTAATGGCTATTTCAGTGAAATGGAAAAAGTTAATTTAAAATCTTTTCAGTTGTACCCACTTCTTAAAATAACAACCAACATTCATATTTATGATTGTTATTGCAATATCTTGTTAAAGTTGTTAAGCTCAAATATTTAATGATGTGATAGGGTAATTTCTGTGGATATTTTATTGTCATAGAACTCACCAGGTGCTTATTCAATCATTAACTTAAGAATTAAGATTCATCAGAAAATTCAAATAGGAAAACTGAAATTTTCACAGGTTTTTTGTTTAAATAATTTAAATATTGACACTCTAGTGAAAACTTTGTTTTATTTGAAAGCTAATATAGAAAAAGGTAAATAGTTTTACATATTTCAATAAGGTTCCAAGACATTTTAAAACATTCTCACAGTCACATTATCATCAATCCACCATTTCAATTGAAAAATGATTATGGAAAATTCTAGACATTTTAAAAATCAAAATATCTGCCGTAGATGTTTGTTTCAAAGAAAATTAATATAAAGATTAAGAGAATTTTTTTAAAAATATTACTTACTATATTATATTTAAAATATATTGACAGACATATTTGAAAATAGCAAAATGTATTTCCCCTGTCAGCATAAGTCAAACAATAGAAATTACCCAGTGACAACAACTTTAAAAAAGCCTGCTTCAAATTTAATTAAATATGAAAGATCAAAACTACCAAATGCAGAAACTGGTTTTGTTTATATTTAAATATGATCATATTTAAAACCCAATATAACTAAAATGTTAGGAATAAATCTTTTATTTAGGTAACTCCACTAATTAGGTATACCTAAAGTTAGGTACCTCCACGAAATCACAAAAAATATGGCATAGCATGATGAAAAAGACGCCAAACTTGACTAAAACAAAATTTTATCGTCTAAATGCTTATGTTATGAAGAGGAAAGACCAAAGTTTTTTTTCATTATTTTAAAAAAATTTTCCTTCTTTTTAGAACATTCTAAATTTTGATTAAAAAAACATTGTTTATCTTTGTATCACTGGCACCAGTAAAATAACATATACAATTTTTAGCACGTTTTTTTTGTATGACACCCATTATTTTTGGAAATCTTGCAAAAATAAAAATAATTGTCGGATGTTAATGAAACTTTCAGAAAGTATTCACAGATGATCGAAATTATTATAAATGTTTTTTTTATTAAAGTCATGGCAGAAATAATTTTTTTTATATTTATTACCCCCCCCCCCAACTAATTTTATGAAAACTCTAGAAATTCGCTCACGTCGGGTTTAGTGATTACAATAGTTAAAAGCACAAGGCTTTGAAGAATGCAAATCATGTTTTTTTTTTTAATTGGACCGCCCGTACCTGAAAATCAGCTCTGAATTGTAACATACAAAACTCAATAAAACAAATATATTATTTAATTTCAAATGCTTTTATTTGCTTTTAGTTGTTTTTATGAATATGGACAATATTTTCTGAAAGCAAAAAAAATTTTTCGATGAAAAATGAATTTTTAATATGGTTATTTGCTATTTATTTAATTATAATAGATTTTTACATTTAAGTTGTTAAAATATTGTAAAATTAGTTAAAAGCTGCGTCAGGTTTCCTAAGTGTCCTTATGATATAGATCATTTTTAGCGCTTTGTAAATTGTATCGTTTTGTCTAATCAGAAGACAGGAAGTAATTAAGAATGTAATTTTGTGTTTATAATCGGGCTCTAATTATAAAGTACGGAAGACCAACCAGAATACAATTAAGTTGCGTTATTTGAGTTAAGCATTGTTCTCCGCTGTTAAGGCCTTTAATTTTGCGAAACAGGTGTGGAGAAGTTTATTTGATTTTTCAATTTCAACTGAGAAGGGTACTTAAAAGTATCAGTATCATCTTATGAAATTTATATGATCTTATTTTTATATTAATCTCAGTTATGGCATTTTTTACATAAATGAAATATCAAAATTAATAAAATGAATGGAAATACAGATAACACAGTAAAATGTAGTAAATGTACATAAAATTATAGTATTTTATGTACACTTCTGATAAAATTTCACGAGAAATGTAACTATAAATTAATTAGATACTTTTCTTATGAAATTTAATCTCATTCGTAACAGTCTTTTTTAATTTCTTTATAATATATTTTCCATAAAGAATCATAAACGTAAAGGTAAGTACAAAAAAAAAACAAAAAAATTAGAGCGCTGAAAGTTTTCCTTAAAAATAACGAGGTAAATAATTTGATCACTTAAATGTAAAATATTTCACTTTTCTCCTTCCGTAGAACAAATTATCCTCACGTAATCCATCAATTGGTCATTCAACACCAGTCAAATGAGGCGAAAGTTTATGACCTGCTTTGATTTATTTTCAAATTACATCTTTTCGGAACAAAAGTTAAGTTAAACTTGGTTCAAAATATTTTAAATAAACATTATAATTTCTGATTTTCTTAAAATAAGTTTTTAAAAAATGATAATTGATATTTAAAAAATTTCAAACTGAGATTTTCATTGATTCTATGAAATGGAAAAAAATGGTCAATTTAATTTTTTTACATTTGTTAATCGTTCCTAACACGTCTGGAAATTTTGTTAAAAATCTTGTTTTTTTTTGAGTCAGCAAACATTTTTTTTCCATTTTATAAAAAAAATGAAAATCTTAGTTTGAAATTCTTTTAAATATCAATTATCATTTTTTCAAAACTTATTTTAATAAAATCACTAATTATAATGTTTATTTAAAATATTTGGAAACAAGCTTAACTTAGCTTCTGTGCCGAAAAGATGTAATTTGAAAATAAAACAAAGATGATCATAAACTTTCGCGTCACTTGACAGGTGATAAATGACATATTGACGGATTCCGTGAGGATAATTTGTTCTACGGAAGGAGAAAAATGAAACATTTTACATTTAAGTGATCAAATTATTTACCTTGTTATTTTTAAGGAAAACTTTCAGCGCTCTAATTTTTTTTTTTTTTTTTTGTACTTTAAAACAAAACAAAAAAAGAATTTTTATCCAAAATTTGGAAACGTGCTAGAATGGATGAAAAAATGAATGAAATAATAAAAAAATACTTTGGATTTTCTTTACTTTTTCCTCTTTTTAATAATAACAAACATTTAGACGATTAAACTTTGTTTTTAAGTTTGGGGCCTTTTTTCTTCATCACTTCATTTTATCATTTTTTTTTTATAAGATAAAATTTTCATAAAAAAACATTAATTCTACAAAATTTCATAAAGGGCAAAATCATTGCATTTTTACTCTTTTTTTTTAAAGCTATTTTTTTGTATTTATCTTTTTAATTCATGTCACAAAAAACTTTTCGTGGCATGTTTGCATTTAAAAATAAATTACCTCCCAGTGAGAGGTAATTTGCTTTTAAATACAAACATATACAGCTTTTTTAAAATTTAATAATTCAGTTAATAAAATTGCATTTTTTAAGCTGTTCTTTACATTTTTCGTCGATATATTTTTTTTTTACGGATTAGGTTAATCTTTCAAATAAAACCAAAAGTTAATTTTGAATGACATTCCAAACAAATTATTTACAATGCGTTTTTCCCCTATATCCCTGGTTTTTCCTTGCGGGGCTTAAAAAGCAAATTTACCGGTTTAAAAATAAAAATATTCATTGAACATGTATCATATTTTGTTTCTGTTTAAAAACCCACCTATCATTTCTGCTTCCGAAGCCAATCGTTAATTCCAATTTGCTCTTACATATTTCGTACACGTTGTATATCGTAAAAAAAATAACTCATTACAACCGGACGGTAAGTAGTCAATGTAAAGGTGAAAAGGGTAGAGGCTTCTTTGCACAAAACAAAAGCAGTCCCGCAGTAATTTCTTGTGGAACTGCTTTTTTTCGGCTGTTCTCTTCAACAATTTATTTCGACTTTTTCTCCTATTTATAAATTATTATTATATCATAAAAATGGTTGAACATATTTTCTAAATGAAATATATAGCAATCATCAAAATACATTTTTAAGCCAATTGTTTTTTTACGCATGAAACCAAATTTTACGTCGAACGAAATTATTTTTTTATTCACCGTTTCTGGTTTTGTTGTTGTTTGTCCTCATTTTTTTGTTTTTTCTCATCATTAATACTTACGTTGTGTTTTACTTTGTTTACTACTTTATTTGCAAAATTCTTATCAGCATTTAACTCCAATCTTTGTTATTATGAACAATATATCGACGGAGAAAGAAAAAAAAGATGTTGACTAAATTCAGATAATTGAAAAAAAAAGTAAGGAGAGACAAACATCGTCGATTTTCTATTTTTATCGATATTCTTATTAATTCCAGATGTAAAAGGTAAGATGTAGTAAAAAAAATAAAAATTATATTGAATTTTTTACGAGTTCTGATTATTCCCAACTGAAAATCACGCTTGAATTGGGTTTTAAAAAAAGAGAAATGAAAAAAGACAGGTGCCCTGATTTCTTATTTGCATTCAGTTGAATTGAATATTTTCGAACTTATGGCAATGATTGATCACTTTTTTTAAAAAAATTGTATTGTAGTATTTGTTTGTTTTTAAGATTTTTGTTTTATTTTTCTTCGCTGGAATAAAAAAAGTAATAAAATGTTGTCACAGATGACAATAAAAATACGGGTAATTTATTATTAATGAGAGTTTTTTTTTTTACTTAACTTTTGAAAAAGAAATTAAAAAAAATTTTCAAAACTGCTTCAAATATTAGTAGTGTAGTGTTCTTATAATACAATAAATGTTAATTGTTTCCATAGCAAGTTAACCATCAATTTATCAGGTTTCTTGTTCTTAAAATGCATTATTTAATGGCATGACAAAAAATAAAGTATTAACTAACTAAAATGATGCTTCTTATTTCCATCCTCCATAAATTAAAACTGAGAACAATTGATTTCAGTCATAAGAACAAGTGTTGTCTGAAAATATAATTATGTTTTGGAGATGAATGTTATATTTCTACTAATTAGAAGTATTTGCAAAAAAAAAAAAACTCTGCAGAAACTAAAATAATATCATCCAATTTTTATAGTGTAAAATATTTTTGTTTTCTTCACAGATGTTTCAACAATAAAAAGGAATTTTACCACTAGATCCTGTGAAAATATTTCTCCAACCTAATAAACATATTCTTGAGAGTTTTACATGTGACATTAAAAAAATATGGAAAAGTTTACTGGCAAAAAATATTTTCAAGGATTTAGAAGGTCTACATTTTTAACTAATTCAGTATTAGAAAATCACTTACCAATTGACACTGAACAGAAGCCATATTCCTGCAAAGAATGTGGATCCATTTTTTCAGGAAAATCAGACCTAAGTAATCATATACAAACACATACAGGAGAGAAACCTTATTCTTGTGAAGTGTGTGGATTTTCATTTATGCATAAATCCAATTTGCTGCAACATATTCGAACACACACTGGAGAAAAGCCATATTCTTGTGACATATGTGACACTTCATTTTCACAGAAAGCAAATTTGGTGCGACACATTCAAACACACACTGGAGAGAAACCTTATCCTTGTGATGTTTGTGGATCTTCCTTTTCAAGAAAATCAGATTTAATGAATCATATGCGAACACACACAGGAGAGAAACCATACACTTGTGAAGAGTGTTGTTCTTTCTTTTCACTGAAATCACATTTGGTAAGGCACATGCGGAAACACACTGGAGAGAAACCATATTCTTGTGAGCTGTGTACATCTTTTTCACATCGAACAAGTTTGGTGCAACACATTCGGACACACACTAAAGAGAAACCATATTCTTGTGAAGTATGTGGATCTTCATTTGCACACAAATCCCATTTGATACGACATGTATGGACACACACTCGAAAGAAACCATATACTTGTGATGTGTGTGGATTTTCCTTTTTAGGAAAATCAGAATTAGCGAATCATGTGCGGACACATACAGGAGAGAAACCGTATTCATGTGAAATGTGTGGCTCTTCATTTTCACACAAAACAGTATTAGTACGACACATTCGAACACACACTAAGGAGAAACCATATTCTTGTGAACAGTGTGGGTTTTCATTTGCACAGAAATCACATTTGATGCGACACATACTGGAGAGAAGCCATATCCTTGTGATTTGTGTGAATCTTCCTTTTCAAATAAGTCAGATTTAGTGAATCATGTGCGAACACACACTGGAGAGAAACCATATTCATGTGAAGTATGTGGTTCTTCATTTTCTCAACAAACTGCTTTGGTGCAGCACATTCGAATACATACTAGAAAACAAACATATTCTTGTGATGTATTTGGATCTTCCTTTACATACAAATCCCATTTACTGCAACACTTTGAAACACACAGTGGAGAAAAATCTCATTCTTCTGAAGTGTGTGGTTCTTCCATTGCATAGAAAATTTGGTGGCATATGTTAATACATTCTGGAGAGAAACTATGTTGTTGTGATGTGTGCAGATCTTTTTAAGATTATAAGATTTAGTGAATCATATATAAATGCACATGGAAAAAGCTATATTCTTGTGAATTGTGTGGGTATTTTTTACACAAATCCAATTTGGTTTGACATACAAATACACACTTGTGTGAAACCATATTCTTTGAAATTTTGTCAGTGTTCATTTTCTCAATTTCAGCACTACATATGTGAACACACACACAAGAGACAAAACATTTGTTTTTTATCATTTCACTCCAAGCAAGGCAATAAAGCCACTAAGATGCAAGGGATTACTAATGTTAGAGAATATGTGAAAAATATATAATAGAACAAGAATTAAGATGACAGAAGATAACATTTACAATTTATTTAAATTTTTGAAGATCAAATTTGACTGGAAAGGAAAATACTGGAAGAAAGTCCTACATGTGAGAAGTGCAATAGAAGAAACTGTTAGCATAGAACTTACAGCTACATCTAGCCATTTCAACTGTAAATCATGAAACCTTGCTGACAATGTAGTACTGCACTTAGATTCATAAAGCTTAGTGAACAGTGTAAATCTGCATTTTTAATCATGACATCTTTTCAGAGCTATACTTTCTTGAGTAGCTAAAGTACCCATCTAAGAGATGGTAACAGATCCTGATTTGGATCTCAGCTTGTCATCGGTAAAATGATTTTTTAGTACTGACAGTATAAATTTGCTGGATATAAACTACAGAGAAAAAGTTTGGAGCCATTCTGAATTTCTTTATGAAACACATTATAATGAAATATTTTTTGTATTTTTTTTTAAAGTAAAAGACAAAATTTCAGTAACTACAGTGTATTTGCTTTTATTTTGACAAAAGATATGCATTTATCTATAAAAGAAAATTATACAATGGCAACATATTTTGTTTTTGCCAATTAAACCACCACAAAGACAAATCCAAATTTCAATGTTTCGATAGTGAGAGGAGCCCAGAGAAACACTGAAAAATAAAAGCAAATACACTGTAGACACTAAAATTTTATCTTTTTCCTTTTTTTCTCATTTTTAGGTATATTTTTTAAAGAAGCACTGTGTGGCCCCAAAACATTTTGCCTGAATTTTTTTGTGAAAAATCCTTACTTGGAGACAATCAGTTCATAGTTTATGTTAATGTAATTCATTGCTTAATTCTCCCAGCTATTAAAATAGAAGACCAAAAAAACTGAGTGGCTATTGTTTCTGTAAACATTATCATATTATATATATATATATATATATATATATATATATATATATATATGTGTGTGTGTGTGTGTGTGTGTGTGTGTGTGTGTGTGGTGCATTGTGGCTTCTCAGACTAATGTTTTCCACTGACATGAAGTGGAAAGCTTATATTGAAGTAGTTGCTAGGTTTGCAGCTAGGAATGTTGGTTCACTATAATGTGCTAGATACTTTTTCTTGCCAGAAACTGTCTTACATATTTATAAATCTACCATTCATCCATGCTTTGAATATTGTTGCTATGTCTGGTCTGGTGCTCTTGCTATATATTTAGAAATTCTTGATGAAATCCAAAGAAGAATCTGCAATGTTATTCATCCTGACTTGGCATCTCAACTTGTGTCACTTTCCCACCACTGTAATGTAGCTTTCCTGTGGCTTTTGTATAAATACTTTCATGCTAATTATTCTGATGGTGCCTAGACTTTATGAATTTAAGCACAGTATTAGATTGGCAACATTTTACCATTGTAATGGCTTTATGTAACTGCAAGTTCTATGCTAACAGTTTCTTCTATCACATTACTTACTTGTTCAGCTCCCTTCTGAATTCTTGTTTCCCTGTAAACCTCCCCAAAGTAGTAGTTAAAAAGTGGTGTCATGGGAAAAGCTGTCCTTTTGACACTCCGACTTATTGCAGGCGTGAAGGTCCATGCTTGCCAAATTTTTATTTTTGGAGATAATAATGGTTTAGTGATACAAGTTTTTGCTAATTAACCCATAGCTGGGGGAGAAGCACTTTACTATTATATGTAGCTGTAAGTTCTATACTAACAGATTCTTCTCTCACATTTTTGAAACTCTCTTCTGGCCTCTTGCTTTCCAGTCAATTTTGATTTACAAAAATTTAAATGCAATGTCAATTGTTATCTTCTGACTTCTTAATTCTTGTTCTTTTATTATTTTCTCTCCTTAATAGTGTTTTTTCTTCATATTCTCTAAATTGTGTCTTAGTGACTGTATTGCCTTGCTTGAGGTGAAATGATTAAAGAAAAATACATGCATCTTTTTCTTCATTGGTTCTTTTGGTTTATCCTTCAGGTGTGGGAGCTTTATCCACATCAGTGGGCCACCTTCCAGGTAGCTGGCTAGCTGCATGCATGGTAGTTATCACTCCAGAAATAGGATCTGTTGATGAGCTTGCCATAACTCTAGCGGAACCAAAATTTTTGGCAGGATCACTTGTCCTGGCTAATATCCCAACTCAAACTTTAACAGCAACTGAGGATTCCACCATTCCTGCATTCAAACATTGCACCTCAACATTGTCCTCATAAAAGGGTCATCCACCAAATCACACTATTTGCCCATAGCTGGGACCCTAACAGGTGCTACAACCCTGGGTCAAAGTGGACTTGGGAGCAACAACAATGAAGAGTTGGTTCCATGCTCCTTGAAGCCTCCACTCTCCCAATCACAGGTCTTGCTGTTGGATGTAATTTATCATCATACCCAGGACCTATATATATATTTATTATAATTCTTGAATAACAAATTGAATAAAACGTACAAGTAAATATATATGGAATTTAAAAGGTTGCATGTTTGAGTATTTTAGGTGGGTGCGTGTTCACATATGATAAACAAAGACGAAAAAGAAGCAAACAAAATCTTTGGTTACTGCTTGTTGTAACCTAGGGAAGGTTACTGAATAGAATAATCACATGAAGGTTGGTAATGAACGATAATACTTAGAATAAGAACAACACATACAAGATTTGCCAGCGGTGCATAGAAGTAGTAGTCAACTGCTAGAAGTGAATCAAGTGAATTCCACAATGAATCTTCAACTGTAGACCAACATACAGTATTTACTACTGTATTTATGTGAATGGGGACATGCCCATTATTGTTCGTAGGTATGCTACAACACTGCTATAGACTGTTTATTCTCATTTTTTTATATATATCCTGTAGTGAAAGAAAGTTATCAGTGTCTCTTGGGTACATCCATATTTCTTTTTGGTCCAGAAGTTAGGATAAGTACATATAAGCATCGTATTAATGGTCATGCTCAAGTCAGCCATGTGCAGAGTTGGAACAACCAAAGAAAAGTTTATACTTATTTTATTGTTGGAAGGTATACATATGGTTAGGGGATGTCTGTTTTCTATTTGGTCCAGCAGTTAGGATAAGAAGGTATAAGCATTGCATTAATGGCCAAGCTCATCAGCCTTGTGCTGAGTTGGAAGAACCAAAGAAATAGCTTACTTTATGGGTGGAGGTTTTTGAAGCTACATGCAAATGTCAAGCGTTGGAAAGTGGAAAGAGAGTCATTAATCAGTGGGCTGGGGAAGCTAATGTAACCCAGCTTGAGCATCAGTTTTCCACATACTGCTACATCTTAGAGCAAGGAAGAGAAAAAGAGCAAGGCTGAAGATGTTTATCTTTTTATAAACTTTTACCACGCCACCTAATGGCAATTAACAAAGTCAAATGGGGTATTTCCAGTTCCTTTACTCTTAGCAGCATGGGTAAATGTATTTCTTTTTCCTTTTTTTGTTATTATTATTATTTTTTTGATTGATTTTATTTCATTTTCACACACATATGTACATAAATTCAACCAAAACTTTGATCTAAGGAATACCATACTTATTAAAAGAGAAAATAACTTACTTAGATGGAAAATTATCAAGGATGCTCCTATTGAATTTTATCAAAATATAAATCTGCGCCCCAGATTTTTTCTAATATCTCCTCTCCTGAAAGAATTACTAATTCCCCAAACCAAGATACATCTGTCCTGGGTATGATGATAAACTACATCTGCATCCTGGGTAAGACGATAAACTACATCCAACATCAAGACTTCTGATGTGGAGGTTTTGAGTAGTGTGAAATCACCTCTTAATTGCTGGTGTTCCCAGGTCTGCACTGACCCGGAGTGGTAACACCTGCTAGGGTCCCAGCTATGGGCAAATAGTTGCCCCGCCACTCAAACTGGGGTCAAAATACTATGAAAGTGTAAAAATAGGTTTTAATACTAGCAATACATTTTGTAAAAAAATATTGCCAGCAATACATTTTCGAAAAAATTATTACCAGCAATAAAAAACTTGTCGACATTAAATAACCCATTGAGGTTGATATGTCGTTAAAAAAAATAAAACCAAGATACATTACTACAAAAATGCCCAAAAATTAAAAGAAAATGGTGAAATAAATAACCTCATATTATTCAAAATATATAACACAGAAATTAATCCCAAAATAAAATAATTTAAAGACTAATCGGCATATATAAAAAAATCACTTACTTTCATTTATTAAACACTGAATTGTATCACTTCATGTCCTCCATAACTTGCCTGACTTTTCAGTGAATCTGATGAATATTCATGAGAATTTCTATACCTAAAAATTTTAAAAAAAGAAAACATTTTTGCTCTTGTATATAAATACTTGTTACAAAATAAAATTTTCATTTTTTTAAAAATTTTTTTTTTCCTTGATGAAGTCCTTCAGAGGATGCAACATGTTTTCCTTTTGTCTTTATTAATATTGTCCTTTTACATATACACTATCTGTGATTTTTACAGACACACACATACACACATATAGAGAGAGCTTAATGACACTTTCTTTTTATGTGCCACATCCTTTCCGGATGTAGGCGATCATGGCTCTCCACCTCCCTCTATCCCTTGCAGCTCTCAACAAGTTCCTTCTCTCTGCTTCCTACCCCAGACCACGTTCTGTCATCCACTTGCTTAAGCCTGCTACGTATGTCACATGTTGTTTTCCCTTGTCTCTCTTTCCTTCTATTTGACCCGTGAGTATCAGACTCTTCAGGCCGACCTCATTGTGTGCCCCAGAAACTTCAGCTGCCTCTTCCTGACGTTAAGTATAGGGTGACCCAAAAAAACGGGAAATTTTTAACAATCCAGTAAAACCAAGAGTGATGGAAGAAAAATATTTAATTCATAGTAATTGAAACCTTAAAATATGCCATTTAAGAAACCATGATGGAATTTTCATTTTTTAAAAATTACATCCTGTAGATGACGTCCTCCTGTACGAATGCATTCTTGAAATCTGCTGTTGAGATTCCTCATTGACTGCTGCAACATCTCAGCTGGGATACTGTGAATTTCATTCTCGTTACTAAAATGGCAAAATGTTTACTTGTTCAAGGTCACTGTCTCGCAGTGTTGCCACTTGCTCATGTCTGGCAATATGCACTTCAAAAATTCCCGTTTTTTGGGGTCACCCTGTATAAGCCTCCTCCTTGTTTGCAATTTCTCTAAGACCTCATCATTGCTCACACACTCCATGATATCCTTAGCATCCTTCTGTAGAACCACATCTCTGTTGCCTCAAGTCTTTTCTTCATCTTTGAGGAAATTGTCCAACATTCACTGCCATAAAGAATTAAATTTGATTCAGTTAATGTCTCATTCCAATGAGAAATAAATGTGATTAAGAAATGTCTTTTTTGTAATCCTCTTTTTTGATTCATACACAAATATACAAGGAGCAATGGGTAAATTGTTGCCATTTTATATTTTTAATTTTGCACATTATTTGTTTTTTTATTTTGTCGACTGCACAGTATAGTAAGGTTACCATCTGTGAGAAAAAGAGCACCACGACACAATTCACTCTGCCAGAAATTTGGAAACAGCTTGCTGTACTGCTTGGAATTCATGCCAGAATTTCCAATACAAACATTTCAGAGTGTTTGGGTGTCAATCTGAGGAGAGAGTAAAGGACTTGGAAAGAAGAGTTGGATGATATATCCAGTCAACATCATGGGGTTTGGTGCAATCACAAGTGATGGCAATGTTAAATATCCATTCATCTTCCCACAGGGTCTCAAACTCAACATGGAAGCCTACATCACATGCCTTGAAGAGGTAGTGCTACTGGAAGACCCTATGTCTGGCAACAGCATTCTGCACCATGGGCAACAGGACTCTGCACCATACTACACAAGCTGGAGAACCCAATTATGGCTGTTAGACAATTTTTGCGACCATGTTACCTCTTATATCTGACCACCTAACTCCCCCAGACAGCAACCCCCATGGTTATTATGCATGGGGTGCAGTTGATGAGAGACCAACAAAACTCCTTGTAACACCAAAGATGAACTGAAGGCAAGGATTATGGCAGCATTCACCAACTTAAATAAAGAAACGAGTTGCAGGAGATTCTGAAGTCATCTGGAAGCTGTGGTTGAAGCCATTAGTGATTTTATTGAATAAATTTACTCTTTAGTATTTGTTGAGTCTTGACTCAATGTTGAATCTCGCCTATTGCATGGAATAATAATGCAACACAAAATGTACTTGGAACAAAGAATGTATTATAACAAGAAAGTGTACACAATAAGTACATATAGTATTTCTGTATATTTCTGGGAAGACGTTCCTGGAGAATGTGTTGACTAGTCGCAGTCGATCAGAGTCTCTAGTTGGATCTCGTGATTCTATCCCTCTCGTCTTCCGGTATCAACCATTATTTATATAGTTGGTAGTCACCTATGCAGATTAGGTGGATCCCACCACAACAGTATTTGAAGATATTTTTGTGTAAATATATGTGTGAAAATGAGATGTCAGTGTTATTTTCATTTTTGTGTAATTTAGACGACAATTTATTCATCTCACCCTGTACAGAGGATAAGGTAGGAAATATCATGCAAAGATAACAATGAAATATGTTCTTGAGTAGCTAGAGTACCCATCTATATTGTAAAATAGATCTTGCTTTTCATAGAAGTCAACTTCAATGGTAAATATTTGAAAGCTAAGGGGAGCAGCTATAATTTTGTTAAACATCTTAATCCACATGACAGGAAATATGTGGATTCCTACCTTGCCTGATAAGGTCAATATTAAAACATCCTCCTGGACCCAATAATTATACATAACAAATGCGAAGGGTCTGTACCATTGTTTCTCAACCAGTGTCCCCTGAAAGCCTAGGACATGAACAGTACAAGAGTCTTGCAGGCTCCCTCCTAATCTATGATACGCATCCCCTGAATCTATGATACAGAGACCCTCACTCTACTCTATCTCACTTTTCATAAGGTCTTCTTAAAATGCCATGTGTGATAAACACTTAGGTGATCATTTATCTTTCGAGGCAGATTTTTCCCCGCACTAGGTTGCCATTTCTTTCTGCGGTAGACCAGTTGCCATCCAAGGCTATAGAACCCGGTCTGTCCTGCTATTTACCCATAGCTGGGAGGAGAAGAAGAGGATTCATACCATTCCCAAGGATATTAGCATGTAAGTGAATGTAATGGATTCAACTGGAATTTGAACTCAGCTCTCCAATTCCTCAATCCGAGCCACTATCCATTACTCCACTGTGCCTCCTCTTTACAATTTTTATAAAATACAAATGTTATTGTAACCTAATTATGTACAATAATGGATCATATGCAATATAGGTGAACAATTCAACTAGAAAAATTGAAAATAAATATAATGTATGTCATAACAGATCATCTTAAATAAATCAATGTTTTGTGGCAATATTTAATGTCACCTTTAGATTTCTCCTGTTAAATTGATTAATTTTAACACATTCAAGTAGAGTAACACATTTCAGAAGCAACAAGGAAGGTCTTCAGTGATGCACTGTCTTCATTGCCGATTTCGGGTTTTGCATCATATCGGCTCAACATTATGAATAAAAAAAATAGTGAATTTTATATAGTGTTTTTTGTTTTTTAGACTTAGCATGTACAAAACAAATTCATGGATTTGGACAAAGAAAATAATCCTAGAATGTCACCAAAATCTGCAGAAAATTTTTGTCCATTAATAGTTATGCTTAATTTAATTTGTAATCTATATAAATGTAGGTATAAAAAAAAGCAAATGTTGATAAGATTGCAAGAGTTGCAAAGCATTGTCCAGGGCCTCCAGTCAAACCTGATTAAGGCTGGAGGGCACAGTAGCTGAAACATTGTGGTAACAACAACAAAGATGAAGAAAATAGTCTGAATGTACATAGTGTAAATAATCAACTCTTAGTTTGTTTTTTTTTAAATAATGTGGTATGTATAAAAAAAATTTGTGAAAGGGTCTTGTGACTTCTCACACCAAATCTATAATGTAGTCTCTCATCTATGATACAGAGACACCACTCCACTACATCTCAATTTTCATAAAGTAGTATTCATATAAAATACAAATTTATATACAATTATAGGTCATATACAATATAGGTGTGCAATTCAGCTAGAAAAATTTAAAATAAATACAATGTATTTAAATACAAATTAAAAAACATGTCATAATAGATCATTCCATCTTAAATAAACCAACAGTTTGTTTCCAAATTTTAACATCACTTTGAGATTGTTTTCTTATTAAAAAGTTGATTAATTTTAATACATTCAACATTATGGATAAAACATAGTGCATTTTATATGGTATTTTTTCGAGACTTAGCATGAGCAAAAGAATTTTTTAGATTTGGACAAAAAATGAAGAATCCAGAATGACATCAAAATCTGAAGATTTTTCAACTTTTAATAGTCAGTTTTGCTTAGTTTAATTTGTAACGTATGAAAATGTAGGTAGAAAAAGGCAAGTGTTAGTAAGATAATGAGGGTCACAAAACACTGCCTGGGGTCTCCAAACCAGTCAGGGGGTTGTGGTCAAGTATGTACCAGCTTTGCCCTAGGGTTCTGCAAGAGGTTGCAAGGGGTTCTGTGACAAAAAATAGTAAATAGGCTAATGCATTTTTTGAGTAATTTTTGGGCAAACTTGGACCTTTATTCTTGCGAAAAAACACTGTCAAAAGAACGGTTTTATTTTAACTACTTTCAATCTGTGGCAATATAATTTTTAAAATAATGATTAGAATTGTAATAAAACTTAAAATATGAAAATTAATTTATACATTTTCTTTTTTCTTGAGAATTGACAACAAAAATAATAAACACTATTTATTTATTAGATTTTTTATTTATACTGTAGGGGAACGGGCCCTGTGTGTTATGGCGTGTGATTTGGTTAGCCATGTTAGTTGCATGTTGAAGGGCTGTTCCCCACAATTATTTATTTTTGTTAGGAAAAGTGTGGAAATCATTAGCAATGGTGAAATACAAAAGGAACATGGAGTTAAAAACATAACAATTGAATTTATTAAGTATTGAAATTACATGCATGCGAACTGAAAAGTGAGACTGAGTTGCATCCCTTTGATTAGGAAATTATTTGTATCTAAACTCATAACGAAAGAGTTGATTATTAAAATGCAGTTTAGAAGATTGAGTATGTTGCATGTTAGAGATTGTCTATTGGTCGAGTTGATAAGAGTTCAGAGATTGTACTTGCCTGAAATGTTGTAAATTTCTTTAACGTCTGACTGTGTTACTCAAGACGGGAGTTCTTGAAAGTTACATTTTGGCAGTGGTGTTGAGTGACAAAAAAAGTTAGGTTCGAGAGTCAGCGTCGAAACAAAGAATTCTTCTGCTGCTACTCAGAAAGAATCACATGTGTTGGGTTTAAATATCATGTCTTATCACGTGACTGGCTCAGAATTGAGTTGGCGCCTAAATTGATCGTGCGCGTGGGAGTGATCTGATTGGTCGACACTGACCAATCAGCAAGCTAGATTGACGGTGATTAACCAATGAATGCCTGTTGATTATTTGTAAGTATGATATTGGTAATAATGTAACAGGAAGAATGCATTTCCTAGCAGAGGGTAAACTGGTTGTCGTAGATGAGTCTACAATACTATTTATTTATTATATTGTTTATTTGAATGGTTGGTAAAACATTGACTAACTACTAATCGATTTGAACTTTTTCAAAATGGTAAATAATAAGGATTTCCTTATAGTTGGATGTGTGAGTGGTGTAATGGATAATGGCTCAGAATTGTTAATCAGAGAGCTGAGTTCAAATTCCAGTTGGGTTCATTACTTACGTGCAAATATCCTTGGGAAAGTATGAATCTACCTCTTCTCTCTCCGGACTATAGGTTAATTAGTAAGTCTTATGTAGTATTGTTATCTCAAAAGAAAATTCTTAAAATCTAAAAATATTTTGTCTTTGTTAAATAACCTGCAAAGGGCTGATAAACCATTGAAAACAACTCTTCTTTTTTTCTTTCTTTCTAAAGCTAACACACACCATTCAACATTATGTTCAACATTCTAAAAATAATAGGTATTCAAAAGACTCGAAAATATTACTAATTTCCCTTCCTGATGACAATTTAAAACCAGACGCCAAAACCGAACAATAAAATATCATATATTAACAATTTCTCCAATATATATTCTTTGCTCTATAATTTACTGTCTTAAAGGAATTTAATGCCAAACAAAGAAACAGGGGAGATAATCAGGTTCGCCGTACGAAAACTGTTTCAGTTGTTCTTAGAGACTGAATTTTAAAAAATAATTATTTATTTAGTAACAGTCAGAGGCACAGTGCTGGCATTGAAAACTTTATTCGTAATATTTTTAATTTTTAATAACGTATGTTTACTTTAAAAATCCTTTCGTGTGTAATGAGGACAGCAAAAAAGATTTTGTTTTATTTTGATTTTTGAGTTTGATCGATTTCTTCATTTGTTTTTTGTTGAAAATATTTATTAACAACATCACACTGATAAAAAAAACAAACTTCGTGGCATATTCTACAATAGTTTTAAATTTAAAAATCTTAGAGTTAGCAAAATTCACCATTAACAAAAGCCCGTCCTTCTACGCAGGGAACAACATTTTACGTTGCACAAAATTATATACATCACCGTTTAACTGTTTTTTTTATGTTTGTCATTATTTTTCTCCATCATTATTTTAATAATTACATAGTATTTGGTTTCATAGAATTGATTTCTTCCAGCTACTCTTTTAAATATCTAACTTCAACTTTTATTATTAAATGAACGAACAATGCAGAAGTTGTGTTAACGAACAACATCGAACTGGATAGTACTTGAAGAAAAAACATTGTCAGCTCCACTCCACCAATATAATAGTATTCAATACTATTATTTGAATTCCAGGTGTAAAAAAAGGTAAGTTGTAAAATAAGAATGAAATTTACTTTCCACATATTTTTTTAATCATTCACAGCCGATATAATTCCGGCCGAATTTTGTTTGTGTTAAAAAGTTATACAGGCGTCTTTATTTGTAAATTCTTTGTAATTCGACTTTATTGAATTATGTTCAAATTTGTTATTATGGGAATGAATAACTTTTTAAAAAACATTTAGTAGTCTTAAGAAAATTTGTTTTTCGATATTTAAAATTTTTAAGATGACTATGTAGTTAATAGTTGTTTACTTTTAAAACTTTATATATGTCATGTATTGTAATTTCATTTCAGTTTGTCTTGACTTAAATTTTCCAAACATCAGGTTATGTGTGTCAATATATAACTAACCACAACACATCAAGAAAACACCCATCACCGCGTTAAAAAGTTATTTTCCGCGATATTTTAAACTAGAAGAAAGTACACTATTGACATTTTTTTGGACTATCGTCCTCAACTTTGTTG